>VDFB02047144.1:48378384-48403597 GCA_007258455.2 Sequoia sempervirens
TTCCTTTATCTCTCTCCCACTCCCTCCCTCTCTCTCTCTCTCAAGTCTCTCCCCTCCTACCCCCTCATCCCTAAACCCTCAACCATAAACCCTTAAACCCTAAGCCCTTAAACCTTATATCCTCTACCCTCAACACTCTTCCCCTCTCCCTTACCCCTCCTAATTCTTTCTATATATATATCTCTCTCCCACCCTCCACCTCTTAATTACTCTTGGGTATATGTGTGCAAAAATTGGATATCTAATTCATAGCACCAAAATATTACATTTTAAAATGTTTTTCAAATTAGATATTAGACACAAACTGGATATCCAAAACAAATCGGATATCCAATTTGTAGTACTTTGGCTTGGTCATTGCTATGGAGCAATGTACTGATAGCCAACCCAAAAAAAAGTCAACTTGGGATTTTCACCTTTTTTGGCGAGTTCAAAACGCTCCTTTTTTCATGTTGCCACTTTTTGGCCCATCATGATCCTACACATACCCAGGTCTAAATCAAGTAGTTCAAGTAGTTGTTATTGCTAACATGGATTGCTCCTTTCTTCGAAGGCCATACACTTATGATTGGGTCAAGTGTTCTTTTCTTTAGAAAATTCTTATTTCCTTTTTGATAGGTTAATTATGATTTGATTAGATGGGTTATGAAGCACTTATTTCAAAAAAATATCTTTATGAAAGAAGTATATTGGCATTAAATTAAATATGATTTGTATTCCAATGTAAAAACTACAAAGAATGGAAAAAATTATTTCAACACAAACTATTATGTAGTAGTCAATTAAAATGAAAAAGCTTACTCTATATTAGTTAGGATACACAACTAATAAAATGATCTAAAGTTTCTTATTTATCCTAGAGGAATTAAGTATATAGTATACAAAGAAAACCAACAAACCCACAACTACCCCTATTTTGAAGGAGTTTAGTTTTCTCCCCTTCCTGATCTCGCTAATATTGTCTAATTATTTTAAAGAGATGAAGGGTCATAACACAACTTTATTCAATCGGTAGTAAACCCGGTTAATGAAACTTGACAAAGAAACCGGAAACAATTGCACATTTTGGCATTTCATGTTGGATGAGAGTGGTGACAATAATCTACTTATAGTTTAATTAAACACTATTTTATAGAAAGGCTTGACATTAGAAATATAAGTGTTACTTATAGTTTAATAAAGCAGTATTATAGTGTTACCAACATATACTATTGTATGCTTGCATGGCCTGTAGTTAATATATGGGGAGATAGAGATATATGGGGAGAAAAAGAGAGAGATAGATATATGGGAAGAGAAAGGAAGAGAGGTGGAGATAGAGAGTCGATGGATAGGGGGATAGGAAGGGAGAGATGGTGAGAGATAGAGGGGGGAGATAGAGAGGGGGAGGGAGAGATGGATATATATAGAAAGAGATAGAGAGAGGAGTGAGGGAGATAAAAATAGAGATATAGAGATATAGAGTAGAGATGGAGAGATATGGAGAGGGAATGAGAAAGGGGGAGGAGAGATAGCTCAAATAATAGATAGAGGGAAAGTGTTATAGATAATTAGGAGATATAGAGATATAGGGAAGCGACAAGGAGAGATATATCAATCCCACCCTCCCTATATCTATCCTTCATCCTTATCTCTTTATCTCTCTACCTCTCTATCTCTTTGTCTCCCTTTCTATTTGTATGTTTGTCATTTATCTCCCTCCCTCTTTATATTTTCTTCCCTATATTTATCTTTGTCTCCTTAGAGGTGTGCAGTGGTGAAGAGGTATTAAGAAGAGGTATCATATCTTTAATCAAATGGAATGCTACCTTGAGCATAACTCCCCAAGGACACACACATGCCATCCTTGGATTGTTGACATGAAACAACCAATCTAAAATTTAGTTTCTCTCTCTCATATTAATATATATTTACTATTATATTATTATATTAATTATATTTTTGTATTATATAAAAATACTTATTATTAATTATTAATTATAATGATTTTTATACATATTTAATAATTTTGTTAAAAGAATATAATATATATAATTATAATAAGTTGAATAATTATATATTATTTATTATGTAAAATATAGCTAATATATACTTAACTATATTGTAGAATATTAAAACCTAGCTAAATGGCACCAAAATTTTGAACTTAATTAACATACTATAAAACCTAACAAAACCAAGTTGTATCTTGTCAAATTGGAGAAGTGAAAGGTCAATACCAGCGCCAAGGAAGAGTTTGGAGTAGTGAAAACAAGGTCAATTCCAGCGCCGAGGAAGAGTTTGGAGTAGTGAAAACAAGGTCAATTCCAGTGTAGAGGAAGAGTTTGGAGTAGTGAAAACAAAGTCAATGACAGCACCAAGGAAGAGTTTGGAGTTAAAACAAGGTCAATACCTGCGCCAATGAAGATTTTGGAGGAGTTAAAACAAGGTCAATATCAATGCCGAGGAAGAGTTTGGAGGAGTGAAAATAAGGTCAATACCAATGTTGAGGAAGAGTTTGGAGTTAAAACAAGGTCAATACCAACGCCGACGAAGATTTTGGAGGAGTGAAAACAAGGTCAATATCAGCGCCGAGGAAGAGTTTGGAGGAGTGAAAACAAGGTCAATACTAGTGCCGAGGACGAGGTTGAGGGCACTCAAGGAAAATTGACAACCAAGGGGCAATGAGTATTGTAAGTTTGGCACCCCCATTCTCTTTAACCTTCAATTTTCATGCCTAGTTTCCAAAGATCTTCTCATACATTGGCACCCCCATTTTCGTAAAATGGTATAAGATAAGACAAAAAATAAAATAGCTTAGTCTTTCACATTTTAATCCACCAGCCTCAGGTCTTGGCAAAACTCTCATAATCTACCCACATCTTGGTTGAGGTCTAGGATTTCATCACACATAGCCTTCATCGCATGAATCTGAAGCAATTGTAGATTTAGCCCAAGTATATGCTAGGCTAAGGTAGATCTAATGAATTGAAATAGAGGAATACAATTCATCTTTAATACCTCCACCAAAAACATATGCAAGGTGTTGGTTGTTTTTACGGTAAGCAGGTTGATCTTCTAATCTACCTATGGAATTGCTAATTCCAATAAAGGGCAGCTCTTAAGACCTGGACCAACTGACGAGGATTTGAAAGACCTCCTACACTTTGGGCTCTGAAGGACTCGGGAGGGTGATCCCTTAATGCGTTTACAACCTCTGCACCATCATCATAAACAACATTAACAATAACAAATAATCTCATTTAATAGCTCAACATAATAGGATAATACCGAATAGAATTCGTTGTTTATCAATAATATCAACTATTTGGAGCATGAGATAACTACAACAATATTTCACAATAGAAGATAGTCATTGATTTGAAATTTGTAGCAAGCTATAGGTAAAGGAAAACAAATACTAAACCATATGAATAAGTACAACTTAGATCATTTCCATATATCCATTGGAGGAGTCAAATTTATAAGCATCTAAGGGTTTATGACAGATTTAACACAACATATAAAATCCTTGATAACATTGTTTTACAATCTCATCAATATGTATTCTAACCCAATACTACATATCAAATCCTTATACAGAACATATCCACCTACAATCCCATTCAATCATTTTAATTAATTACTTGAATTAAACCTAAAATAGGAATCATACACACCACAATAGTGAGATGAACGAAACAACCTTTGATCATTTTATTCAAAATTCAGATATGCTTGTACAATGGAGAGACATGAGTTTGAATTAATCATATCAATTCAAATGCCAGTACTTCAATAAAACATCAAATCCCCATGAATTCAAAACCTACTATAGAATGACTCAAAACCTAAATTGCATTTTCCCTAAAACCATCAGACTTTACAATTTGCTCTGCAACTTCATCTAGACTCGACCAAAAATATCTAACCTAATAACCCATACTTCTGGCCTTGAAATCCTTCTTATAGAAAAAGGATCAAACAAGCATCGGGCCAGAAAACACGTGTCACCAGCCAATTGGACCACCTTGTGATATTCCAAAACTTTGTTACAATAGCAATCTCCCCAAAGAATCTTCTTGTTCATCGTGCCCGCTGAGAATGGTTGATGCAGCAACAAAAAACTTCAAGGATTTCGCGCCTAGACTGTCACCAAAAAACAAAAATGGAATCTTTTGTAACTACAACAGCTGATTTTTCAACCATTAGCAACCTACTCCTTTTCACTCTTCCTCAGTTAAATATACATTTACCCATTTCTGGTACTCTTCATCAGTTGGCCAATCAAAATTGATCACCTCATTCACCTTGACACTATAAGGTTTGTACTTAACTACCACTTGATTTGCTTCTCTTTCAAAAGACTCCAAGAATGAGCTGGTGCTAATGATTGTGTCCATACAACTCACCAACAAATCATAATCTAAGTTACCCTATTTTTGAGGGTTTGTAGTCCAAACTTGCTTATGATATAAAGGGGGCTCTTACACTTTTTGTGGGAGGAATTATTGTAGCTTGTGTAGAGGCCCCATGAATCTTTAATTGTAATTTTAGGATGCATGAATAGGGCATAGGATGAGAAATAAAGAAGGTATAGCTATTGTCCTCAATAGTTTTTGTGAAGAAAAGCATGTGAAATGAGAGGTTCAAGCCTAGATTTCAACAAAACATGTATGGGAGATCTAATTTTATGAATTTTTATCCATATGCAGACCTAATGGGTTGTTTCTAAACACTAAATATGAATGATATACATACACACACACACATATATGTGTGTGTGTGTGTCAATATGTATGTATGTATGTATGTATGTATGTATGTATATGTATTTTTAAATGTAAAGGTAAATGCAATTGTGGATGCTCTCTAGAAAAATAAATGCAACATGTATTTAAAAGAAATCTATATCTATGTATATAAATGTATTATTTCTAAATGCAAGTGTAAATGCAAAAGGTATGCAGGTTTTGTAGTGTTATAGATACAACATATCCATAAATTAATGTAATTGAAATTCTAAAGTCTTCAACACATATAATATGAAATCGATCAAACTATTAAACTACATGAGAAATAAATGAAAACAGTAAATGCATATGTATGTGTATTTGTAAATGTAAGTGTAAAAAAAGTAAGAATAATGAAAATTATAAAAGAATACAAGGAAAGGTCTCTTCCCTTCTTGGTAGTGATAACCTCCTCCACACACAACCCTTAAAAATTATGAATAGAGGAATATAATATTTGAAGAACTCAAAGTTGATTCTCTCCTACCTTATGCAATTAGTCATTTTATCCTTATAAACATTTATAGTGATTACAAGAGGCACATAGACCAATTCTTCATAATAGAAGAATTTGATCATACTTTTCCAATGATGGCATTATGAGAAAACCTTAGGTTAAATGAATAATTCCTAGTTAAGTTCTTTAAATCATGTCCAACTGTATAAGAGAAGGCCGCTGCTATGTGTACTTGGATACCATGGAGAAAGGCTAGTCTTTGGGCTCTTTCATCAATCATCCTACCTTAAAACATACCAAAAGTCTCCTAGCAATTAGACATAGGAAGATTTAATATGACTTTAAAAAAAATTATTGCCAAAGCGTAAACTTATGATGACTTAACCAGGCGTAGTACACACTCCCTCCGCATTAACCACTTAGACATATGGAAATTAAATGTAAATTTGCTGCTATTTTTAGTCATGTAGGTTTCCAATAAACCACTTGGTGGTGTTTCCCTTCAAGTTTATTTACTTGAATGAAGAGAAAAAGTCATTTGATTACAATTATAGAATACATTTGAGGCCTTGGTTGTGTAACTGGTGGACCATAGTCACATTTAACACTTGTTACAAAGTTTGGGAGTTAAAATGTTAAAGTAGATTTTATTTGTGATGGACACATTTGGATGGTAGTAACAATAGGTTGCAATCTATCAAGACTTTATTACCTTATAACCTGTGAAATTCTAGTGATGAAATGATAGATTAATCATAATTTCACCTTGGGATCACATCACCATGAAAGAACTTCATCCAACATCCTTATGAGTGTAGGTACCACCAAATAGGTATTTTTTAGATTTGTCTTCCTCGAGCGAGGGAAATTCAGGAAGAGAAGAGGAAAGCGAGACATGTAGTATGTCTAAAAGAGGGAGATCAACTATAGGTCAAAATATTAGAAGAAAATTCCGTAAACACATGGAATTTTTTCTTGTTGAAGGGGGGTCAAGTTCTTATGATGATGAAAGCATGGCCCGATGTAGGAAGGTTCCTTGAGGGGTACAAACATCTGAGAATAATGGGTACCCAAGGGAACTTCCTTCAATAAACACTAATTTTTGTGTCAATGAGAGGATATATTGCATAGAACCATCATCATTACATGGATTGGGCCTATTTTGCATGGATGGCATAAAGGTATGTTACGACTAAGTTACTGAATTGATGGAGTATGTCAGAACCTATTACAATTACAAAGATTGGATGCAAGCTTGGTTTGATATACACAGAGTATGTGTAAGTATGTACTATCAACAAATTATATATAGCTAAAAGATAAGGATCAAAATAAAGGAGTGGCTATGTACATTGATGGAAGGCCAAAAGCATTAGAGAATATTGTAGGGTTTATAAATAGTACATGACTTGGGTCAACAAATAAGCAAACCAATTGCATATTTGAAATGCTTCGAAAGCCGTGTATTTGTATGTGTGATAAAAATCAATAAGCATGGGGAAGGTTGCTGTCGATTACAATTTGAATCGGCTTAGTTACAAACACGATTACTATGGGGTTGTACATACTATGTACCATTTTACCCAACCTCAATTAATGACTCAATATACCATCTTATTCTTATGTTCCTTTTCATAAGTCTATTGGTTTCATTTCAGTAATGTTTTTATATTTAGTTTTTACCCTGAGGGGGACATTGATGTCGATACGGAGAGGCTCGGCCCGAACGCAGTCGAGATGTATCTTGAGCACTTCACCTAACGGGTTTACCTCGTGTATTGTACAAATTAGATACAAGAAAAATGTTTTATTATTATGCTTTTTTCATAAGTTTTTTTGGTTAATTTTTATAATGTTTTTAATATTCTTGTTGCAGTCGATTGATTAGGGAAAGGCACTGATGTTGAATTACGAAATTAATATTTAATTAAACACATAGGATTTACTTAGGCTTTTATTTAATTCCTAAGTTTTAGGCTTTCATCTTTATCTTATCGAGCTATCTTATTTGCTCAAGATAAGATGAGTTTAGTATCTTTGCTTTTATAAAGCAAATTATCTCACTAATAATTATTGGTCTTTTGAATATATCAAATTGCATGTTTTATACAAAGCTTACGCTTTGTTTCCCTCTTACATTGAAGGTCTATTTTGGTTTACTGTGAATCTTGGTTTCTAACACATGGTATTGCTCGAGCCCAACGATTCATGACCTTCTCAACTTTTGGAGGATTCGTTCTGGGGAGCTCGTTCGAGAGGTCCCTCGAGGTTTCAATCCTTGAAGCATCGATGCAGGAGCATCTTGAATTCAGTCGAGTTTCCATTGGATTCAGAGCGCTGGAAAAAGTTAGAAATGACTTTTATTTCATTGATTTTCATCACTGTTTGCCAGATCTGTGAGGGTTTCAAGCTCGGTGATTTATCTGATAGATCTAGGGGTCACCAAATTTTTGGAGCACCTTGGGCCCAAACGAACCTCGCCGTTGGATTCGCAGTGCCCAAAAACCCCCATTTTGATATAAAATTTGTCCGATTTGGACACTGTCGATCGGAGAAGCAATTTCTTTTTGCCCAGGGGCCATACGGCCCCCAGGCACGCATTCTGAGGTTCGTTTATTGAGAAAAATTCAAAAAAGAAATAAAAAAATCAAAAATTTGATTAAATTTGATTGCTAGGTTTAAATGGCTTCCACCGCCCTGTAATTATTGCTTAGGGAAGCCACCAAAAGCTGGCTCCTGTCCGAGCCTCCCACTGGCCACCTCTGCATCTCCGCCACCAGCGGCTCCCCTTATTCTGCCGCTTCGCCCACGTTCAGCCCCTAAGGGCTTCGCTCCGCCGGCCAGGGTCTTATCCGCACCCAGGAGCTGGAGTTTCAGCCCCTACCATCATCATCCCCCAGCCAGGGTCATATGGGTGACCACAGGCCGCGCCAGCACCCTGTTCGCCAGCCCCCTGGTCCTACATGCGACCAAGGGCCCTAATTTTTTAGCCCCTGAGAGCTACAAGGAGCCATATTGGGCAGTTTTGGACCAGTTTCACCAAATCGGGCGTAACTTTCACATACGGCATCATTTTTTTGTAAACAAGATATCGTCGAAAAGCTATTTCCGAGCTCTACGCATTGGTGCTGGTGATGTTTTCTGGTTTTTCATTTTTGATGCTTTTTTCAGCCTCAGAAGTCAGATGTTTCTTTTTTCACTTCGGGATGCATATCTTTTCACTCGCTTATCCGTTTTTCATATTTTCACGGCATCGGAAAGCTGGTTTTGGCCTCTATACAGATCTGAGGTCATTTCTAGAAAATGTGTAACTTATTTTAGGCATGCATTCATTTTTGTTTCGTGCTCTAGGTTTGCATTTTCACTCATGTTTCTATATTTTTTGCATTATCTCCTTATGCAATCATTGGGTATTGTAATAACGAACTAATATAAAGTTACATTAAGGGGGGTTCTTGCATCCATCTTTCATGTTGGTGACAACTCGCATGAGTTTCTCTGGTTTTTGTTGTCTCCTTTTAGCTTCGTTCTTGCTTAGCTGGACACATTGTTGGTTTCCTTCGGTTCACACTTCACATTAAGATTTTATAGTTCTTGATCTGCATTGGTTCAAATCTTTCTCATTTGAAGGCCTTGTTTTTATGGTTAATGTTCCAGAATCTTGATGGTACTCATCCTATGGGCAGTTTTACTTTCAGTTTGGCATTGGCTTCGTGAGACACAACTTCCAGATTTTTCATCATTATGGGTTCATTCATCCTTCATCTATTGTTGTTCATAGATTCCAGAGTTGATCCAGTATGAGAGTTTCTAGTGTTCATTGGCATTGGGTCTGTTGTTTCATTTGTGATTTCGATTGGTATTTTGCAAACAGAACTATCTTTCCTTGCTTTCAGGATTTGGGGTTCCAGTATTGCTTCATCAGAGTTCTTCCAGTGATTCTTCGTAGCAGTTCATCTCACTGAGGGGGGTTTCTCTCTCTTTTCATTTGTACATGAGTACCTGATCAGGCCTTGTTGTCAGGACTCATATTTTCATAATAATTCTACTTCTCCCTAAGTTGCACTTATGGGGGGGTGTTGGTGTAATTAATATTTAATTACGCTTGCATAAGTTTACTTAGGCTTTATTTAATTCCTAAGTTTTAGGATTTCATCTTTATCTTATCAAGCTATCGTGTTGCTCAAGATAATATTAGGTTTAGGTATCTTTGCTTTTATAAAGAAAATTATCTCTTGTAATTATTGGTCTTTTCAAATATATCAAATTGTATGTTTTTATGCAAAGCTTCTGCTTTTTCGTTTTCCTCTTCTGTGGAAGGTCTATTTTGGTTTGCAATCAGATCTTGGTTTTCTAACAACCAGTAGTAGAGGAGAGCATCCATAGTGAGGTGCAGTCAATATTTTGTGATGATGACATCGCTTATTCAACAAACCCTCTCGATACGATAAAGAAGATCCAAAAAAAATGCAATGAAGAAATGGTTAAGTTGATGTTCATAGTGGCTCAAACAGATGAGATAAGAGAGAGGGTTAAAATATTGAATGAGAGATTACAAAACTTGCAAGTTGTCATGAGGTCTTTAATTATAACATAAGGTCATTCATGATTTTAAATTTTGTACTCTTTTATGTCATGAACTAAAATATGTGTTGTTTTTACAGGGTTATTTTCCTCCTCATGATTCTTCTGGCCATGATCAGGGTACTATAAGTGTTTCCTAAGAAGTAGGGGTTGGTACAAGTGTCCATCCTAATCTTCCTACACATACATCACATCATCTGACCCCATCATCCGTGCCTATATTTTCAACTGAAGTGTCGGCAACACATACCATGCAGGCATTCGTTAATGCACCCTCTGGCAGCCAACACATGCCATAACATGCGTCAGGACATGTACACAGCAGGGATCGCAGGATGCCACTGAATGCTGAGGCGATGTTTTAGCAGCATTTCCCTAGATCTTCCCGTGTACTGAATGCAGGGAATATTTAGTCACACTTATTGCTAGCAGGGATTTCATTTATAAAGATAGAAGCTCCGGGTGCTAAAATGTTTTAATTATTATTATATATAATCCAATTCAAATTTACTTATTGATCGCTCTTTTTAGACTATTGATCCCATGATCATTTTGCAGGAAATGATGTTTTTTATAAACATCTAAGTGATATTACATTGTAGCTCTTCGGGCTCACCATACGCACATGGTGGAATGACCAAAAATCAATGTTTAAAAATTGACAGCTCTGAAGGGTTTAGAGGCTCGATTGAGATAGATACACAGATATTTGGATCTTGTTGTTGATGGGAGGCTTCGACTTAACCATGAAATTTTGTACCATCTGCAGGTATGCAAAATTTTCTCTACTTACATTCATTCTTGATCATAAATGTTGTAAATGATATTAATGCTTCAAACTTAATGCATTGTTATAATGATCAAAATGTTATAATACATTCAAGCATTCTCTTCATTCCATTGTTATAATGATCAAAATGTTATACTTTGCTATACATTCAAGCATTCTCTTTTCCCCTACCCTTTTCTCTCTACCCCCTCCTTTTAAGAATTTTCTTTGTCATAAAAGATTCACATTTTTGTCTCATTTACACAAATTTATCTGAAGCGCTAGGAGTGAATAAAGATATGTAAAAGATGATGGATTATGTCTAAACAACAAATTTCCATATTATAGCTCATTAAATCCTTAATATTTGAATAGTTTAGAGCTCGAATAATTCTTCTATATGCATGTGTAGCAATAAGGGATCCTATGTGAAGATTGAAATTTAAAACATCACTTTGGTATTTTTCCTTAGGCAGTGAAATGATATTTTGAGTAATACAAACCTACACACACATTCATATTTTTCGGCATTGCATTGAAGAATTTTTTTTCTCTTATACCTACCCTCAACTAGACATGGAGGTATATAATATTGGTTTTTGGGTTTATTCTGTAAGTAGTTAATGTCCTATGTCAGGTGTGAAAGCATATGAATCACTTGCTGAAGGCACCATTTTGTATTCATCCAAAAACTGGTTTGTTCTTTTTTTATGTTTCTTGCATGTGTTATTTTTAGGCACTAGAGATGTAGCTCAGCTCTTTCCTTTGCACTTTTCATCTATTTTAATGATTACAATAGATTTTCCTCATAATTTTTCATGTAGATCTGTTTGTAACCTTATTTTCTACCAATCAATTTGCAAACCACTCACATATTAAGGACCATTTCACTAACTTGTAGTCATCCATTACTTCATATGTTGCGTGTTGTTTCTATGTGCCAATAAACTCCGGATGATTGTGAGAACTTTAATCCTACAAGTGTACCCAATCTTTCTCAAGTAAAAGTCTTACCTTATTTTATATTTTAAATGGTTAATTGAAGGTGCTTCTTTAGATCTGAGATAGTTGAACCCTAGATTAAAATATGGTATTAGATGGGTAGTATAATGATAAAATGAGGTCCATTGAACATAAATTTACGATATAGTTTATCGGAATATGAATAGTGTTACAATTATAATTATTTCTCCTTACCTACCTTTGCATTAGAAAAGATAGCAGATATTGAAGTTCATTACATGTCTCATGTATGTGTTAGTATTTTAATTTTTTTAAGTTGTTCAAGAGCTTGATTAGGTCAAGAATATGTTCTACAAGCTCTTTCTCTTGACACTACTCAAGATTTTCCCTACACATTTTCTCTTCAATCTAGACGTTTCTTAACTCCTTCCCTTGTTAGCCCTTGGTTGTTCTCAAGTGTAATGCTTTTCTCTTGCATCTATATGTATGATCAATCATCTCAAGTGTAATGCTTTTTCTATGCATCTATGCATCTTGCAATCTGTATGTATGATCAGTCATTGATCTCCGTGATATTTCAACGAATATTTTAAAAAAAAAATTTTTTTTCATTGCAATTTTGAAAAAACCACCGACGAATCACCGAAAAGGTCTAACGAAGTTGCTATAACTGCGATGAATGCTTCATCATAACTCCTTGCCAATTTCATCGCAATTTCAATGAACTTTTGCTATTGTTTCGACGCTACTCCTTGCCCATTTCGTTGAAATGGCGACAAACTTCTGGTGTTGCTTCGACACTACTCCTTGCCCATTTCGTCAAAATGGTGACGAACTTTTGGTGTTGTTTCGATGCTACTCCTTGCCCATTTCATCAAAATTGTGATGAACTTTTGGTGTTGTTTCGGCACTACTCCTTTCCCATTTCGTCAAAATTGTGATGAACTTCTGGTGTTGTTTCGACACTACTCCTTTCCCATTTTGTCAAAATTGTGACAAACTTCTGGTGTTGTTTCGATGCTACTCCTTGCCCATTTCATCGAAATGGCGATGAACTTCTGGTGTAATTCGTCGGTGGATATACGAATTTTTCGTCAATATTTTGACAAACATCTGACTCATTTTATGATGCCGACAACCGACGAATCTACATTGTTATTTCGACATTTAATTCGTCGTTGGCCTTTTGACGAAAAAATAGTGATGAAAATGTTTTCATCATTTCGTCGCTTTTCTGACAAAGATTTGTCGAACGACCGATGATCGTCCATCAAAAAATGGTTTCAAATTTAGTAGTGGCGAGAGTTTTACATAGACCTACACCATTTCATTGCAGAGACTCTTGGCGATGACCACCAAATCTAACCAATCGGTGAGAGATCAATCATCGGCACGGGATAGAAAACTCACTCTAATAGTCCATGTCTTGCTAATAACTTTCGTCGGCAAGACAGAACCAATGTCACACCAATGACATGTCTTGACAATAGATTCCCTTCATCAATGAGACCATAAGCCAATCTCCCTAATATGTCTTCTTTAGTAATCCTAGCTTTGAACATGAGCGTAGGTGATCTTCAGATTTACCCACTGTCACATCAAATGTTCTATCGGAAAGACAATTCAAAATTTGGGTGATCATTTTATTCAGGCTTGACTAATGTTCATTAAACATTCTTTTGGCTAGGGAGACATTATGCCAATATCACATAATCTATCCATTTGATCCATATAAATTTCTCCAAGAGTCACCCTGATGACTATCTTGATCTGTTTGTGTCTTCATCGGCAAGACATGGTGTATTGCTAAGACATTCAGTAATTTACCTGATGTTATAAGTCTCCTCGATGATTATTCCTTCGATCTCATGTCGCCAAGACTCCTTGTGATACAACTCCTTGTGCTTTGATCGGTGAGACAAGAGAGGTTTCTTTCCAATGGAACTTCATCAGTGAGACCTATATGCTCGGTATGACCTTTTCATTTCACCCCAATGGAACTTGTCTTGCCGACAAAAATATTTATCGGTGAGATCATGGACTATGCCATCCAGATGTGTATCTTCTTATGTAATAAAATCGATGTGACATTTCTGTTCTTTCGCCGATATGTTGAAAATGAGAATATAATGATTTATGAATCAGAGAGACCTGCACAAATTCTTGTTGATATGGGTTATTTGAATACTATATTTTGGAGGTTTTTCATGATATCAAATGGTCAAGAATGATGTGATCATATGTGACTATGATGGATTATACTCAAGATAAGGTTTTCTTTAGGGAATCAACGAGTGCAAAATCACTGTAAAATTTGCAAAAATCACTTGTACTTCCCCTTGAAGTATGCTTAATAACTCCAAAATGGGTGTCTAAAACAATCAAGGGTTTCTCTAGTGTTTTGGGAAAGTTTTGAGTTATTGGACAAAAACTAGGTTTGTACTGTTACAAGGATTCAAGGAGTCAAAGTGTGAAATCTTACTTTTTTTCTTTGTCAGGCTTTGAGAGTTGTTTGTATTTTTTAAATTGGTCATTCTAAACTTTTTGGAAGCCTCTTAAAGGAAGGTTGATAGGTTGGTTGAGTTGAACCTACTAGGTCTAAATCAGATAGTTGTTATTGCTAAGGTGGATCACTCCTTTCTGCGAAGGCCTTACACTTATGATTGGGTCAAGTGTTCTTTTCTTTAGAAATTTCCTATTGAATTTTTGATAGGTTATGATTTGATTATATGGGTTATGAAGCACTTATTTCAAAAAACTATCTTTATGAAAGAAGTATGTTGGCATGAAATTAAATATGATTTGTATTCCAATGTAAAAACTACAAAGAATGGAAACAATTATTTCAACACATAAACTATTATGTAGTAGTCAATTAAAATGAAAAATATTACTCTATATTAGTTGGGATACACAACTAAGAAAATGATCTAAAGTGACTTATTTATCCTAGAGGAACTAAGTATATAGTATGCAAATAAAATCAACAAACCCACAACTACCCCTATTTTGGAGTTTAGTTTTCTCCCCTTCCTGACCTCGCTAATATTGTCTAATTATTTTAAAGAGACAAAGGGTCATAACACAACTTTATTCAACCTAGTAAATAGCTTGGTTAATGAAACTTTAAAAAAGCAACAAAACAATTGCTACATTTGGCATTTCATGTTGAATGAAGAGTGGTGACAATAATCTACTTATAGTTTAATAAAAAACTATTATAGTTTTACCAACATATACTATTGTATGCTTGCATGGCTTCTTATTTAATATATGGGGAGATAGAGATAGATTGGGAGAGAAAGAGAGAGAGATAGAGATATATGGGAAGAGAAAGAGAGATGGATATATTTGGGAAGAGAAAGGAAGAAAGGTGGAGATAGAGAGTCGATGGATAGAGGGGATAGGGAGGGAGAGATGGTGAGAGATAGAGAGGGGTAGATAGAGAGGGGGAGGGAGAGAAAGGGATATAGATAGGTAGAGGAGGAGAGATAGAGAATAGGGGGAGAGAGGGAGAGATAGGTTGAAGAGGAAAAGAGAAAAGAGAGGGAGATATATAGGTAGAAGAGGGAGAGAAAGAAGAGGGGGAGAGGGGGAGCGATATGTAGAAAGGGAGAGAGATAAGAAGATAGGGGAGAGAGGGAGAGATAGCTCAATATATATAGAGGGAGAGGGAGAGACATAGAAATGGGGTAATATAAAGAGATAGAGGGGGATGGTGAAAGAGATAGAGAGATTTTGATAGAGGTAGAGAAAGATATGGATAGAAAGAGATAGAGAGAGGAGTGAGAGGGAGGTAAAAAGAGAAATAGAGATAGATATAGAGAGTAGGAGAGATGGAGGGAGAGATGGAGTGAATGAGAGAGAAATGGGGAGAGAGGGAGAGATAGCTCAATAGATAGAGGGGGAAGAGGGAGGACATAGATAGTGGGAGATATAGAGAGATAGAGAGCGACAGGGAGAGATATATCAATCACCCTCCCTATATCTCTATCTATTCATCCTTATCTCTTTATCTCTCTACCTCTCTCTATCTCCTTGTCTCCCTTTCTATTTGTATGTTTGTCATTATATCCCTCTCTCTATATTTTCTTCCCTATATTTATCTTTGTCTCCTTAAGTGTGCAATGGGTACATTGAAGAGGTCTTAAAGGAGAATTATCATATCTTTAATCAAATGGCATGCTACCTTGAGCATAACTCCCCAAGGACACATGCCATCCTTGGATTGTTGACATGAAACAACCAATCAAAATTTAGTTTCTCTCTATCATATTAATATATATTACTATTATATTAAATATATATTATATTAATTATATTTTGTATTATATAAAAATATACTTATTATTAATTATTAATTATAATAATTTTATACATATTTAATAATTTTGTTAAAGAATATAATATGTAGTTATAATAAGTTGAATAATTATATTATTTATTATGTAAAATATAGCTAATATATACTTAACTATATTGTAGAATATTAAAACCTAGCTAAATGGCACCATAATTTTCAATTTAATTAACATACTCTAAAACCTAACGAAACCAGGTTGTAGCTCATCAAATTGGAGAAGTGAAAGGTCAATACCAGTGCCGAGGAAGAGTTTGGAGTAGTGAAAAAAAGGTCAATTCCAGCACCGAGGAAGAGTTTGGAGTTAAAACAAGGTCAATACCAATGCCGATGAAGAGTTTGGAGTAGTGAAAACAAGGTCAATATCAACGCCAAGGAAGAGCTTGGAGGAGTGAAAACAAGGTCAATACTAGCACTGAGGATGAGGCTGAGGGAACTCAGGGAAAATTGACCACTAAGGGACAATGAGTACTATAAGTTTGGAACCCCCATTCCATTTAAGCTACAATTTTCATGCCTAGTTTCCAAAGATCTTCTCGTACATTGGCACCCCTATTCTTGTAAAATGGTATAAGATAAGACAAAAAAAAAATAGCTTAGTCTTTCACATTTTTATCAACCAGCCTCAGGTCTTGGAAAAACTCCCATAATCTACCCACATCTTGGTTGAGGTCTAGGATTTCATCACACATAGCCTTCATCACATGAGTCTGAAGCAATTGTAGACTTAGCCCAAGTATATGCTAGGCTAAGAAAGATATAATGAATGGAAATAGAGGCATACAATTCTTCTTTAATACCTCCACCACAAACATATGGAAGGAAAGGTCTCCTCCCTTCTTGGTAGTGATAACCTCCTCCACACACAACCCTTAAAAATTATGAATAGAGGAATATAATCTTTGAATAACTCAAAGTTGATTCTCTCCTACCTAATGCAATTAGTCATTTTATCCTTACAAACATTTATAATGATTACTAGAGACACATAGACCAATTCTTCATAATAGAAGAATTTGATCATACTTTTCCAATGATGGCATTAAGAGAAAGCCTTAGGTTAAATGAATAATTCCTATCTAAGTTCTTTAAATCATGTCCAACCGTATAAGAGAAGATCGTTGCTATGTGTACTTGGATACCATGGACAAAGGCTCTTTGGGCTCTTTCATCAATCAAGGTATTGTTAAATTTTAACACCTAAAAGTGAGAGTGAATAATCTTTCCTATGATGGTGGCCATCCTATTATAGCTCTTAGAGTTGGTAGAGATAATTTTGTTTCAAAGTAGAGATATTTTAAGTTATCAAATCCTACCATCAGACAATCAAAATGTTGTTGTTTCAAACGACTATGACCACTAACTTTCACTATTTGAAGATGTTGAAACCTTGTCGTAGAGAACTAGAACATTGATGCAACCACTCATCCTACCTTAAAACATACCAAAATTCTCCTAGCAATTAGACATAGGAAGATTTAAGATGACTTAAAAAAACCCTAAACTTATGATGACTTAACCAGGCGTAGTACACACTCCCTCCCCGTTAACTACTTAGACATATGGAAATGAAATCTAAATTTTCTGCTTTTTTTAGTCATGTAGGTGTCCAATAAACCACTTGGTGGTGTTTCCCTTCAAGTTTATTTACTTGAATGAAGAGAAAATTTCCTTTGATTACAATTAGCGAATACATTTGAGGCCTTGGTTGTGTAACTAGTGGACCATAGTCACATTTAACACTTGTTACAAAGTTTGGGAGTTAAAACGTTAAGTAGATTTAATTTGTGATGGACACATTTGGATGGTAGTAACAATAACTTGTAATCTATCAAGACTTGATTGCCTTATAACCTGTAAAATTCTAGCGATGAAATGATAGATTAATCATAATGTCACCTTGGGATCACATCACCATGAAAGAACTTAATCCAACATCCTTATGAGTGCAGGTACCACCAAATAGGTATTTGTCAGATCTATCTTCCTTGAGTGAGATAAATTCAAGAAGAGAAGAGGAAAGCGAGACATGTAGTAGGTCTAAAAGAGGGAGATCAACTAGAGGTCAAAATATTAGAAGAAAATTTCATAAACGCATGGAATTTTTTCTTGTTGAAGGGGGGTCATGTTCTTATGATGATGAGAGCATAGGCGACACCAAGGTTCCCTTGAGGGACAAACATCTACGGAGACAATGGGTACCCAAGGAACTTCCTCCAATAAACACTGATTTTTGTGTCAACGAGAGGATATATCATATAGCACCATCATCATTACATGGTTTGTGCCTATTTTGCATGGATGGCATAAAGGTCTGTTATGAAAAAGTTACTGAATTGATGGAGTATGTCGGACCCTATTACAGTTACAAATATTGGATGCAGCTGGTTCAATATACACAAAGTATCCATAGGTATGCATTATCAGCAAATTATATACAACTAAAAGATAAGGATCAAAATAAAGGAGTGGCTATGTACATTGACGGAAGGCCAAAAGCATCAGGGAATATTGCAAGGTTATAAACAGTACATGACCTGGGTCAACAAATAAGCAACCCAATTGCATATTCGAGGCGCACGAGGGAAACCGTGTATTCATATGTGTGATAAAAAATAGCTGTAGGGGAAGAGTTGCTAATCGATTACAATTTGAATCACTTAGTTACAAACACAGTTACTAAAGGGGTGGTATGTACTATGTACCATTTTACCCAACCTCCAATTAATGACTCCAATATACCATTTTATTCTTATGTTTTTTTCGTAAGTCTAATGGTTTCATTTCAGTTTTTTTTTTTTTCACAATGGGGCATTGATCGTACAGGGAAGTATACGGCCCAAAGCACAGATCACGATGCATCTTCAGGTGCTTCTACTCAATAGGTTTACCTCAATGTAATTGTACAAATTAGATACAAGCAAAATGTTTTATTATTATGTTTTTTTCAAAAGTTTATTGGGTTAATTTCGATAATGTTTTTAATATTCTTGTTGCAATCAATTGATTGAGGAAAGGCACTAGTAGTAGACGAGAGCATCCATAGGGAGGTGCAATCAATATTATGTGATGATGACATCGCTTATTTAGCAAACCCTCTCGATATGATAAGGAAGACCCACAAAAAATGCAATGAAGAAATCCTTAAGTTGTTATTCATAGTGCCTCAAACAGATGATATAGGAGAGAGGGTTAAAATATTGACTGAGAGAGCACAAACTTGCAAGTAAGTTGTCATGAGGTCTCTAATTATAACATAATTTCATTCATGGTTTTATATTTTGTACTCTTTTATGTCATAAACTAAAATATGTGTTGTTTTTATAGGATTTTTTGCATCCTCATGATGCTCCTAGCCATGATCAAGGTACTGCAAGTGTCCATCATGATCTTCATGCACATACATCACATCATCTAAAATCATCCATGCCTATATTGTCGTCTAAAATGTCGGCAACACATACCATGCAGGCATTTGTTACTGCACCCTCTGGCAGTGAACACATGCTAGAACATGTGTTAGGACATGTACCTGGGGATGCAAAGGCCACTAGTATTGGTGATGTTTTAGCAGCATTTCCTAAATCTTCCCGTATTACTAGTGCGGGAACATTGTCAGTCACATTTGTTGTGACCAAGGATTTTGTTCCCATAAAGATAGAGAAGGTCCCAGGTACTTTAAAATGTTTTAATTATTATTATATATAATCCAATTGAAATTTACTTATTGATTACTCTTTTTAGACTATTGATCCCATGATCATTTTGCAGGAAATGATGTTTTTTATAAACATCTAAGTGATATTACATTGGAGCTCTTCAGGCCCACCATGCGTACACGGTGGAATGCCCAAAATAAAGATTTAAAAGATGAGCTCATTAACCATTTAGTTGTGTTGTTTGGTGATAAAACCAAGGTCCTTAAGAAAGCGGTACCTATCCTGGGCGGCGCGTGAGGGACCAATATAGGTCACATTTAGAAAAAGAAGAAAAGCACGAGCCGCCCCCCATGATTCCTGAGAGGGAGGAAGGACCGTGTCTGGATGGAAAGGAGAAGGCTGAAAAGAAAAAAAGGAAGACACCATCGAAGCCAAGGAAGGTATGTGATACTATCAACAAGGTAATTATATACTAATTACTCTTTCTTTTACATAATCTAACGATTTCAAACTTTTCATAGGCTTCCGACACATCAAGGAAATAAAGGAAAGACTAGAAAAACACAAGCAAAAAAAACTTGGCTCTAGTGGTTATATGAAATTAGCCACACAAATTTTAAGTATCAATAAATGAAATATTGCATCCAAATAATAAATTGCAAACAATTTTAGTTTTGTCACACCATAGAAGCAAAATTCATGATCTTATGCAAAATCCGTATTCTCAATTCAACAGAGTTCCCACCTAAGAGGACCCTCATTTCCTTCTAGCAAGGCTATGGAGTCGGGCTAAATGCCTAAGAGTCTGACTAGGAAAACAAAATCTTCCACTTTATCCAGCACACAGGTAAATAAACTCAATAACGTTTATTTAAAATTGAATACTTGTGCAATCTATTCAATATTAATTTCCACCATAAAGTAATTACATGCCTATTTGTTTTAAACATACAAGCAATGATAATATTGCACATGACATTGGAATGCAACCTAGTGAGGTTGGAGCACAACCCCGGCAGATGAAGTCATGGCGTACATCCCGACACCGATGTATTCATGTGCTATACAAAACATAAAGATGGATTTCACACCAAACATCTTAATTGCACTGGTGTATTACTCAATGTAACTTTTCGTGTTTCAAATTTAGAGCATGTAGAGTGTGATCAACATGTTGAGCATGATCGCTAGAGAAGATCAAGAACATGATGTGGCCCCCATCAAGTAAAGAGGACCACTCTAATGTTCTTTTTAACATATTTAACTCCAATTGGTGTATTAATTAATGTAACCTTTTGTGTTTCAACTTTAGAGCATGATCAGGCTAGAGAAGATCAGGAACATGATGTGGCCCCATCAGGTAAAGAGGACCACTCTAATGTTATTTTATACATATTTAATCTCAATTGGTGTATTAATTAATGTAACCTTTTATTTTTCAACTGCAGATCAGGATTTAGAGGGTGTTCAACATGTTGAGCATGAGTCTATAAGAAAATTTCAGGAACATGATGTGGACCCATCAAGTAAAGAGAACCACTCTAATGTTCTTTTAATTAATGAGATATTTGTAACAATAATAAAAAAAACATATCAATTTAACATTTCTTTGTTATTGTAGCAAACCCCCTCTTGCAATGGCATCCACGTCGTGAGCACATGACTAGGCGTACATTAAGATCACAAGCAAAGGGAAGAATAACTAAAGGGGGGACAGATGATTTAGAAAATGATACTCCACTTCATATTTTTTTAGCTTTAAAAAAAACAAAAAAAAAAGTGATTGTAATCATATCATGACAACCATATTTTTGATAATATGTAAAAACTGAAAGAATGAATGTTATATGTTAATGAATGAATGTGAATATGTTAATGAATGAATGTTATATGTTATTAATGGATGAATGAATTAATTTTATATGTTATTAATAGATGAATGAATGATTAATGTTATATGATCAGGTATGGGGAATTGAGAGTGATGTGAGGGGGGGGAAGGGGCCAAATGAGCTTCCACCGTCACGTGGTTGGCCCTGTTAAGTAGAGAATATTAAACTATTTTTGAAACAAAAAGAAGCTCAATAAGGTAATGCACTTTTCAATATAATAAATGCATCATTTGAAGCATCAAACCAATATGCAAAGATGAAAGAAAGTGCTAACTTTTCACTATGGTGGCAGAAAAATGATTCTTTATACCCTGAATACATGATTTGCATCATAATTTGAAGTTGTTTCCATTCCAATGTTCTAATTTTAGTTTTTTTGTATGGCTTTGTATGAATACCACATTGTGTTGTGTGTGGATTTGGTTTCAAAGCTCTGTTTCTTTTCTTTTTGGTGGTGACATAACTCTAAAATTTGACTTTTGTGCATAATAGGTTAGTGGAAAAATTGACAGCTCTGAAGGGTTTAGAGGATCAATTGAGATAGATACACGGATATTTGGATCTTGTTGTTGATGGGAGGCTTCCACTTAACCATGAAATTTTGTACCATCTGCAGGTATGCAAAAAATTCTCTACTTACATTCATTCTTGATCATAAATGTTCTAAATGATATTAATGCTTCAAACTTAAGATTCGTTTCATTGTTATAATGATCAAAATGTTATAATTTTCTACACATTCAAGCATTCTCTTTCCCCCTACCCTTTTCTCTCTCCCCCCTCCTTTTAAGAATTTTCTTTGTCATAAAAGATTCACATTTTTGTCTCATTTACACAAATTTATCTGAAGCTCTAGGAGTGAATAAAGATATGTAAAAGATGATGGATTATGTCTAAACAACTTTCCATCTTATAGCTAATTAAATTCTTAATATTTGAATAGTTTAGAGCTCAAATAATGCTTGTATATGCATGTCTATCAATAAGGGAGCATTGATATTTTTCGGCATTGCATTGAGGAAATTGTTTTCTCTTATACCTACCCTCGGCTAGACATGGAGGTATATAATATTGGTTTCTGGGTTTTTTCTGTAAGTAGTTAATTTCACAGAGGAAGGCTAAAATTTTCTTAATGTCCTGTCAGGTATGAAAGCATATGAATCACTTGTTGAAGGCACCATTTTGTATTCATCCAAAAACCAGTTTGTTCTTTTTTTTTTATGTTTCTTGCATGTGTTTTTTTTAGGCTCTAGAGATGTAGCTCAACTCTTTCCTTTGCACTTTTCATCTATTTTGATGATTACAGTAGTTTGTCCTCATAATTTTTTATGTAGATTTTTTTGTAACCTTATTTTCTACCAATCAATTTGTAAACCAGTCACATATTAAGGACCATTTCACTAACTTGTAGTCATCCATTACTTTATATGTTGTAGGTTGTGTTTGTTTTCCAATAAATCCTGATGATTGTGAGAACTTTAATCCTACAAATGTACCCACTCTTTCTCAAGTAAAAGTCTTACCTTATTTTATAGTACTTTAAATGGTTAATTGAAGGTGCTTCTTTAGATCTGAGATAGTTGAACCCTGGATTAAAATATTGTATTAGATGGGGAGTATAATGATAAAATTGAGGTCTATTGAACACAAGCTCTGTTCTCTTGACACTGCTCAGCATTTTCCCTACACATTTTCTCTTCAATCCAAACGTTTCTTAACTCCTTCCCTTGTTATCCCTTGGTTGTTCTCAAGTGTAATACTTTTTCTATGCATCTTGCAGTCTATATGTATGATCATTCATCTCTTATGAAGCATGAATAACCTTTCATGGAATTGTTGTTGTGATTAGACAATTTCCATTATAAGAATAATCATTTAATTTGTATGGAAGTAAGTCTTTTTCATATTATTTGACTTGGTATTGTAAATTTGTCTTTGCAGGATTCTCTAGGGGGGACAACATAACTGTGATGATAGGTAGAGTTGTAAAACATCATAAATCATTTGGCATTATCAATATATTGCTTATAGAATACTCTATGCAAGTAAAATGGAATGTGCAATGACAATTGGTCTCGAATTCAAATCTGAATATAAGTACATTACACAAGAAGATGGTATCTATTCTATGATTTAAAGAACCCCAAAATAAGAAAATGAATAGGTTCCATTTGTTTACTTTCTCTTAGACACTTGTTTAATCGGCAAGACCCTCAAAATGTCTTGTTGATAACCATCAGTGTTCAAAACTCTTGAAGAGGTCAGATCGGTGTGACATTGGATATGTCTCACCAGCAGAAGTCATTGGAAAGACATGGACTATCGGAGTGAGCTTTCTATCCTGTGTCGATGATTGATCTCTCATCAATGGGTTGGCTATGATGGTCATCGCCAAGATTCTCCGCGATGACATAGTGTAGGTCTATTTAAAACTCCTGAAGAGGTCAGATCAGTGTGACATTGGATCTGTCTTGCCAACGGAAGTCATTGGCAAGACATGGACTATCAGAGTGAGTTTTCTATCCTTTTCTGATGATTGATCTCTCACCGATGGGTTGGCTTCAGTGGTCATCACCAAGAGTCTCCACGATGACATTGTGTAGGTCTATTTAAAACTCCTACAGAGGTCATATCAGTGTGACATTGGATCTGTCTTGCCGATGGAATTCATCGGCAAGACATGGAGTATCGAAGTGATTTTTCTATCCTGTTTCAATGATTGATCTCTCATCGATGGGTTGGCTTCAGTGTTCATCACCAAGATCCTTCATAATTACATGGTGTAGGTCTATTTAAAACTCCTGAAGAGGTCAGATCGGTGTGACATTGGATATGTCTCACCAATGGAAGTCATCAGAAAAACATGGACTATCAGAGTGAGTTTTCTATCATGTGTTGATGATTGATCTCTCACTGATGGGTTGGCTACAAAGAGTCTCTACGATGACATGGTGTAGGTCTATTTAAAATTCCTGAAGAGGTCAGATCAGTGTGACATTGGATCTGTCTTGCTGACGGAAGTCATCGACAAGACATGGACTATCGGAGTGAGTTTTCTATCTTGTTCTGATGATTGATCTCTCATTGATGGGTTGGCTTCGATGATCATCGCCAAGAGTCTCCATGATGAAATGGTGTAGGTCTATTTAAAACTCTTGCAGAGGTCAGATCGGTGTGACATTGGATATTTCTTGCTAACGAAAGTCATCGGCAAGACATGTACTATCATAATGAGTTTTCTATCCTTTGTCGATGATTGTTATATCACAAATGGGTTGGCTTCAGTGGTCATCACCAAGAGTCTTCATGATGGTACATTTCAATGAATATTTTAAAAAAAAATTGCATTGTTTCATCACAATTTCGACGAAGGAAACTGACAAATCACCGAAAAGGTCTGACAAAGTTGCTATAGCTGTGATGAATGCTTTGTCGTAACTACTTTCCCATTTCGTCAAAATGGCGATGAACTCCTAGTGTTGTTTCGACGCTTTGGAAGAGTCATTGCAATTGTGTTTTGGTTATAATTTGTCGATGGATACACAGAGTTGTCATTGATATTCCAGCGAACAACAAATCCATTTTATGATGTTGAAAACCAACGAAAATTTGGTGACAAAAATTATTTCATTAGTTCGTCAGTTGTCCGACAAAGCTTTATCGCAAGACTGATGAACGTTTGTCAAAAAATGGAGTCAAATTCAGTAGTGGAAGGAATGCCTCTCTGAAGTAAGTATGATCATCTATGCCTGGAACT
>VDFB02047144.1:48403697-48505355 GCA_007258455.2 Sequoia sempervirens
GCACCCCATTCTCTTAAAATGGTATAAGATAAGACAGAAAAAATAAAATAGCTGTCTTTCACATTTTTATCAACCAGCCTCAGGTCTTGGAAAAACTCCCATAATCTACCCACATCTTGGTTGAGGTCTAGGATTTCATCACACATAGCCTTCATCGCATGAGTCTAAAGCAATTGTAGACTTAGCCCAAGTATATGCTAGGCTAAGAAAGATATAATGAATGGAAATAGAGGCATACAATTCTTCTTTAATACCTCCACCACAAACATATGCAAGGAAAGGTCTCCTCCCTTCTTGGTAGTGATAACCTCCTCCACACACAACCCTTAAAAATTATGAATAGAGGAATATAATCTTTGAATAACTCAAAGTTGATTCTCTCCTACCTAATGCAATTAGTCATTTTATCCTTACAAACATTTATAATGATTACTAGAGACACATAGACCAATTCTTCATAATAGAAGAATTTGATCATACTTTTCCAATGATGGCATTAAGAGAAAGCCTTAGGTTAAATGAATAATTCCTATCTAAGTTCTTTAAATCATGTCCAACCGTATAAGAGAAGATCGTTGCTATGTGTACTTGGATACCATGGACAAAGGCTCTTTGGGCTCTTTCATCAATCAAGGTATTGTTAAATTTTAACACCTAAAAGTGAGAGTGAATAATCTTTCCTATGATGGTGGCCATCCTATTATAGCTCTTAGAGTTGGTAGAGATAATTTTGTTTCAAAGTAGAGATATTTTAAGTTATCAAATCCTACCATCAGACAATCAAAATGTTGTTGTTTCAAACGACTATGACCACTAACTTTCACTATTTGAAGATGTTGAAACCTTGTCGTAGAGAACTAGAACATTGATGCAACCACTCATCCTACCTTAAAACATACCAAAATTCTCCTAGCAATTAGACATAGGAAGATTTAAGATGACTTAAAAAAACCCTAAACTTATGATGACTTAACCAAGTGTAGTACACACTCCCTCCCTGTTAACCACTTAGACATATGGATATTAAATGTAAATTTGCTGCTATTTTTAGTCATGTAGGTGTCCAATAAACCACTTGGTGGTGTTTCCTCTCAAGTTTTATTTCTACTTGAATGAAGAGAAAAATTCCCTTTGATTACACTCAAATAATACATTTGAGGCCTTGGTTGTGTAACTAGTGGACCATAGTCACATTTAACACTTGTTACAAAGTTTGGGAGTTAAAACGTTAAGTAGATTTAATTTGTGATTGACACATTTGGATGGTAGTAACAATAACTTGTAATCTATCAAGACTTGATTGCCTTATAACCTATGAAATTCTAGCAATGAAATGATAGATTAATCATAATGTCACCTTGGGATCACATCACCATGAAAGAACTTAATCCAACATCCTTATGAGTGCAAGTACCACCAAATAGGTATTTGTCAGATTCCATCTTCCTTGGAGTGAGATAAATTCAAGAAGAGAAGAGGAAGTGAGACATGTAGTAGGGTCTGCAAGAGGGAGATCAACTAGAGGGGTCAAAATTAGAAGAAAGTACCTCATAAACGACAGAATTTTTTCATGAAGGGTCATGTTCTTATGATGATGAGAGCATAGGCTACGTCGAGGTTCCCTTGAGGTAAGAACATCTACAAAAACAATGGGTACCTAAGGAACTTCCTCCAATAAACACTGATTTTTGTGTCAATGAGAGGATATATCACATAGCACCATCATCATAACATGGTTTGGGCCTATTTTGCATGGATGGCATAAAGCACATGACAAAGTTACCTAACTGGATGGAGGCGTCGGATCCATTACAGCTTACAAATATTGGATGTACCGGTTCAATATACTTAAGTATGCATAGGTATGCATTATCATAGAAATTATATATACAACTAAAAGATATGATCAAAATAAAGGAGGGCTATGTACATTGGTGGAAGGCCAAAAGCATCAGGGAATATTGTAGGGTTTATAAACAGTACATGACCTGGGTCAACAAATAAGCAACCCAATTGCATATTCGAGGCGCGCGAGGGAAACCATGTATTCATATGTGTGATAAATTCAATAACTGTAGGGGAAGAGTTTCTAATTGATTACAATTTGAATCACTTAGTTACAAACACAGTTACTATGGGGGTGGTACGTACTATGTACCATTTTACCCAACCTCCAATTAATGACTCCAATATACCATTTTATTCTTATGTTTTTTTCGTAAGTCTAATGGTTTCATTTCAGTTTTTTTTTTTTTCACAATGGGGCATTGATCGTACAGGGAAGTATACGGCCCAAAGCACAGATCACGATGCATCTTCAGGTGCTTCTACTCAATAGGTTTACCTCAATGTAATTGTACAAATTAGATACAAGCAAAATGTTTTATTATTATGTTTTTTTCAAAAGTTTATTGGGTTAATTTCGATAATGTTTTTAATATTCTTGTTGCAATCAATTGATTGAGGAAAGGCACTAGTAGTAGACGAGAGCATCCATAGGGAGGTGCAATCAATATTATGTGATGATGACATCGCTTATTTAGCAAACCCTCTCGATATGATAAGGAAGACCCACAAAAAATGCAATGAAGAAATCCTTAAGTTGTTATTCATAGTGCCTCAAACAGATGATATAGGAGAGAGGGTTAAAATATTGACTGAGAGAGCACAAACTTGCAAGTAAGTTGTCATGAGGTCTCTAATTATAACATAATTTCATTCATGGTTTTATATTTTGTACTCTTTTATGTCATAAACTAAAATATGTGTTGTTTTTATAGGATTTTTTGCATCCTCATGATGCTCCTAGCCATGATCAAGGTACTGCAAGTGTCCATCATGATCTTCATGCACATACATCACATCATCTAAAATCATCCATGCCTATATTGTCGTCTAAAATGTCGGCAACACATACCATGCAGGCATTTGTTACTGCACCCTCTGGCAGTGAACACATGCTAGAACATGTGTTAGGACATGTACCTGGGGATGCAAAGGCCACTAGTATTGGTGATGTTTTAGCAGCATTTCCTAAATCTTCCCGTATTACTAGTGCGGGAACATTGTCAGTCACATTTGTTGTGACCAAGGATTTTGTTCCCATAAAGATAGAGAAGGTCCCAGGTACTTTAAAATGTTTTAATTATTATTATATATAATCCAATTGAAATTTACTTATTGATTACTCTTTTAGACTATTGATCCCATGATCATTTTGCAGGAAATGATGTTTTTTATAAACATCTAAGTGATACATTGGAGCTCTTCAGGCCCACCATACGTACCGGTGGAATGCCCAAAATAAAGATTTAAAAGATGAGCTCATTAACCATTTAGTTGTGTTGTTTGGTGATAAAACATTCAACCAAACCAAGGTCCTTAAGAAAGTTGGTACCTATCTGAAGTATGTGAGGGACCAATATAGGTCACATTTAGAAAAGAAGAAAAAGTACGAGCGTCCCCCCATGATTCCGGAGAGGGAGTGGAAGGACCTGGTGTCGGATGGAAAGGAGAAGGCTGAAAAGAAAAAAGGAAGACACCATCGAGCCAAGGAAGGTATGTGATACTATCAACAAGGTAATTATATACTAATTACTCTTTCTTTTTACATAATCTAACGTATTTCAAACTTTTCATAGGCTTCCCGACACATCGAAGGCAACAAAGGAAAGACTAGAAAAACACGGGCACACAAACTTGGCTCTGATGGTTATATGAAATTAGCCACATGAATTGTAAGTATCAATAAATGAAATATTGCATCCAAATAATAAATTGCAAACAATTTTAGTTTTGTCACACCATAGAAGCAAAATTCATGATCTTATGCAAAAATCCAGGGCTCTGAATTCAACAGAGTTCCCACTGAAGAGGACCTGAATATTTCCTTCTAGCAAGGCTATGGAGTCGTGGCTAAATGCCTAAGAGTCTTGACTAGGAAAACAAAATCTTCCACTGCATCCAACACGCAGGTAAATAAACTCAATAAAGTTTATTTAAAATTCAATACTTGTGAAATCTATTCAATATTAATTTCCACCATAAAGTAATTACATGCCTATTTGTTTTAAACATACAAGCAATGATAATACTGCACATGACATTGGAATGCAGCCTGGTGAGGGTGGAGCACAACCTGCAGATGAAGGTCATGGTGTACATCCCGGTACTGGATGTATTCATGTGCTATACAAAACACAGTATGGATTAATACAATTAAACATCTTTAATTGCAATTGGTGTATTAATTAATGTAACTTTTCGTGTTTCAAATTTAGAGCATGTAGAGTGTGATCAACATGTTGAGCATGATCAGGCTAGAGAAGATCAAGAACATGATGTGGCCCCATCAAGTAAAGAGGACCACTCTAATGTTCTTTTAAACATATTTAACTGCAATTGGTGTATTAATTAATGTAACCTTTTGTGTTTCAACTTTAGAGCATGATCAGGCTAGAGAAGATCAGGAACATGATGTGGCCCCATCAGGTAAAGAGGACCACTCTAATGTTATTTTATACATATTTAATCTCAATTGGTGTATTAATTAATGTAACCTTTTATTTTTCAACTGCAGATCAGGATTTAGAGGGTGTTCAACATGTTGAGCATGAGTCTATAAGAAAATTTCAGGAACATGATGTGGACCCATCAAGTAAAGAGAACCACTCTAATGTTCTTTTAATTAATGAGATATTTGTAACAATAATAAAAAAAACATATCAATTTAACATTTCTTTGTTATTGTAGCAAACCCCCTCTTGCAATGGCATCCACGTCGTGAGCACATGACTAGGCGTACATTAAGATCACAAGCAAAGGGAAGAATAACTAAAGGGGGGACAGATGATTTAGAAAATGATACTCCACTTCATATTTTTTTAGCTTTAAAAAAAACAAAAAAAAAAGTGATTGTAATCATATCATGACAACCATATTTTTGATAATATGTAAAAACTGAAAGAATGAATGTTATATGTTAATGAATGAATGTGAATATGTTAATGAATGAATGTTATATGTTATTAATGGATGAATGAATTAATTTTATATGTTATTAATAGATGAATGAATGATTAATGTTATATGATCAGGTATGGGGAATTGAGAGTGATGTGAGGGGGGGGAAGGGGCCAAATGAGCTTCCACCGTCACGTGGTTGGCCCTGTTAAGTAGAGAATATTAAACTATTTTTGAAACAAAAAGAAGCTCAATAAGGTAATGCACTTTTCAATATAATAAATGCATCATTTGAAGCATCAAACCAATATGCAAAGATGAAAGAAAGTGCTAACTTTTCACTATGGTGGCAGAAAAATGATTCTTTATACCCTGAATACATGATTTGCATCATAATTTGAAGTTGTTTCCATTCCAATGTTCTAATTTTAGTTTTTTTGTATGGCTTTGTATGAATACCACATTGTGTTGTGTGTGGATTTGGTTTCAAAGCTCTGTTTCTTTTCTTTTTGGTGGTGACATAACTCTAAAATTTGACTTTTGTGCATAATAGGTTAGTGGAAAAATTGACAGCTCTGAAGGGTTTAGAGGATCAATTGAGATAGATACACGGATATTTGGATCTTGTTGTTGATGGGAGGCTTCCACTTAACCATGAAATTTTGTACCATCTGCAGGTATGCAAAAAATTCTCTACTTACATTCATTCTTGATCATAAATGTTCTAAATGATATTAATGCTTCAAACTTAAGATTCGTTTCATTGTTATAATGATCAAAATGTTATAATTTTCTACACATTCAAGCATTCTCTTTCCCCCTACCCTTTTCTCTCTCCCCCCTCCTTTTAAGAATTTTCTTTGTCATAAAAGATTCACATTTTTGTCTCATTTACACAAATTTATCTGAAGCTCTAGGAGTGAATAAAGATATGTAAAAGATGATGGATTATGTCTAAACAACTTTCCATCTTATAGCTAATTAAATTCTTAATATTTGAATAGTTTAGAGCTCAAATAATGCTTGTATATGCATGTCTATCAATAAGGGAGCATTGATATTTTTCGGCATTGCATTGAGGAAATTGTTTTCTCTTATACCTACCCTCGGCTAGACATGGAGGTATATAATATTGGTTTCTGGGTTTTTTCTGTAAGTAGTTAATTTCACAGAGGAAGGCTAAAATTTTCTTAATGTCCTGTCAGGTATGAAAGCATATGAATCACTTGTTGAAGGCACCATTTTGTATTCATCCAAAAACCGGTTTGTTCTTTTTTTTTTATGTTTCTTGCATGTGTTTTTTTTAGGCTCTAGAGATGTAGCTCAACTCTTTCCTTTGCACTTTTCATCTATTTTGATGATTACAGTAGTTTGTCCTCATAATTTTTTATGTAGATTTTTTTGTAACCTTATTTTCTACCAATCAATTTGTAAACCAGTCACATATTAAGGACCATTTCACTAACTTGTAGTCATCCATTACTTTATATGTTGTAGGTTGTGTTTGTTTTCCAATAAATCCTGATGATTGTGAGAACTTTAATCCTACAAATGTACCCACTCTTTCTCAAGTAAAAGTCTTACCTTATTTTATAGTACTTTAAATGGTTAATTGAAGGTGCTTCTTTAGATCTGAGATAGTTGAACCCTGGATTAAAATATTGTATTAGATGGGGAGTATAATGATAAAATTGAGGTCTATTGAACACAAGCTCTGTTCTCTTGACACTGCTCAGCATTTTCCCTACACATTTTCTCTTCAATCCAAACGTTTCTTAACTCCTTCCCTTGTTATCCCTTGGTTGTTCTCAAGTGTAATACTTTTTCTATGCATCTTGCAGTCTATATGTATGATCATTCATCTCTTATGAAGCATGAATAACCTTTCATGGAATTGTTGTTGTGATTAGACAATTTCCATTATAAGAATAATCATTTAATTTGTATGGAAGTAAGTCTTTTTCATATTATTTGACTTGGTATTGTAAATTTGTCTTTGCAGGATTCTCTAGGGGGGACAACATAACTGTGATGATAGGTAGAGTTGTAAAACATCATAAATCATTTGGCATTATCAATATATTGCTTATAGAATACTCTATGCAAGTAAAATGGAATGTGCAATGACAATTGGTCTCGAATTCAAATCTGAATATAAGTACATTACACAAGAAGATGGTATCTATTCTATGATTTAAAGAACCCCAAAATAAGAAAATGAATAGGTTCCATTTGTTTACTTTCTCTTAGACACTTGTTTAATCGGCAAGACCCTCAAAATGTCTTGTTGATAACCATCAGTGTTCAAAACTCTTGAAGAGGTCAGATCGGTGTGACATTGGATATGTCTCACCAGCAGAAGTCATTGGAAAGACATGGACTATCGGAGTGAGCTTTCTATCCTGTGTCGATGATTGATCTCTCATCAATGGGTTGGCTATGATGGTCATCGCCAAGATTCTCCGCGATGACATAGTGTAGGTCTATTTAAAACTCCTGAAGAGGTCAGATCAGTGTGACATTGGATCTGTCTTGCCAACGGAAGTCATTGGCAAGACATGGACTATCAGAGTGAGTTTTCTATCCTTTTCTGATGATTGATCTCTCACCGATGGGTTGGCTTCAGTGGTCATCACCAAGAGTCTCCACGATGACATTGTGTAGGTCTATTTAAAACTCCTACAGAGGTCATATCAGTGTGACATTGGATCTGTCTTGCCGATGGAATTCATCGGCAAGACATGGAGTATCGAAGTGATTTTTCTATCCTGTTTCAATGATTGATCTCTCATCGATGGGTTGGCTTCAGTGTTCATCACCAAGATCCTTCATAATTACATGGTGTAGGTCTATTTAAAACTCCTGAAGAGGTCAGATCGGTGTGACATTGGATATGTCTCACCAATGGAAGTCATCAGAAAAACATGGACTATCAGAGTGAGTTTTCTATCATGTGTTGATGATTGATCTCTCACTGATGGGTTGGCTACGGTGGTCATCGCAAAGAGTCTCTACGATGACATGGTGTAGGTCTATTTAAAATTCCTGAAGAGGTCAGATCAGTGTGACATTGGATCTGTCTTGCTGACGGAAGTCATCGACAAGACATGGACTATCGGAGTGAGTTTTCTATCTTGTTCTGATGATTGATCTCTCATTGATGGGTTGGCTTCGATGATCATCGCCAAGAGTCTCCATGATGAAATGGTGTAGGTCTATTTAAAACTCTTGCAGAGGTCAGATCGGTGTGACATTGGATATTTCTTGCTAACGAAAGTCATCGGCAAGACATGTACTATCATAATGAGTTTTCTATCCTTTGTCGATGATTGTTATATCACAAATGGGTTGGCTTCAGTGGTCATCACCAAGAGTCTTCATGATGGTACATTTCAATGAATATTTTAAAAAAAAATTGCATTGTTTCATCACAATTTCGACGAAGGAAACTGACAAATCACCGAAAAGGTCTGACAAAGTTGCTATAGCTGTGATGAATGCTTTGTCGTAACTACTTTCCCATTTCGTCAAAATGGCGATGAACTCCTAGTGTTGTTTCGACGCTTTGGAAGAGTCATTGCAATTGTGTTTTGGTTATAATTTGTCGATGGATACACAGAGTTGTCATTGATATTCCAGCGAACAACAAATCCATTTTATGATGTTGAAAACCAACGAAAATTTGGTGACAAAAATTATTTCATTAGTTCGTCAGTTGTCCGACAAAGCTTTATCGCAAGACTGATGAACGTTTGTCAAAAAATGGAGTCAAATTCAGTAGTGGAAGGAATGCCTCTCTGAAGTAAGTATGATCATCTATGCCTGGAACTGTTGTATCTATTGCCTATTTGTCCCTCTATCAATCCTCAAAATATCAATTTGTGCTCGACACTATCCTAACCCATCCTAAAGGGACATAATTTGTGCCCAAGCCTATGCTATCTCGCTCTGAAATGACTGAACCTCTACCTGCAAAGCTGCTATCTATGTTGACTGTTGTTGTGAGGGTATCCCAATTTGAATCCTGGGAAGCACCGCCAGAGCTACGGTGATGCTCCTCCTATGCCTCAAAACTGTAAAATCCAAATGGATGACTATCATCTGCACCACCATCACTCTCCCCACCATCATCACCTCTTCAATCACCCTCTGCACCACCCTCATCACCTCTGCAAGCCCCCTCCCCACCATCATCACCACCCTCATCATCTCCTCCCTCTCCATCAACTGGCGGTATTGGATCCTCTGGATGAGTAAATCTAGGAAAGGGATGCATGTGAAAGAACTTTGAATAATCCTCGGTTATCCTGGCATCTGTAATATACAGAACATAATCCCATAAACTAGGGATCAAGTTATAATACTCTATGTAGGCTGTCTCATATGATACATAGGGGCCCCACTCTAAAACATCATGTTGTCGTTGTGCATAATTGGAAACTCCCAGGGGCATCCCCTGAACCTGTCCAAACTATCAACATACTCATAAATATAGGTATCGCTCAAGAACAGCATGTGTCTGCCCAATCAAATAGTGGGATAATAACATATATGGCATCTCCAGTTGATCCTCTGGCCACTGCTCACAATCCAAGTATGGCCACCATGTGATAGTCTCCAAATCATCCAGAACTCGCCTCCAATAAGCAACCTTTCCCAGCTTATGCTGGACATGTGGACCACTGTAACTGAAAACATAGGGTCCCCCTAGTGGTTGATGTCTCTCTCCCATGGGTCGAGTGATGGCTATATGCTCCCATGCCCAAAGTCTACAGTAATGTGATTCCACATGAAAAACTCGTCACCCCGTAATAGACAACCTCATGCAAATCTCTATATAAGTGGGCCAACATACATGAGCCCCAAGAATACCTCATACCATCAAGTGTCATCCACAATAGCATATGACCCCAACCTACCGAAAACCCCTTTGACCTACAATCAGGACAAAGAAATCCACCAATAAATCCAGAAAGTACACACGGCAAAAGATCATATATGTCAATCATCTATGTCCAAGGGATACATCAGCCCATAACATAATCATCTCAACATCATCTCTACAATGCAGTTGTCCCACCCCACTCTATCTTATTGTACACTACTATCTCTCCCACCACTGAGATCCGTAGAATATGATAGACATCCTCAAGAGTTGTGATCATCTCTCTAGTCGATAAATGAAATGTATTATGATCACTGTGCCATCTCTCTACCAAAGCTGTCAATAAACCTCTATTGATTCTATATTGTGGAATGTCTAACAAGGAAGTCAACTCACAATGGGAGATAATCTCTAAGTCAGCTAACAACAACCGGCGGACCATGTTCCAGGTCTTCGAGAATCGCTCCCGAGACTAGAGTACATCTCCATCTCCCTAATCATGAACACAAATCAATCAATAAATGTCATGTTCAATCAAGACTATCATTCAATCAAGATAATGTGTATTCATTCAACTCAATTCAATCAAAACAATCAACATCTCATTCAATCAACCCATCGTTCCTTGCCTATCATGAGGACGATCTGCTATCAATCAACCTATCATTCCTCACCTATCATGAGGACGATCTACTATCAATCCTAACATCATCCCTCACCTATCACAAGGATGATATGCTATCAATCAAACCATTGTTCCTTGCTTATCATGAGGATTATTTGCTATCAATCCTACCATCATTCCTTGCCTATCATGAGGACAATATGCTATCAATCCTATTATCATTCCTCGCCTATCATGAGGACAATACAACACTGATTCTATCATTTGATTCTCGCCTATCATGAGACCAAATCATTACACAAAACATCAATCAAACACTGCACATACCACAATATGACTAAAATCAATCCAAAACATGATAAATAGATGACTCCTAGACTTCAAGGACATCTTTCAAACATTACCCCGAAGGATTTCTGCAATCACAACCTGCAAAACGGGTCAAACGACAAGCTAAACCACCTTAAATCAATAAGAATGACAACTTTCCAAGGCAACAAGAGGTGCCATTTGGGACCCTAAAGGCACCAAAATAGAGTTTTCATCTCAAAAACATGTTTTCCAAGCTTGAAAGAGGCACCACTTGGGACCCCAAAGGTGCCAAAATAGATTTTAACTCCAAAAACCTCCATTTTCAAGCTTACAAGAGGTGCCACTTGGGACACCAAAGGCGCCAAAATAGTGTTGGAGGCCAAAAACTTGAATTCCAAGCTTGCAAGAGGCGCCACTTGGGACCCCAAAGGCGCCAAAACTCTAAAACCACCCAAAAATATGCATTTTCACCCTTGCAAGAGGTGCCATTTGGGACCCCAAAGGCATCAAAACTCTTAAAAGACTCAAAACATCAATTTCAACCTTACAAGAGGTACCATTTGGGACCCCAAAAGTGCCAAAACTCTTAAAACACATAAAAACTTGAATTTCAAGCTTGCAAGAGGCGCCATTTGGGACCCCAAAGGTGCCAGAACTCTTAAACATGCTCAAAAATGACAAAAACATCACCTGAAAGTGCATAAATGACATCCCATAAGCTACAACATCCATCTATGACGTTGAAAATGCTTCTAAATGGCAAGAAAATGACTAACAAAGAGGTTTCTCATAAAGTGTACCGTAGGTCCAGAGGCAATAGGTTGATTAGGTTGGCGAAGACACTCGAAACGATGCTTGTGGTATGGGATCACCATCTTCCTCTAAGCTCTCCAATCTTCACCTTCTCCAAACTCAAAATCTAAAAATGAATCCCATTTTTACCATTTTCACCTTTTAGGGGTAAAATGGAGGGAATTATGGTGGGATTTATTTCCCATTTTTACCAAAGAGGAGGGGTAATTAATCAACACTATTCAAAGAAAGAGCTTGCAACTCAATTTCAAGAGATAAATCGTCTCTGACATCAAACCTTCACCGAATCAAAATTTGATCATCATTGCATCATCACAACACTTATCACATTATTCAACAATTCATTTTCACATCCTTATATTCACCGATTTATCTCTCGAGGGGGCATAGTATCCAATAATATCCATCAATACCTAAAATTCAAAGCCTGGGGCATCGAAATCTTGCATCATCTGGGGCATCAAAATTTGGCATCGTCTGGGGCATCAAAATCTTGCATCATTTGGGGCATCAAAATATCGCATCATCTAAATATCAACATCAAAACCTTCTTTGAAGTAATGTGTAAACACATCACTTCAAAGAGGGGAAAAATGTATACACCTAAAAACGGTCATCGCATTCAATTAATTAAATACAACATATTTGATTAATACTTCAACTACATATAAATAAGGTCTTACTTTATTTATATTGTTCACTTTCCTTTTAATTCTCCTAATTCACATTCTCCTAACTTAAATAAACAAGAAACCCTAAATGTTTATTTAATTAATCTTCCCTAATCCAGATTAGGAATTAGAGCACATTTCTACAACTTTTTGTGTGCCACCTCATAAAGGTCACATGAAAATAAATAAGCCTAATTATTAATTAGAATTATCCTCACACACTTCCACCAATAAGAAAAAGAACATGGCTTTATTCCCCCACACTTCCAAAAAATTTGGAGCATATGGGTCTTTGTTTCACACACTTGGAATCACATACATTTGGCATGCTTCCAATTGGTCAAAGGATTCTCTTCACACACATTGCATGTTGTCCTTCGTCAAGGGGACAACATCATGATTCCTTTCATCTCCACCGTCTATCTTGTCTCCTTTGAATCTGAACCGTTGATGGGTGCCACCTCACAAAATGCTTGAGAAACCCTATAAATACACCCTCTTGCCTTAGCATTTATCATCCACCTGTTGTCAAATAAAGTCGCACCCTTGCTAAGCTATCAACTGTAGCAACCTATTGACACATGGGAACACTTCAAGGTTGTGGGTGACCTGGGAATGAAGTGGACCTCTAGATTACGAGCTGGTTCCCCTTAAGATAGCTTGAGAAAAACTAAAGAATGATAAAGCAAAGTGTAAGAAGGATATACTTTAAATTCAAAACCTATCACTAATAGGTGATACACCAAAGATAAAATTATGACAATACTACAGAAAACTCACAGAAAATCTCAATAGAGCTAAACAATCTCACAATATAGAGATTAATGTTTATAAAAATGAGTCTATACAAGGTTCTGACTGTTCTAATGCTTAACACAAGGAAAACAAGATGTTTTCACAGATATAAACACAATAGAAAGAGATCACTAACATAAACCAGCTTTATGACATAATATTCTTTGCATCCAGTACTGAAGGAATCTGATAAAATAAAGGATCACACAGAATTTTACCATGCAACTCACTACTAGTCACTAAAACAACAAAGAAAATATGTGAAGGAAATGACTTTCTATTCAAAAAATAAGGAGTCTCTGTGTTACAGATCTATAGTATTTATGGAAATGAGTTACAAAGGCTGAATAATGCTCTTTCAGCAATCTCCTAACCAAGAAATGCCTTACAAAAAAGGAAAAAATGCCATATTTATCAAAGAGTGTCGGCCCCTACCCTAGGGTTTTTACAAAAATGAGTCAGCGCCTGGACACATTGGCCCTAGAAGCGCTTGGAATGAAGTCAATGAGGCATTAAATGCACATACCCTATTTGCATCAATGAAAGATCACTCCAGGGATGTCTTTAGATCTTTTTGGAACCATCGTCATTAACTCACAGCCTTCGAATCCACTATTAAGACTCCACGCGTTCTGTCTTCGACCTTGAAAACCTCTCCTGCAGAGCCGCTTTGAATGTTCCATGGGAATCGTCGATTGCATCCATCTACCTTTTCCAGTAGACATCCCATCAGTCATTAAGACTCGTGACTTTTCATCCTTTACGCTCCCCTCTCGCTACAGATATTTCTACAAGTTGATCTTTTTGTAAAGAGGCCTCAGGTGTTCTCGACATGCTTTAACCCTTTAGAACTAGTGGGGGCAGAGCCAAGGCGACACCGGAAATGAGACTAGGTCGGGATGGGAATGGAAGCAAAAATAGACGAATCCTGGCGGAACTGGGACCAGAACCAAGTCCGACACTGAAACTTTCTTCAAGTTTCAGGCTTGGATTCTAACCCAGTCCCACCCCCGACAAAACCAAAAAGAAGATGAAGAAAAGGATTAGAAGGAAGAAAGATGAAAGGGAGAAAGCACCCCTCAACAAAATACAAGGAACAAAGGAAAAAGAACAAGATCGGTGGAACCGGGACCAGAGTCGGAACAAGGGCAAAACCAAAGAGTCGGCAGAACTGGAACCGGAACCAAATCTAGACCTGAAACTTTCTTCAAGTTTCAAGTTCGGATTTTGTTCTGATCCCGCCCCCAGAAACATACAAGGCACAAAGGAAGAAATACAAACACAAGATCAAAGAGGAGGAGACATCCCCTGACCATAGGTAGCGAAAAAGCAAAGAAAAAGAAGAAAGAGCGGAAACAGAACTGGAACTTTTGGAAAAGTTCCAATGTTTGGTTTCAGACCCATTCCCAAGTTTAGAAAAATGAAGAAAGTGCCTAAGGAAAAGAGAACCCAAGGCACACAAAAACAAAGACCAAAGGACACCAAAACACAAACGGGATCGGAACGAAAACTGATCCCTGGCAAGACCAACGGGGGCGAGGCCGGAACCAAATCCGACACTGAAACTTTCTTCAAGTTTCAAGTTTGGATTCCAACCCAACTCCGCCTCCCACAAAACACAAAAATGATAAAAAAAAAGGGGACGAGCATGAAAAATGGAAGGAAATAAAAAACATCCCACAACCAAAAAATGAAGAACAAAAGCAAAACAAACAAACAAGACCGGCGGGACCGAAACCAAAATGGAACCCAAACTAGGAACCTATTCAAAGTTTCAGAGTTCAGTTCCAGACTCGATTCTGAGTCCACCAGAACAAAAAATAAAAGGCCCAAGGAGAAGAAAACTAACACACAAAAGCGCAGAGTTGGAACCGGAATCGGAATAGAAACTTGAACTGAAACTTTGGAAAAGTTCAAAGTTCGGTTTCCGTCCCAATCCCACCTCCGGTAGAACAAAAGGAAAAAGGCCAAAAGAAAATAAAACGAGAAGGGGGAAAGTAAGGAAAAAATAAAAGGGAGGACCCCCCAATAAAAATGAACATCCACACACTAGGCTCAACCCTTCTGGGAGCCACATTTAATCCACGTGCCAAATCAAAATAAAACCTTCCCCTGCAACTGCACAAGAAGCAAACCAGTTAGAAAAAAGTTAACCTTGATGCAAGTGTTCCCCCATTTGGTCTTCATGAACACTCAAAAATATGGGTCACCCTACCTGATTGAGCCCGCAGGTGAAAATCGGGTAACATTCCTGGAGACCTCAGTGGGATGTTTTCCTACTAAACATGCAAACCAGTAGCCTAGTCCTATCCATTGGGCACTGATTCATTGGGAAAACTCAAAAAAAAACTTGGAGCAGCCTTGTGCATGGTTGTAACTCACTTGAGACTCATAGAACATAACAGGTTTCCAAAAACTTATTGAAAACAGGAAAAAATTGAAGAAAAATTTTTATCGTTCTGGGACAACACTTAGGGAATAAAAACTACACTTATTCTCTAGAATTTTAATAGTTATGTACAGATTTAGGTCCATACCTTAGAAGCAACATTTGAGGTGAATCCCATTTACTGGGATTGGTTCCATTATACCATCCAACCTAGATAGCTAGAAAGCATTATGTTGTTTCTCCTTAGTAATGATATATGTCCCAGTCCAAAGTGCATCAAATTCGGAGTGCTTTATAGGCTTGCTTTTTAATTCATCCCACTTAAGTACTATGTCACCTTCTTGGAACACTCTGGGGGATGCCTTTTTATCAAATGACCTTTTCATTTGAGCCTGATATTGCTAAATCCTTTTCACTGCTTCAGCTCTGGGTTCTTCAAGCTCAATTAACTGAGCAAACCTTGCTATCATAGGCTCCTCCTCAATCATATCAAGTTGGTTTACTAGATCAAGGGTTAGGAGTTCAACTGAAATGGGAAATCTTGCCTCTTTTCTATACACTAACATGTATGGAGAAAGTCTTGTAGACCTTTTTGGTGTAATCCTATCAGCCCACAAGGCTGATTTTAGCTTGGTGTGCCAAGCTTTTTGATTGTCCTCCATAGTTCTCTTAATGATCCTTAGGAGATTCTTGTTAGTGGACTGAGCTTGTCCATTTCCCTACAGATAATAATTAGAGGATGTACTTAGATATATACCATTTTTGATAGCCCAGTCAGAAATTTTAACACTCACAAAAGCAAGGGCATTGTCTAACACAATAGAATTTGGGATACCAAATTTGGCAACTAGCTCTTCGTAGAAATTCAGGACAGTAGATTCATTAGCCTCTCTGAGTGCCACAGCTTCAGTCCATTTTGAAAAATAATCAGTGGTTGTGAGTATCCATTTGTGGCCTGCACTTGATGGTGGGTTTATAACCCCTATGAAATCCAAACCCCATTTCATGAAGGGCTGATCAACTTGAACCAGTTGCAGCGGGAGGGCTGCCAACTTCTCTTTTCCAGCAAAAATAGCACACTCGTTGCACCTTCTTACCCATGCATGAGCGTCTTTGAATAAGGTAGGCCAGTAATAGCCTCATTTCATTATTTTAAGAGTTGTGGCTCTTAGAGAAAAGTGTTTTCTAGCTGACCCTTGATGGAATTCATACAACACTCTATCAACCTAATCAGCTTCAATACATCTTAACAGGACACCATGGAAATCTCTTCTAAACAACAAACCATTTAAATGAACATAAGGTATGGATTGCAGATGATAATACCTTCTTCTGGATCTAGTCAGATCAGGAGATCACTCACCAGTCAATAAAAAAATGTGTCATTTCTGTAATCCAACCAGTAGGAGCAGGTATAGCAGTTTGTTGTCCATCTTGAAGTGCTAAAATAGAACTTCCTCCTCCTTTACACTGTTGTTGTCCTCAGTAAGCTATTCACAGAGACCTCTCCCTCTTATTATTTTGGTAACCTTTATTTAAAGGTCATACTCCATCACCTTAGTGACCCAACCAACACTTTTATCACTCAAATCTTTGTTTAATAAGAACTCTTTCACACTTGGATGAGCAACTATCAGTATAATCTTGTTATTGGAAAGCATGTGCCTAAAATTATTTAAGCTTCTTATGACAGCAAGAACATGTCTCTCTACAAAAGTATACTTGAGCTTGTAATCTTTGAATCCCTGACTAAAGAACGCCACGGGCTGTTCAGATCCCTCATCATTTCACTGCACTAGCATGGCTGAAAGTGAATCAATATTTCCATAGGCATATAAAATAAAATCCTTAGAAAAGTCAGGATTCAAAAGTGTAGGTGCGGTTGCTAATGCCTCTTTTATAAGCTCAAAGATTTTTTTCCCATCCTTAGTCCAGTTGAAAGGTACATTCTTTCTCAGCATATGAGTTAGTGGACTTACTAAATCAGCAATGTTAGGGATAAACCTCCTAACAAAGTTAATCCTACCAATGAAACTCTGCAAAATTTTCTTGTGCGTTGGTAAAGGAAGAGCTAAGATAGCACTTATTCTTCTAGGGTCAACAGTAATACCTTGTTTAGATACCACATAACCAAGCAATCTTCCTTCGTGAACAGAAAACACACACTTTTTGGGGTTAAGTGATATCCCAAATTCCCTGCATCTTTCAAAAATCTACCTCAAATGACTCAGATGATCCTTAGCCTCCTTAGAAAAAACTGTGATATCATCATGATAGAATAAGACTATCTTGTACATTAAACCCCGAAAGGCCATATCCATCACCTTTTGAAAGGTTTCCCCAACATTAGATAAACGAAAGGGCATTTTCCGATAGGCCACAGTTCCCCATTTTGTGGTGAAGGTTATCTTTGACTGATCATATTTTTTCACTAATATCTGGTTGTAACCAGAATAGCCATCTAATAAGGAAAACCTTTTAGATCCTGAAACTACCTAAAGTATCTACTCCATAGAAGGCAGAGGATGACGGTCCTTTTAGGAGACCCTATTTAAGTCACAAAAATCTACAAAGAGTCTTATTTCACTATTTTTCTTTCTTACTGGTACTAGGTTTGAAACCCATGAGGTATGCTTGATGGGGAAAATAATGTTGCTTTCAATCAACTCATCTAGCTCCTTTTTAATCAAAGGTTCTAACTTAGGATTCAAGGGCCTCTGCTTTTTCCTAACAGGTTTGGCATTAGGCTCAAGTTCAATGGTATGTTGAGCAAGCTGGGGATTAAATCCCTTTAAATCACTATATTGCCAGGCAAAAATATCGTTAAATTCTTGACAAAGCTGAATAAAAACATGCTTCTCTTCAGTTGTACATACCTTGCCTAACTTAAGAAGCTTTTCTTTGAAAACTTCAACCTCTTCGTAGTGATCTTGCTGAACCTAAATACTCCCCTTAGGTTTTCTAGCTTCATTATCAGTATTAAAAATGAATTCTAAAGTGACCAAGCCTTTGGGAAACTTGTTGTTTTTTAACTGGATAATCTGGTCACTGTACTGGTGTTGTAACTTTTCCTGATTGGCATGTAAGAACTCAGCTTCTTCTCTTAAAAATTTGACAACCTGTTGGTCACTATCAAAAACTTGCCAGTGTATATTATTATCAAGCACAGCAGGCCTAACTACAATCTTGATATGCTGATTAGTTTTATCACTGCAAATCTCCTTTGGAATATCATGTTCAGCTCCTACAGCAGCTAATCTATCAGCATGTTTATTCTGAGCTCTAGGAATGGAAATCAGATTAAATGCCTTATCCCTCTAAGAGGCCCCATACCCTATTTCTGTAAGACCTAAGTATATCATTTTTAACAACATTAAACTTTCTCACTTGATTGAAAACCAACTCATTGTCACCATAAACTTTTAGATAGTTGATACCTCTCTGTCTCGCCCACTCCAAGCCCTGGACTAGAGCTTCACATTCAGCAGAATTATTAGAATAGCTAAAATAGAATCTGAAAGATAGATAGTACTTCTAAACTTCTGGTAACACCAGCATACATCCACCACCAGCACCTACCCTACTCCTTGATCCATCAAAATACAACTCCCATGGATCATTTTCATGTTGCTCACTATGTTGTTCCTTGTTCTTTTCAATATTAGGCATAAAAGAGTCTATCCCATGCATTGTATAAACACCGATGTCAACCTCTTCCAACTACTTACCTGTGCAATCCTCATGAGCTTGAGGTGCCCACTCTTTAGGAAGAATATCTTATGTTCTTTCTATTTGAATCTCAGCCTCTTGAACAGCAGGCTGCTCCACTTGTTCACTTGTAAACAAGTTAGCATTGATAGGAGATGGATTGTAAGGTTCAACATGAACCTTGGCTATGGGTTCTAATTTAATAGTGGCTCTAGTGCCATATCTAGTTCTGAATAGCATGTGAGACCAATCAGAGGATAGGTAACCACCTATCTTGGCCGTAAAATCCCTAGATAAACAAAGGGAAAAGTGTGGGGGCAACTCAATAATGTATATATCCTGAGGTATTGCAAAATTTGGATAGGCATGTAGAGTTAAGCTCAAATTTTTAATGACCCCTACTATGTTCATAGCAGTACCATCCAATTGTACTACCCCTTTTCTAGTGGCTCATATTCAATTCCCAACTTATCAATGATTTGTTTGGGCATAACTGAGCTACTAGCCCCTGAGTCAATCATAAAATTATGAACCACATGATCTCCTATGATCAATGACAAATAAAAAGGAGGCGGCTTGGCCTTAGCAGCTTGCTGCTCATCATTACCAATATTAGTATTATCCAACGCAACCTTCTCCTTTTCTACACTAGGCTCATCTGAGACACTTAAACCTGATAAAGCAGATTGAAGCAGGTCCTTTTGACCTGGAATACTCAGAGAATCCTATATCGACATGGGTACATTAATTATCTTCATATGCTCCAATATATTGAAAGATGTAGCAGGTTTAACTTGAGCTTTGGGAGGAAAAACATCACCTTTAACTAAAGGCGCCTAGGCTGATGAATCAGATTGTTGCTTTCCTACCAAAGGCTGGCCCCTTGGTAGCATTCGGATCTAGTCATATTTTGATGAGCTAGGAGCATTCTGATTTTGGTTCAGCCCTTGTTTCGATTGAGTCTAAACTGTATTAGGTTGATGTCCTTCATCTATTTCACTCTTCTTACTGTTTGTATTATCTGCAATTGAAAAATCAGTGTGGACCACTACACAAAATTCTTCCCCTTGCCATCTTAGGAATGTAGACTCATGTGTCTAATGCTCTTGCTATTGTACTTCAGTTGCTATAGGCACACTAGACTATATTATTGAACTATTATGAACCATCAAGGCTTGGTTAAGCAGCCCATTGACATAGGTATTCTGATAATGGGGTTGACTACACAGAAAGCACCATTCATAATCTTGAACTAAGTTGTTCTGGACAGGTGCAAGCTCTTTGGAAGTGCTTGCAGTGTTGGAGTCATAAGCTTGATGTGGCCTTGGGTTAGGAGCAAACTTTTGGCCTTGGTTATAAGGCTGATAAGGTGGTCTATTGGTCTGATTTTGCTGGTAATTAGACTGGAATGAGGGCTAATAAGGCTTAAAACCTTGATTTTGTTGTTTTCTTAGATTAACCATCTTATTGCCAAAGGTCGTCAGAAGGCCTTTAATCTCTTGCAATTCATTAGACCTAGCTAGAAATGTATCTAATTGACCATTAGGCTGGGTATCAGGTGCTGGAAATGCGGGTGCACTTGGAATAATAGCTAAAGGAGGTAACTGCATAGGGGTTGGAGGCTGAAAAGAGGGAAATATTGGCATAGGTGGTCTTGGGGCTTTTTACCAGCCTGTATGAGGTTGTTTTCAGCTCTAACAGCTACACTATATGCTGCAAGAAGTGTATCACCTCCCATCGATTGAATCATTACAGAAATATCACTATTTAAAGCTCTTAAATAGTATAAAAAGGCATGATTAGCAGTAGGTCTTACCGTTTGTGGGATTCTATCCCACGTCCTCTAGAAATGGTGATTGAAATCTGACATAACTTCATATGGAGCTCTTTTTCTTGTAGATAGTTGCTCCACCAATGACAAGTGATTTGATTTATCTTCAAAAATCTTGCACAACTGGCTACCTAACTCATCCCATGTTGCTATGGAGTTGACAGGCAGGCCTCTGAATCATTGTCAGGCCTTTTCTTTAAAGGACGCTACCAGCAATTGGAGTGCAACATTTTCTTCAACCACATGGTGAACAACACACAGGTTGGCAACATCTTTTATATGCTCTGTTGGGGTGGTATGATCCTCCCCATAGAAATATGGCAGACCTTTTAAGGCAGCGATAGGAATTTCATCATGCTGAGTCAGATTTAGTGGGCTGCCTTGGTTAAAAGCAACAAATGGTTGATTTCTCACTGTTGGAATCATTGTCACTGGGATATTTTTAGTAATAACAACAGGAACAACAGTATGACTTCTCACAGAAGGATTCGACTTGGATCTTCTAAAATAAACAAATGTATTTTGAACCTTCTGGATTTCTCTCCCTCTTCTTCTAGGTGGGGACAACTACAAATACTCAAAAACAGGCGAGCTATTCCTCATCTGCACTCTTCTCATGAGTAGTAATGCACTGGAACTGCTAAATCTGAGCTCAGAGTCACCAAGTATGCTAAAATTTGTCTCTTAAAGACTGCTATTTCTATTGCACATACCAAATAGTAGTATGATAATTTTAGTTTAAGACTGAAACACAGCTCTCAGTCCCACCGGGCGTGCCAAAAATTGTTGTCAAATAAAGTTGCACCCTTGCTAAGCTATCAACTGTAGCAACCTGTTGACACATGGGAACACTTCAAGGTTGTGGGTGACCTGGGAATGAAGTGGACCTCTAGATTATGAGCTGGTTCCCCTTAAGATAGCTTGAGAAAAACTAAAGAATGATAAGGAAAAGAGTAAGAAGGATATACTTGAAATTCAAAACCTATCACTAACAGGTGATACACCAAAGATAAAATTATGACAATACTACAGAAAACTTACAGAAAATCTCAATAGAGCTAAACAATCTCACAATACAGATATTTATGTTTATAAAAATGAGTCTATGCAAGGTTTTGACTATTCTAATGCTTAACACAAGGAAAACAAGATGTTTTCACAGATATAAACACAATAGAAAGAGATCACTAACATAAACCAGCTTTATGACATAATATTCTTTGCATCCAGTACTGAAGGAATCTGATAAAATAAAGGATCACACAGAATTTTATCATGTAGCTCACTACCAGTCACTAAAACAACAAAGAAAATCTATGAAGGAAATGACTTTCTATTGAGAAAATAAGGAGTCTCTGTGTTACAGATCTGTAGTATTTATGAAAATGAGTTACAAAGGCTAAATAATTCTCTTTTAATAATCTCCTAACCAAGAACTGCCTTACAAAAAAGGAAAAAATGCCATATATATCAAAGAGTTTCGGCCCCTACCCTAGGGTTTTTACAAAAATGAGTCGGCTCCTGGACACGTTGGCCCTAGAAGCCCTTGGAATGAAGTCAATGAGGCATTAAATGTGCATACCCTTTTTGCGTCGGTGAAATATCGCTACAAGGATGTCTTTAGATCTTTTTGGAACCATCGTCATTAACTCACAGCCTTCGAATCCACCGTTAAGACTCCACGCGTTATGTCTTCGACCTTGAAAACCACTCCCACAGAGCCACTTTGAATGTTCCAGGGGAATCTTCGATCGCATCCATCTACCTTTTCCATTAGACATCCCATCAATCATTAAGACTCACGACTTTTCATCCTTTATGCTTCCCTCTCGCTACAGATATTTCTGCAAGTTGATCTTTTTATAAAGTGGCCTCAGGTGTTCTCGACATGCTTTAACCCTTTAGAACCGGTGGGGGCAGAGCCAAGGAGACACTGGAACTGAGAGTGGGTCAGGACAGGAACGGAAGCAAAAACAGACGAATCCTGGCAGAACCGAGACCGGAACCAAGTCTGACACTGAAACTTTCTTCAAGTTTCAAGCTCGGATTTCGACCCGGTCCCGCCCCCGACAAAACCAAAAAGAAGATGAAGAAAAGGACAAGAAGGAAGAAAGATGAACGGGAGAAAGCACCCCTCGAAAAAATACAAGGAACAAAGGAAAAAGAACAAGACCGACGGAACCGGGACCAGAGTCGGAACAAGGGCAAAACCAAAGAGTCAGCAGAACTGGAACCAGAACCAAATCCGAACCTGAAACTTTCTTCAAGTTTCAAGTTCGGATTTTGTTCTGATCCTGCCCTCATAAACATACAAGGCACGAAGGAAGAAAGAAAAACACAAGGAAGATCAAATAGGAGGAGACATCCCTAGACCACAACCAGCGAAAAAGAAAATAAAAAGAAGAAAGGGCGAAAACGGGATCGGAACCGGAACAGGAACAGGAACTGGAACTTTTGGAAAAGTTCCAATGTTCAGTTTCGGACCCGGTCCCGAGTCCGTAAAAATGAAGAAAGTTCCTAAGGAAAAGAGAACCCAAGGCACACAAAAACAAAGACCAAAGGATGCCAAAACACAAACGGGATCAGAACAAAAACCAATCCCGGGCAAGACCAACGGGGGCGGGGGCGGAACCAAATCCGACACTGAAACTTTCTTCAAGTTTCAAGTTCGGATTCCGACCTAACTCCGCCTCCAAAAAAACACAAAAATGATAAAAAAAAGGACGAGCATGAAAAATGGAAGGGAAGAAAAAACATCCCACAACCAAAAAATGAAGAACAAAAGCAAAACAAACAAACAATACCGACGGGACCAGAACCGGAATGGAACCCGAACTAGGAACCTATTCAAAGTTTTAGAGTTCAGTTCTAGACTCGATTCTGTGTCCACCAAAACAAAAAAGAAAAGTCCCAAGGAGAAGAAAACTAACACACAAAAGCGCGGAGCCGGAACCGGAATCAGAACAGAAACTTGAACTAGAACTTTGGAAAAGTTCCAAGTTTGGTTTTCGTCTTGGTCCCGCCTCCGGAAGAACAAAAAGAAAAAGTCCAAAAGAAAATAAAATGGGAAGGGCGAAAGTAAGGCAAAAACAAAAGGGAGGACCCCCCAATAAAAATGAACATCCGCACGTTGGGCTCAACCCTTGTGGGAGCCACATTTAATCCACATGTCGAATCAAAACAAAACCTTCCCCTGTAGCTGCACAAGAAGTAAACCAGTTAGAAAAAAAGTAACCTTGATGCAAGTTTTCCCCCATTTGGTCTTCATGAACACTTGAAAACATGGGTCACCTTGCCTGATTGAGCTCACAGGTGAAAATTGGGTAACACCACCTTTTGAGTAATGTTATAGTGCTATTTTGAAATACAAATTGGAATAGTGTTATAATGCCATTTTCCATCCACACTTTGAGTATTGTTACCATGTAGGTTTTTCGTAGGAGCTTGGAGCTTTCATGGATTCTTATACTTAGCTTTCATATCATGTGTTACTTTGCATTCTCATCTTAGATTAATTAATTGCTTCATAGTTACATTTTATCATCTCCATTGCATCATAGTTACATTTTAGGTTAGTTTTCTATTTTTGTTGCATTTGAGCATATGCATAATCATGGATAGCTCACTATAGTTGCATATCATCTCACTCATCTCCACTTTTTTATCTATCATCAACATCATCCTTCATTTATCATTGCATCCATTATCCTTTCCATCGTTTTGTTTCATTTAGGAGCATACCATTAATCATTCCAGCACACATTTGCATGCCACTAATCCTTCCACCACACATTTTCACATGGAAATCATCTTAGCTTGCATATTAAGCATCAAATCTCATTTTCTAGGTAGTTATTTTAACAACCTTTGTGCCCATAGAAATCTGAGGGCCAAACGGTTTAATAAATCCCTAGAAATAGAGAACAATGATACATTTTTGAAAGGTTTGATTGTATTACGAATAGATTAGTTTTACTTGCTTCAAACTTTGAATGTAAATTGTCTCATTAAGGTTTTTGTTGACATTAGAATAATTCACTCTACACATTCGACACACGCACAACTAGTTTACAATTTTTGGCAAAACTAGACACTAAACTGATTTTTCTAACTAGATCTTCTCTTCTGGGCACTTATAGTGGCTAAACCGTGAGGAATTTGAAGATGTGCAAACTAGTGATTTGTGACATTTTTTCTATAGATTTTAAATATATTTTTTTCAAAAATTTTGGAATCAGATTGAACTTATTTTTCCATCTCCTTTGAAAACTATATTTTTTCAGTAAACACCATTTTTAAGGAGTGACGCTCATCGTATATAATAATTTTTTTCCATGAAGGATAAAATTCTAATTTTTTTGAATTTAAATTTGTAACTATGATATCTAGTGCTTCCAATTGGTTTTATAGTGTTTTATTGAGTATTTTTTCCTTAATCAAGATTCAAAGTCAAACCAATTACAATTCAGACATAGGTGGGTCGTATACAACATAACTTTTTTTGTATGTATCAAAATTCAATTTTTATTTGGTTGGATCAAAGACTTCAATATCTAGTGCACTGATATTTTTCAAAAAAAAATTGATAATCTACTATTTTTCCACATGTGCAAAACAGAGAGCTTGATTTTCGATGAAAAACTTATGTTTAATCAAACTAGAAAGACAAAACCAAAACATATTAAAATTATATTCATTGGATAGCTCATTCCAAGGACTACCATCATCTAGTGGGGTCTATGAAGTCTCCTTCATTTTCATCCTCAACTCAAGCTTTGAAGGGAAAAATTCTAGATATTTTTGGTGCCAAAGGGGGAGAAGGGGGGAAAAGGGGGGTTCGAGTGAACCCCCCTAGAAGTTCGCATGAACCTAGGTTGGATCTAATCCCCTTTCTAGAAGCTATTTCTTTTGTTTTTTTCCTGGGAAATGTGGGACCCAACATTTAATGGGTTCAATCGAAAGAGGGTTCACTCAAACCTGATGTTTGTTCAAACCCCCAAAAACCATTTTTTATTTCATGGGGGAATTTTTTGCAAATTTTCCTTCCTCACTAAAATTGTAAACAAGTTTTTTGGGTTTACCCTGCACTTCGGGCTCTGTGAGACCTAGGAGGGTGATCCCAACAGTGTGCTTGCAAAGACTTGTGTGCCAAAGTATTCAGAACACTATTAAACAAATAATTCTCCTTTAAATGTTAAATGGACATGCTACCCTAAAGGTTTGGCTAACCTTCATGGTAATGCTTGATTTAAACATGAGAGATGGAATCCATTAAATTCTACACACAAGCATACAAAGATAGATAAGTAAATTGATTTAGAATTGTAGCTACTCACAATCTTAGGAAACTGTAACATTAAAGACCAATGCCTAATCCCAGGGTGGAGTCACCTAAATCAAGTAATTTCAAACTCATCACAACATTCATTCAGTAATTATGCCTACTAGATAATTCCTTACATTACTGATACCAGAAAATTAACTAGTTATACTTAATAATCCTAGCACATAGTTGCATAAACCTCTATCTATGTTAATACAGTTTAATTCATTCTCTAAATGACAGTAATAACACAAAATAAACACTCAAAGAAAGACAAGAGGAAAAACATTTGCAATCTTTGATTACTCATATTTAAAATCCATACAATATGCACTGTGGAGAAAACAAGTCTAGAATATTGTGCATTAACATACAAATATGACCATATCATGATTAAATTTCCAATTACATGACTCAAAAAACTTAAGAAACCTAAAACCAACACTATACATTTGAGACCCTATTACCAAATGGTATTCCCATGAGACCAAATTGTAAGCCACCCCCCTATAATGAAACCAATTTCTCATTTTAAGAGAAATGAGAAAACAATAAAGAAGCCCTAAAATAAATCCAAGGTAGACACATTGCACATCAGATATCCCTTGATTTTCAACCAATAAGCATTTAAAAAATGTCTTTTCAATCTTCATTTTTCCTCTCTTCAGCTTTCCTTCACTTGAAAATCTCGTGCATAAAATTACCCTGCATGTAAAATCCATTTTCCAACTCCATTTTCACTTAACAGTGAAAAATATTTACTTCTGGGTGAAAATCCACTTACCCATCTACCCATTTACCCTGTAAGTTAATTTTTTCCCATATGTAATTTAATTCTAGGTTGTGAGAAATGGTTGTCAGACACTTTTCACCTCACAAGTAGCCTAAAAATGTTTAAAACTTTTCCAAAATTGTCTCCCAGGCAATAGAAATGGTTATGGCAACTTTCTGGAACATGAAAGAACATTTCCCAGCCTATACATGTGTTTAAAAATGTGCCTGAAGAAAAAAAACTTGATTACTCTTTAATTTCAGCTTCTTCCATTGTTCATGGCACCTAAAATTTGTGTCCGGTCATAAGAGAAATGGGAGCAATAAATCACATTCTTTCCCTTTCTTTCCTTGTGAAATTCAACAGCTAAATGCTTGTCCAACACTGATTAGAAAATATTTTCCATAAAAATACCCTGCCTACAACCATCATTGTTTATTTCCTCCATTTCCAATTCATTTTGGCGATGCACAATGCAACTTTCATGACAAATTTTCTGTGAAGATTCAAAGCTTTCCCATGGACTCAACAACCAATAAAAATTGAGAATTAAATTCCCTTATCAATAAACTTTTGAAAATATTGTTATTATATTTTCCCCAACTATTGTTCACATTCATTGAAATAATTTGAAAAATAAATTCATTATAGCAATGGGATCGCTCATCGATGAAGACCAATTGAAAAGAGGAAGCACTTTGGCAATTGAGAGCAAGTCCATCGCTCATCGTTGAAGTTCATTTGAAATGGAGAAGCTTTTCTACAACAAGCGATGGAGACTTGTCATAAAACTTTGAAGCTTCGAGAAGGTTTATCAAAGCCAAGGAAACATGTCAAATCAATAATTTATGGCTGGAAACATTGCATCACCGAAATTTTTCTCATTTCCACTCTTATTTTAGCGATTCTGGATGGAGTTTCCGTTGAATGTTGTGAATGCCATATTTGGACCAATCAAAAGCAATAATTAAACTTGCTCTCCCCAAAAACATTTGGAAATACATTTTACCTATGCCCTAAATTCATTTTTCACCATTCCACAATATTTAAAATATTTTAAACATTAGCATTTCAAACATTAGAAAAATTGCAAATTTTAATATTATATATGTAGGCCAAATGAAGAAATTTCACTATGCACAAATGGTGACCCCTTGAGCCGATGTTTTTTGCATACAGTCATAATCAATTATTTAGACCATGGGTTCTAAATCAAACTTTTCCCATCCATCAAAAATCAGGTACCTCCTTTGTAAATTGGCCCCTAACACATGTTCGCCACACCGAAATACATTTAAATAATGTATCAAATGACCTCCATTTTTTGATGAAAATGGAGTTGGAGATGTTTTAGATAAAAATGAGAAATGGGTTGGGTTGTCCTTAGAATTTGAAATTTTGAAACTTTCTGGAACACCAATTTTAGAACGGTCACAGTCAGTAACACATTAATTAACCCATCAAAACTCATCCAGGAGGCGCGAAACTGAATAGGCACACTACCATATGAACCAAAAATTCATTGCAACAAACAGCTTGGAAAAATTAATCCTAAGGTGCAAGATACTCAATGCAAAAGTGGCTCACTAAATCTTTTTTGCAATTGCACCTGTCCAAAACCAATTAGGGCTCACCAAGTCACCATCTCGAAAAATATCAAATCACCTCTTGGGAAACTACCACTAGAAACACTAGATCATTTAGGTCCATTGAATATGCGTGAAAGAGGGCTTTCCTTCAATTCACATTCTTCACGAGATATTAAGGGTCAAATTTGACCTCCTTAAAACATTCTGGAAATGCAGATGTAAAAATAGAACAAATTGCATTTTCTTTTGACTTGGTAAAAATATCAAATATAATCCTGAGACTCTGAAACTAGACCAAGGAGCATATGAATTTGATGGGAATGCAAGGCACCAATCCATTTTCTATGAGGATAATCCAATTATGAAATATCATTCTGAGCAGGAGGCAATTTCGCAGGACTAAGAGTATGCAAACAACAAAATAGTCCTAGAACCCTATGATGCAGAGCCAAGGTGGAGATCAATCACAATAAAGGAAACTTCAATTCTAAATCAAGGTACTCTTCTTTGCATTGCATTCATACTACTCACCCTCAAGGGTTTCAACTCCTCAATCTTGCAAACAACAAAACCTCACTAAGACCCTTACAAAGGTCCTCAACATGCATATAGTGACAATTGAAACAGTTGAAAACAATCTCCAAGATAGAGTCAATGAAATCTCCAAAACTCACCATTTGACACTAGCTTTCCTTGTAGTAGTGGGAACCTTATTTTTCAGCCTTTTCACAAATTCCTTCCAAAACACCAAGAAAATTTATTGTAGATTCAAGAACCCATTTCAGGGTTACACAACATACTAAGAAACTAGACACACTTCCTTTGGACCGAATGCTTCAAAATTTTCTTTTTCATTGTTTTAAGCCTCAAATTAGGCCAACTTTCCAAAGAGACTACCTTTATAACTTCACACCAGACATCCAAAACCAAAAAAAATCCTTAAGTCTCAAAACAAAATATTTTCCAAGTTTTAGGACCTTACATGCTCAATTAGATCTCCAATACAAAAACCCCCAATTTTCTCACAAATACCTAGGGTTTTCTACATTCCACAACTCCAAGGCCTTCCAAGCCTCACCAAAGCATCAAAAAAATTTAACAGGGTCTGTACAAGCATAATAAACATTCATTAGGGCTTTAGCCTCATTAGTTTTCAAAAACACTATTTTGGTTCCTCCTTTTCATGTCAAGATCTCACTTCTTCAACCTAGGGTAACATCACCCAACCCCCATAAATGCCTTCCTACTACTAAATGAAACATGAAAACTTAAAAACAATATGTTACAGGCCTTTCCTTTGAAACATAGGTCACCACAGTAGGAGAAAGGCTCTGTCTCTAAATAAAAGTGGAACTCAGACCTTGCTGGTCTATACAAGCAGTCATAAGATTTTTGTTTAAAACTTCCTCTAGATTTAACAAGGGACCCTCAAAACAATCAGAGATGAATATTAAAAATTTCTAAAAAATTATGGCACAAGTCTCAGGTCATAACAAAGGTTGTACGGCTGGGACAGATCTGGAAATTCTCATAAAAATAGAGTATTAACAGAAAAATGTTTTATTTAATGCTTGGAAACTTCAATACAGTCCTCAAACAACCTTTTTTCGACCTCATGGAAGCTTTTTAAACATAAATCCACCATTTCCAATGGCCAACTACTTCCTCAACCGAATTTTAAACTACTAATGACCATTAGAGGCCATATTACACTTATTACATATCTTTGGTAACAATATTTTGATTCTTGTTTGCACCTTTTTACTATTTGACTCTACTAGTCATTTGAAACATTTGTGATGGTCTTTTTAGATCTTATTAAAACAAATAGACTCAAGACATCAAAAATTCACCTTATTACATATTGTCCTATCACATTTTGAAACAAGGTTGTAGGTGCCCCTGAACCACCCTCCAGCTTTACATTTCAAAACCCTGTCAAAACTCATCACATGAAGTTGAAATCAAACATACATGTTCACATATGTCAAATGAATACACTCACCAAGGGATTTGGCAATAAATTCAATTGGATTTAAATTATGTCCCTCCCAAGTAGGTCATTGGGGCATATTTTTCAGGTGCACTTTTGAGTGTGCAATGGAAAATTTTTCAACATGGGCACTTCAAATTTGTAAAATTTGAAGGTGTCATCAGAATTGTTATCCAAGGATGTTGTTTCAAAGATTAAAAATATGAGAACATCTTTGCAGGTTACTCACCAATGGATAGGGAGTGTATTTCAAAGAGGAGATGACATGATAGAAAAGGTGTTGCATACAGATGAAAAGGCTTCTTCCTTTCTTGAAGAGATATCTCAGCTCACCTCTAAATGCCAAGTAACAAATGATTGTATTAGGACATAATAACCCGGCCATAATAACCCTAGACACAATAACCCCATCATAATAACCCAAGGAAAAAATAACGCCAAGGTCATAATAACCCATGGATAGAATAACTCATGGTCAAAATAACCCATGGACAGAATAACCCATGTAATTTATAAAAAAAAAATTCCTTTCTCTATATTCTTACAAGGATATTATGTCCATGGGTTATTTTGGCTTGGGTTATTATGACCCTGGGTTATTTTGTCTGTGGGTTATGTGACTGAGTTATTCTGTCCAAGGTTATTTTGGCCAGGTTATTATGTCTTGTAACCACAGATGATACAACCATCATTACACTGAAGAAGGTAATGGAAGTTCCAAGAGATGTGTTGATTAAGGAGAATGTCCTCATGGCTGAGAATATGCACAAGCCAACTGAATGGATAGAGGCACTTAGTTTCCAGAGGGAACTTATGATGAAATCACTAAAGAAATCGTTAAAGATTAAGGCCAAATTCAAAGAAATATTAGATAGTTGCATCACATTTCTAGAGATTGTCACAAGGAGAAAGAAATTTGGAAAGAAAAATTTAAAGGTGGATCAATTACATAAGTGGTGGTACGAGGTATATTCTCCAACCGAGAATGGACCTATCATAACAAATCAACTTGAAGATGCAATTGTCTATATTTCTAACTTGGATAAATATCAAGGGCTTCAAGGTGGCTGGGAGAAGATTTTGGATAAGTATGAAGATGAAATTAAATCCCTCAAATTGAGAATAAAATTAATACCAACTCCAAATTAGGCTAACCTAGATGAGATGCTTTCAAAGGTTACAGAACTTTCTGGAAGAGAAGAAAAAGACAAGGAGGATGACCTAGCTTGATTTCATAGAACAATGTGCATACCACATCAAGATTGTTAAGGCTACAAGTCGATTGTGCCTAGATTTTTGTGCTAAGATCTTTTTAATAATTATAAAATTCCTTTCAAGGCCAACCTTGTAATATTTTATTGTAAAATTAAATTAGGATTTCTAAAACTGCCAAGGCCAACCTATGTGGCTAACCTCATGTAAAACCTAATTTAATTTCTCTCCTAGGCCAACATGTTGAGTGCTTCTTTATATATTGAGGCCTCTTCCTCATGTGTAAGGTTGTTGTTGATGTTCCTAGACATGAGAAACTTGAATTGTTGTAATTTTTGGTGAACTGAATACAATTGAAGACATTGTCGTTTGGTGTTCTTCCTTGTGTTATTTCATCTATGCATGGTTCTTGTGTTCCAAATTTGTTATAAGTTGTGTTGATTAAGTGATTTTATGATTAATCGTAGAGTTAGTTGCAGCTCATTTGTGTTTATGATAAAGTGTTTAAGGTGTTGAGGAATCTTCAGTCCATACTTTTAGCAATTTTTTCATTGTAGATTGTTGTGTAAAGTTAGACTAGTCCTACTCTTTGTTGCACTCAAGTTCAATTTTGAATGTTTATGAATTTCATGTTTTTGGGTGAATGTTTGGATATTTACAATCTAAAAATATTTAATGCCTTTGGAGATTACACCGTTCTTGTGATACTGTAGATTTAATCTTGGATAAGCAAGCATTGGTTTTGGAAGATTGGTCCACCTTGAATGCTCTCTTATTTTCATAAGTAATCTTAAGTTTTAAATTAGGATATCTCTCTAAACCCTCATCTTTTGCTATTTCTTTAAAAAATATTGTTAGAATAGGATTCATAAAGCATCACCAGATTGTTGCATTTGATGAATTTTAAGCTTCTAGCATTTGAGTTTTATGGCCTCTTGTGATTACCAGCAAATCACATCATCATTGAATTGTTTGTTGCATTTTCAAGACCTGACATTAGAGACCTTGGGGTTGTTTCTTGAGACTTGTTGATAGAAATTTACCTTTCAAGAGAGATAGGATACTTGTATTTTGTCTGAGTTGTTGTAGTGCTAAAAACACCATCAATAGGAGGCTATCAGAATAATTATAGGTAGGGAGTTTCTTGAAATTTTGGGAGATTATTTTTTTTCTTGTGTGTCTATTGAGGAGGCTATCAGAACAATTCTAGGTAGGGAATGACTTGAAAACAACCCCTAGGCTCTATTTTCTGAGGTAGCTTTTGTTTTCTTATCTAATTGCATGGAAATTTTGATGGATAAATAGTTGGTGAAGATGTTGGAAATATGTTATTTCTAGCCTTTCATTTACTCTCTTTCTTCGTTGGAGTTGGTACTTGAGCATTATAATTTTTAATTTGGGTTAGCCCTTGTTGGTGGAATCTTTCCCAAAGTTGAATTGACTTCTAATCCAGTGCAAGCTCTTGCCTTGGTTGTTATGAGGTATGGTATGGTATATGATATGCTAAATGAATCTATTTTTATTTTAGAGCTTTGGAGGAAGGATTTGGCTGATGCCCTTTTCATCTTTGTTTTTCCTTTGTTCAATTCAATTCACCTCCTACTCAAACACCCAAATAAGGGCCTCCATGGGCCATCATGATCCTTCGCCACCAATCTCCTATACTAATGCTAGATCATTACGTTATAAATGATTTTTTTGTAATTAAAAATTTATATTTATTTTTTATATTTTTTATATATACAGTGGCTTTGCCACCTTGAACATTCAAAAGAGAATGTGAAGCCTTGGTTTAAAATATAGTAATTTATTTTTGAAGATTGAAAAGACATTTAAATTTTTTATATGATTCATTTGTTCACTTCTTTAACATATATATATTAGCCTTAATTGTCAAGAAAATATATTAAAATAATTTGAAATATTTTAACAATAGTATACACAAACTATTAAGGTAGAAAATAAATTATGTTTTATTTAGAAGTCTATAGAGACATTAGAATTTTTCATCATTAATATCTTGAAAATAAATTGACTATCTTTTTTATTATTAATATCCTAAAAAGACATTGAAATTATTCTTTTGTTCCAAGTTGTGCTTTGATGCCATGTGTACTTTATTGATGACCTAATAACATTATGTGTGTCTTGTGGTGAATTAAATATTGAAGGCCTGAGTTAGAGTGTTGGTGTCTTCAATGGTATATATACTTCACCAAAATAATAACAATAAAAAAAAACTTATCTTATGAGAGTCTTGTTGTATGTTATGTTCTTGCTCTTAATTTAATGTGTTAGTGGGAGATCTTTAAAAAATTAAAAAGTAAGATCCTCCTCTAATTCGAAGCAAACGGAATTTATTGAGTTGATAACTTGATATTGAAAATTGCATGAGGTACTCTACTTGAATCTAGTTGTCAATTGAAATAAGGTTTGAAATAGATTTCATATATTTTCAATGCTTGAGGTACTCTCAAGTAATTTGCATGAAGTCAAATTTCAATCCAAATAACATTTATAGTGGCTCTCCCATGTGTTGGTGATGCCTCAAAAAAAAATTATACCTCACACAAGTAAATTTCATTGAATTCCATCTTTTCTAATATTTAAGTGCATTCTCTATTATTTGTAATTAATGATCGAGTACTAGGTTAAATAGGGATGGTGAGTTCAACTGAAATCATTCTTAAGTCTATAAAATAGTTTTGAGTGCAAGGTTCTGAACTTTAATAAGTGTTTTCATTTTATGAGGTTAATAAGGAATAGGATGATGTTGTGGTATTATTGGGGATACTCTAAGTTCTCCTACCTCTAGTTATGTAGTTTCAAAGTAAAGGAGAGACAAGTTTCCTTCAAGTTCAAAAAGGGTGGAATTGGAAAGAATTTGATATGGTTCACTTGGCTCTTAAGCCAAGTTTTGAACCAACGTGAGAATATCTGGTGGAGATAAGTGTTTTCATAGGGAGTGTGACCATAGAAGTATTTTAATCTTGTTTACATGGAAACTTATTGATTTCTCATACTCCATTTTGACAGAGCCTCAAAGAGTAACTATGGACTTTCAAAGTCATTTTGAGCTATCTTGGTGGCTTGGAGTTGCTTGAAGATGATAGTAGAAAATTTACTACCCTTTATTTTTTGCATAATTCTAGTTGGTGCCCATGATAGGCATATTTTCTATATTCATAGCTCCCATTTCCCAAGCATGGTCAGAAAACCCCATGGTATTTGTGAGAATATGATTTGCATCCCATAAACACCACTACTAGCTTGGTATCAATTGTGTCTGATGTAAAACTGGCATGTGTCATTTATACAAGAGCTTGCATGATCTACTCATTTTTAAACAAGGACGTAAGATTTTAATTCATGTGTAATAAAATAAATGGTTGTGTTATTATTCATTATTCATTTACAGTAAAGAATCATTTTGTGTGTTAAGTGTTTATTCAAGTTACAAGTAATAGACTAATAGTATAATATCTTTCATTGAGACTAATTAGAATTAATGTTATTAGATTTCCACAATCCATGATACTATCACTTTTGTTGTTTTTCAATTACTTAAGTTATGTTTTTAAGTGGAAAAATAAAAAATTAAATGGTAAGACAAGGATATAATAATATAATTTAATAACAATGATATAATACTAATATTAATATTACTATAAAAATAATAAAAAATGGGGCTGGGGCCCTAGCTCGGTTGGCTAAATCTTTCCTATTGCGGGAGGTTGGTCATGAGGTCTAGTCTCCCCCACCCCCGTGGTACCAGAGGGCGTGTCATACCAGTGTCATCGGTCAAGTTAAAAATTTTACTAGGCACACTGCAGTTTATAGGGGGTCATGCTACCCGATTCCTGCAGTCTAAAAAATAATAATTAAAAAAAAAATACAATAGCATAATAATAATAATAAAATAATAGCAATAATAAAATAATAATATTATATATATTCATAATATTAATAATAATACAATACTAATATTAATAATATAATATAAAATTAATATTAACATTAACATAATAATAATACTACAGAATCAAATGTGTAACAAAAAACCTTAGAATCCTTGATTGTATTCATTCAAAAATATTGTTTACAAAATGAGACAAGAGTATTGATAGTGATGAATATCACATGTATCTGTTGGTTATTTTTCCAACTAATCCACTAGAATCCTCTATAGGATAGCTACTTCTACTACACAAGGGTTTCAGGGAGTTAGGGGTTTGGCCAATGAACAAGGATAAACTTATCCTTCTACACTTTTAGGCTCTACAAAACCTAGGTAGGTATACCCTTTTCAATATTTGATTATAATAGTAGGCTTCACTTGGATATTGATTCAAACAAATATGTCTTTAAAAGAAAAAAAGTGGCCAATTACTCAATACTCAATGTAATTTTCAAGCCATGAATTATATTCTTCTTTAGATAGCCACTGAAAGTCTAATAGATTTTGCACCTTATTATTTTGAACAATATACCTTGCATCAGTAATTTCCCTAGTTTCTTTTTTTAATGTATCCAAAGAAAACTCCAATTTGAATAATTCATCAATTGAATTATTCAGTAATACTAAATATGGTTTACCATTAGCATAAACATATGAGGAAATTGTTGGTATAACATTGGAAAACTCATATTTCCAAACATCTAGGGACTTGATTACCCCAAATTGGTCTAAGATAGTTGCATTACCCCCTTCTCCATATTTTCAAACATCTTTACATTATCTTTCAGTTACATGTCTAATCTATCCAAAAATGTTGAAACCTCCCCAATAAGTTAATATTCTCACTTTACCTATGCAATATTTTGGGAGTATTATCATCAAAGGTGGTCATGTTGATTTTTTTATGGAGGTAGCCTTAAGGATCCAATTGTTTATTGTGCCCTAAAAACCTAGCATGTTGTTGCATATTCTTGATGTATGCCTTGTGTAATCTTTCATATCCTTTCCAAGAACCTTCAATCCTATGCAAAATATTTGAAAGCCTGTGACCAATAAGGTCATCAATCAATATGTATGTGGTCACCTTTTTCAATTCCTCATTGGTAGCTTTATCACTTTCTTGGCTCTACTTCAATTGATCCTTCAATTATTTTATTATTATAGAAAGGGTTTCTCTATCTTGGGATGAGAAATATGTTAACCCTGATTGAAGGGTAGAAGGGGTAGAAATAGCACTTTGAGATTGTGATAGTTGGGATGTCACCTTATTATATTCCTCCAAAATATTTAGATATGTCTCATGTAACTTCTCATAATTTTCTTGTTTCTTTTTATTTGTTGCTTCACTAAGAAATGTTGTGTGATTTTTCAAGGATGCTACCTATGGAGCTAATGTATTTGATAATCTTTTAACACTTAGGCTTCTTGTCAATACTTATAAAGCCTATGCAACCTTTTTCTTATCAATGGTTGGTGTCATTTCCTACATTACCAATGTTTTTCATTTTGGATTGAAACCAAATCCAAAATATGCCTTCTCAATGTTCTCATCAAGAAAAAAGAAAAAAAACTTCTTCATTTTGTATTTTCATGGTATCCAGAGCAATAGTTGATGCAATATCTCATTTAGGGAGAAAAATTAAACCACTTTCTCTCACCAATTTTCTTCCTTCATCTAGAGTGATGTTCTTAACATCAAAATCTACTTCCTTTAGCACACGTTGAGTGACTTTCTCATATTGTGAAGGATGAGTTTCTCCTTTAGCTTTATTAATCTTCTCCTGAAAGTCTTCCCTCCTGATCCTTAACACAAAATCTCTAAATTCTTGGTTTTTACAAAAATTATCATCATAAATGAATTGGCTAAAGCCAAATCTCTTACATCACTTGCTATTGCATTAAGATCACCAAATTTAATTAAGATCCTATTTTCAGGTACTTGTTCCTCAACTTGATATCTTTGGGGAGAAGGGAAAACTTGATCATATCAAGGCATATCCTCCTCAATATCCTCAATACCAATAGAATATCCCACCAAAGGTTGAACGCTACTTGGTATTTTAAGAGCTACTACATGATGTACCATTGATTATGCTCCTTGTTGAACTAAATGTTCAACTCCCTTTTCAATGGGCCTCTCCTCAACAAGAGGTTTTTCCCAGTATACAATATTATTAAAGTTATCTAATAACTTTTTCATTCTATCAAATAGATCTATAATATCACAAAAATATCCCTTATAGGATGGGTTTTCCTTTTTCCTTCTTTCCTCTATCTATCCCAATTTGATCCAATTTCGCTTCATTCCCTTGACTTGCTCCTTTATAAGGAAATTTATTATGACATCATTTGAAGCATTAAACTTGTGATAATACGATGAAATTTTAGCGTCCAAAACTGATATTGTTTTTTATTAGGGGACAAACAGGTTTTGATGGGACTCGAAGCCCATTACATAACGGTTTGAAGGGATCGACCACTCTATCCAAGAAAAACATGTTGCATAATGCATAAACCATCAGTAGCAACACTAAACATATAATAGAATAGCATAGGCTGCACAAAGGAAAATAGGGGCCAAAAGCCCTTAACCGAATACAATCAGGTTTTACCTAGGATCATAAACCCAAAGGTTTTGAAGGGACCTTAAACCCTTAACCAGGTTTTTCTGGGACCATGAACCCAAAACCAGGCAACCAATAGCTTGTAAAATCCAATCATCAACAAAAATCCACTTCACAAAAGCAACACTGAGCCAAAATAGTGTGTGAAGTAGAAGAAACAAAGCCACCAATCAAACCAAGAAGCCAACTCCATCTCCACCTCAAAAGGAGGGAGCTCCCCTTTATTGGAGATAATGACATGAAAAAAAATTCCACTACGGCCAGAAAACTCCAGCACCCTCAACCTCCACTTCCATAGGAGAAGCATCCACCTCAAAAGGATTAGCAATTGAGGAAGCCAGAGATAGTCACCTCCCAGCTCCACCTCCATAGGAGTTGAATCCACCTCCACAGGATCTGAGAAGAGAGCCTGCAAAGTAGTAGAACAAGAAATCATACCACCCTTATGCAAAACCTGGTAAGAGACCAACACCTACAAACAACAGGCATCAAACAAGGGCTCAGATTTCTGGGAAAAAGAGATAGATAGAGAAACCAAAGCAGCCAAGGATAACTCTAGTAGCAGAAACTCTTCCAAACCACTCCACTTTCGCATAAAGGCAACAGAGACAATCTTCAACTCCATGAAAAATTGGGACAAGAGATAGGTCTTTGGAAGCATCCCATCTGAAAAGACATAAACTAGAAACAAGAGACAAATGTCCTCCAAGAGAAAAAAAAACCCCTTACACTTAGAGAGAAAAATAAACCAAAAGGAGTACCAAACCATAAGGACCATCCTAGACATAGCTCCAAACAAGCAACCACATAGTTGTAAACCAAAAAAAAATAGCCCCAAAAGAAGAAGAAACAAATAAGACCAACAGGGGCACCACGAGACGACTAGCACCCTCCAAGAAGAGGACTCAAAACTTCCCAACCAGAGAAAATAGGGCACAATGAAAGCAAGAAACACATATCTCATCCCAGCCACAAGGGAAAACACAAGGGAACAAAAGAAAATGGAGATACCTTCACCAACAAGGTCCACACACACAACAAAAAGGAGGGTAGACAACCACACCAAAATACCCCATAGTAGATAAATCTTTAAGCACCCCTCTCTTAGGACCAAAAATTTGTGAAGTAACCCAAGTGAAGAACATCCCACATAAACCACTGAAACAAAAGCCCCGAAGAAAAAGAGGCCCCCAAAAAAATAAAGCAGAAGTGGACAACCCCAAACAAGCAACAACGACTGACCCAACAACCCACAAAGAGTCGGGAAGGAAGCAACCGACAAGCACAGCCAAGAAAAATCCAACATAAAAAGAAACGGAAGCAAGAACCCACAAGCCACCAAGAGCAACAACGATTCGCCAAAACAAAGGCAGATCCGTCCACCAGAAGCATAGTACCAAGTAGGGAAATCTAGGAGTTTCACAAACCACCTACGAAGGAGAAAGAAAGGGGATCTCATCTGCATGATAGACCCACCTCACCCACACCTCAAGGAATAGTGGAGCCAAGAGTATAGGAAACTCCTATCGAAATCTCCCCAAAGAACCATCGAACAACACACTGCGAGAAAGGTCTGCATATAGAGACTCCTATAGACCATGTCACCCATCTCGGTCATCCCCATCCTCTGAATCAAGCTCTCCCAGAGCCGCAAACCCCTCAAAATTTGAAAAACCTCTGCTTCATCCTCTCCCGCCCATCACCCTCATCTTAAATTGAAGAAATATCCAAACTAATATTGTTTATATGGTGCTTAAGATCACATTTTATTACAACATCTACCTTCATTTTGTAAGCTTGCAAAAAAGAAGGTAATACCTCTAAACCTTCTTTAGATGTGATGTTGAAATTTGAAAAGTGCATTCCAACAAGAATGAGATAACCATTTTTAACTTACATGAGGTGAAAATTGTCTGATTCATTTAATTAATTATTATTATATGAAAAAATCCTATTAGACACATACTTTGATAGAAAATGAGGTTAGACTGGGGAGCCATAAACCCTAATCATTGTACAATTGGAATGCAAGTACCAATCACCCCAATTGTGATCAATCTCCTTCTTAGGTTGCAACTGCAGGGCCTAAGGAACTTGGTTATTTTGTTTGATAATCTTTGTTTACATTAGAGGCCTAAATTCTCCAAAAAACTTTGTACAAACACATTCTCAAATACCAAATATTCAAAATAGGAACAATGAGAATCCCATAAATATGTCCATATTTGGATAGGCAACTGAACACCATTTCTATTTGTCATTCTTAATTTCATAGGTTTATTCAATATTTTCATCCCACTACACAGCAACAAGTGGCATAACAGAGAATACCATTTAAAGTATAGATTAGCCTTAGGATCTTTCATGGATTTCAATTGTTTATAAATATTCTCAGAAATATATGAAGTATAATCAAAGCTTTAGTTCAAATCTTGATGGTGTACACCAGCAGCTAACATCAACATGTAAATAGGCATTTGTACCTTGCAATACTCTCCCAACACTTGACATAGATAAAAGTAAGTGTTGATGAAGTAATCCTCAAAAATATCATAAACAAAGGGATCCACTTTATCCTTAGCAAATTTGACCATTTTACTATTTGGCCCTCTTCTCCTGTGCTGAGGCAACCGCATTACTCTAAAAATACACTTATCTTGAGAAAAATCTTTTTTTAGAGCTCCAAAATCAATAATAACATTGGTTGTGACATTTAGGTTAAAAGCCTCCACAATGAAATGCCTATTTATTTGTAGTTATGGTGCTCCTTTACTACTTTCGATAACTATCTTCTCAGCATCATAATTTTGTACTATAGCCTTAATTAGACCAATATTTATGAAAACATTTGGGACCATTAATTTTTCCAAGTCTTGACTCCACAAATTTGAAATAGGTCTGTCAAACTAACTTCTTCTATAGCCATTTTAAAAAATGTTCCACCCTTGTTGAGGAATAATGACATCTCTAACTTGGTTGAGTCTGTCAATAATTTTTTTATTAAAACCCTAGCATCTTGAGCATTATCTCCTCATTTAGTGGATCCATGCAATTGCTTCATCAATTCATCCTCAAGATACCTTTTAACCCATCTAGACTTAGTACTAGATTCAGTCATTTTTGGTATTTCTCAGACAAATGGGGGTTTAATTTTGGTTTTAAATAACCCAAGGTTTTGACCTCCTTTAAAATATTGAAAATAAAATGTAGAGAACTTCTCAAAAAACCTTAATTATAAATTACAAGCAATTTAAGGACTATCACAAGATTTTGGATGTAATAGAATGGCTTACCCATAAATTTGCTCAAAAACCAAGGCTAAATTCTCAACCACACAACTTTTCCAACAGTTTTGACTTCTCACACCATGAACTCAAGAATATTTTAAATATAATGATATGAAAAATCTTTAAAAAAATTCTTTAAAACAATGGTCATTGTGTCTTAATTGTTGTAGTAATGGTTTGCATGGATGAATTTTGATTTTTATAAGTAATTGTTCTCAATTTTGCATAACTGTTGAACTTGAAATGGTGAAGGGAAATGGATGGCTAGCGCATTCATATGGTATACCAAAAAAGTGATTTAAAAATATTTGAGTGAAAATGCAATGTGTTATCGGTATATGCTCAAATGGGAAAAGGACGTGTGTTTAGGAAAAGCAAGTCAACAACAAAACAGAAGAAAAGCAATAGAGCCACATGGGAATAACTAGGGTTTTAGGACTTAGGGTTTGAATCCAACTTGGTGTTCTTAATTTAATGTGTCAGTTTCAATCACCAAGTGGCAGATCTTTGAAAAACAACAATAATTATTTCCTCATTTTATTCCAGGCCGAATTTTTCACACCCAAATTCCTAAATAAAGACTCTAAAAAAGAATCAAGTGTCAACATAATTAAAGAATAATTAAATTGTAGTAATAATAATAGTATAATACTAGTAATATTAATAAAATATAATAATAATAAAAACAATAATATAATAGTAATACTAGAATTAGTATTTTAAATCAAAAATTAAATGCCAAGGATAATTAATATATTAATTAAATATATTAACAATAATATAATACCAATATTAATAATAGTACAATATTATCATTCAATACAACCAATCATTATATGTTGAATCTATATAATTAAACCTCATAAGTACATTCTAATTTATAATTTTCATGTGCAATAATTTTGTATTGATTTTTTCAATTTTTTAAAGTGGACAGTGTCACAACATTCTATTTCATTATTTAATTGCAATAATTTATATTTTTTTCCATCTAATTAGTCATACAATGACTTTTTATTTATTTTAAGTTTGCTTGATATCTTTTGACGTATTTATATAGATTATCTTAAAGATATATACTAGTATTTAATATATAACAATTATTATAGTTAATTGTAATATATAAATAAATAATATAATTAATGTATAATGATATGTCCTATTTTAGGCCAAATTTTCCACACACCCAAATTCCTACATAGTCTTCGAAATAGGGACAAGTGTCCATATATTTTGATATTAGACTTCTTCGGCTCATTCTCGTTTTCTTCGGTTGTAATAAAAAGCCTTTGTATTCATTAATTAACCAGACCCTTTTCCTAGTGATCAATTTTGAATGTTAATGCATGTGCTTTTATAATAACTTAAGTCGCCTTCACTATATACACATATGGTGGTCTCCGCATTAATCCTTGTTGGTGCCAAATGTCGCATTCATGTTGCATCGTACACTTTTACTTTGTTGCATGTTCTCGTTTGTTGTAAAGTCTTCATGTTGTGATTTTGTGGTATGATGGCATGTGGCTTGTAGGTGTTAAAGTGTTATCAAATTATATGTTGTGTCATTCCTAATTGGAATCATCATATCAATGTCACAATAAAGTAGTTAATCACATGTTCTTGTTAACTATGTAATATTTTATAATTAATATTTTCATTTCATATTGATATGACATAATATTATTCCTTAGAAAAAAATTTAAAATATATTAAATTATTCTACCATTTGATGAATATTTGATGGATGGTTGTGGTGAATTAGGGAATAAAATGCACAGAGTGCTAGACTTGTGAACTCAAACCTCTTAAATCACCCTAGAATCATTAGATTTGCACATATCAATGGTTGAGAATTTATTTGAGATCAAATGATTTCACCTCTCGTTAAAAGTGATTAATTAATTGAAGTTGTAAAAATGTAGGCCAAGTGTTGAATTTCATTTGAAGTGTTAGTATAGAATTGTAATGTACTAATTGTGTAGTCCAAAGGTAAAACATTTCATTCACTTTAATATTTGAGAATAATAATAAAAAATTAAGAAGTGAAATTACTACTGCTAAGTGATATTATTTTGAAGCTAGAGGGTCAAGACTTAGGGAGATTGCTCATTGCAGTGCATCGAGGAGATTTTGGGATCCAATAGAGCTAGTTCGCACTTGTCTTTGTATTCATATTTTTAGGAATCAAATTTTGGGTGTGAAAGACAAAAATACTACATTTTATCATTTCCTAATTTTTCAAACTTGGGGTTTATGTTGAGAGTTTACAATTTACAAGCATGTCTACCACCTCTACCAAACTATCTAGTAGGAAAGGAAAAATAAATTAAAAAATAGACTATATTGGACTACCTAAAACCCCAGGTTTCACAGATGAATACCATGATATTTATGATGTTGTAATCTATGGTAGGCTTAACTTAGAACTAAGATTTTTGTGTGAGAATAAGGCTACAATGCAAATGAAAACTACCAATAGTAAAATAATGTCAATTAATAGTGTCACTACATTGTGGGTAGTTGGATTGAGATGCATGATGTTACCTAAGGTTTTCCCTTCCCTATAATTTATCATGGTCTACACCCACAATTATGATGATAACAAAAAAAAATTGTTAATAAAGATAAAAAAAGAAGAAATGTTACCCATTACTGCAGAAGGATTTTGAAATGTTTTGGAGTTTACATCTAAAGATTTTGGAAGCGTCCACATTGACCTAGAAAACCTTGCTAGTAATTATGAAGCAATACATCAAGAGTCCAAAATTCTTTTGTAAAAAAATAACAATGGATGGTAACTTATTCAAAGATAAACATAAGCCTCCTTATAAATTGATATTTTTAAACCATGGGTTTAGAATACTATTTCTATGATAGAATTTTTCTTCGGATTTGATAGCAATGGGGAAGTGGATGCAAGCCTCCTTGAAATGGTATATAATATCTACTATGTTACTTCACCTATCAAATATAATTTATTTGAGCATATTGTAGAATCTATGCAAAAAAAAAAATGATTAAAGAGGTTCCTGTAATGCCCCGCCACGCAACCCTAGAGGAAGTTGCAATTAACTACTCAAATGAAATAATTTTATTTTTTTTGTTTAAGTACAAATAACATGCAAGTTCACTACCCATTGCCAACCACCTCTAGGGTTATGAGACTAAGATTACTTTAAAACCCAAACAAAAAACATGAATAGAAACCATAGCATTTATTTTCTTAACGAATTAAGAAACACATACATTCCATACATGACAAAATACATCAAAGAATAAGAGATACCACATGATTTCAAATAACAATCATTTAACAAAGATTACAACTCTCATTCCCCGAATGAGGTAAATCCAATAAGCATGGTTACATCAACATCTTCCACCTCGATACAAATGAGGGGTAATAAATTACAATAACAACTTAAATGAATAAAGCATGAAAAGAAACAGGATCCCACAAGCTCTCCAACTGGAAATCTCATCCACACGAACAAGAAGAAGACCCAACGGATTAAGGTGCACGTTCCACCCAACCATGTGATACCCGAAGGCTCACCCCCTGTGCTAGGAGATAGTAACAAGGAATCCTATACAAGATCATCCACCTCTAGACACAGGCTAACTCACATTAACACAACCAATCACATAATCCATACACCCATACGAATAACACAAGTAAAACTCTAACATCACTGACATAAGTCACATTGCTTGCAGAAATAAAACAGATCAAGTATGTTAAGAAACCATACACACAAAATCACATACCAACTGTTATCGCAGAAAGAGTGTCATCACATAGCTCGACATGGGATATCCTCTGGGAATCTTCATAGGCTCCGGCCCCCACTATGAGTTGTCTTGGTGGCCTCAACCGAATCCCGGTACCCATACTCACTCATGTGGAATCAAATACCTCTCGTAAAGACAAGATAGATGACCTTGCCATTCCAAGTCTTCCCACTCATCCCAAGCCTATATGAGCACTTGCGTCTATGAGTGAGGCTAAATTATCTTGATTAATGTGCAATACTACCCAAACTTCTAAATATATTGTTTTAGTTATCACTTGATTAAACCAGCTCTGAAGGTTTCCCAGTTTACCTCTTTGGGCTCTGGCGCCTAACAGAAGCCACTCTTCTACTTGACAACACACCAAAAAAAACTAATCACCAAGGGAATCCCAAGTGCATACCAACAAGATAAAACCACTCCAACTCTAGGAGGAACACATAATGAAAACTCACTCCAAACACTGGAGACAACAAAAGTCAAACCCCTCTCCAAACACTGGAGGCAACAAAACACATAATCCACTCCTTCCAAAGGAGGCACAAATCACATAACCCACTCCTAATCCAAGGAGGCACAAACCACATAAACCACTCCTAATACAAAGGAGGCACAAACCATCCCCGTTCGTGAAAAATGGGTAAAACAACAGGATACAACTATACGCCCTACTCAAGGCAATACAACGGTTGACTAACATAATACAGCAACCCCAAAAGTTAAACCCCTTTTGGAAGACTTAACAACTCTTCTAATAAACTTCCCCAAAGTGAAAACAGAAGAAGTGCACATTCAAGAAGAGTAATCAAATAGGAATTAAATCTATATTTGGATTTCCTAAATCCACTTCCTTCATTAACATTCAGTAATTTATTGTCTTAGTAAAACTGACTTAATAATGTCTCTTTCAGACAAAAGATAAACTTTAACCAAATATTTAATTCCCTAATTTCTCTTAAATGATAATAACATTTACTTCTATGATCGAGAACCTATCATTTAAAAATAACTATTGGTCCTTTGCAAAATAAATCATTTTAAAGTCAATTAATCCCGCTAGTAAACACCTTACATTTAAATCCAAGATTTGTCCTTTCAAATATATTATTTTAAAATAAAAACAATAATTTAACTATGAACACAATATTTTAAATTCCTCAATTACACATTTCATAAAAATCACTAATCTTATCGTAATTTTGCTTGCAACCAATAAGAACTATAAATAAAAACCCTCTTTTAAACATTTCATTTCATTTAACACGAATATCCCTTTTCCTTATAATCATTCCCTTATTAAATAACTATTTAAGCATTTGACAAGCAATCATAAATTACATCTAAGGGTCTACTTTAATTTCCCGATAATATTTAAATATAAGAATCCCATTGGAATCATTTCATTATAAAATCACTATATAAATCTTATATAATAAAATAATCTTAAATAATCGTGTTTAAATATAAATATATTTTAACCTGAAAACATTATTTAAATATATATTTATATTTTTGAATTAAAATCCAACTCATAAATATTTCCCAAATTATTTAAATAATAATAAAATATTTATTTAAATTATAATGTATCATATATATATAATATATATACAAATTATATATATAATATATAAATACTATATATATAATATATAATATAAAATTAAATTAAATAAAAATGAAATAAAAACTAATAAAAAAATGGATTACTTTTTAACCCCACGGGCCCCCAAAAGGAAGAGGGGATGTAGCCATAGGTTACGTCCAACCTCCCCTGTGGAGGCCAGCGCTTCCCCCATAGACTGTGGGGAGCGCTACCACAGCAGAGCCCTCCACGGTCTTGGTTGCGGCAGCCATGGTTGCAGCCTCCCCCACACATATATTCAAATTTTAATTTATATTTCATTTTTAATAAAAATAAAATAAATAAAATAACCTCCCCTGCTCAGAATTTTACCAGAGATTTTTTTTTTCTATGTAAAAAAATTTAAAAACAACAAGTTTCCAGAATGACAAAATATATTTATAAAATATGTTTGTATATATATATATACAGACATATTTATAAATATATACCTAAGTTTCTATTTCACAGTCAAATTGTGCAACTTTTCTACAGAATCTTTTACAATAAGACTAATTTCTCAAACACAATTTCTTGGTTTAAATTTCAAATTTGATATGAACCATTTCAACTCCAAAATAGAGGTTTTCAAATTTCATTTTGTTTCTTTCCATTTTTCTATTGATAAAATTGAATATTTTTGTTGCAAGTTTTGATTTTCAACAAACAATCTAAATTTCTTCAAGATTTAAACAGGGTTTTCAAAAAGATTTACAAGCAAGTTTTAATTTGAAAATGAAAATTTCCAAACAATAAACAAGGAGAACCTGTAATCTAAAGCTTGAAGGAGAGTTTGAAGAAGAAATTTGAGCTTCCCTGCAAGAAGATTTTCCAAAGCTCTTCCAAAATCCTCACCCAAAATCCAAAAATGCATCCCAAAAACAACCAAACCCTCTTTCCTCTTCATAGCAAATTTTTTTCTCCAAGCATGAATAGTCCCTTCAATTCTTCCCCAAAATCTCCACTTTTCCATCCAAGAATCTCCCCAAAACAAGAAAGCCTTCATTTCTTTTTAACCACAATTTTCTCCAACCAAATAAAAAATCACTATCCCTCATAAATTTTTCCCCAAATTAAGTCAATGCCCTCAAAAATATCCCAGATATTTTCTTTTTCCAATTATAAATATCTTTCAACAATATGGATATTTTTATGCATTTACAAAATATCTTACTTTTAATAAATTAAAACAAATTCCTTTTCAATAAATTTAATTCTTTTAATTTATGCATTTACAAGATATTTGAATTTCAATACTTTAAAACACAATTTAAATTTCAAATAGATTTAAATCATTTACTTTATTATAAAATTTCTATTTCAAAATGAATTTAAAGCTTTTAATAATTTCTTTTCAAAAAGCATTTAAACTTTTAAAATTTTCTTTTCAAAGAATTTAACACTTTTAAAATTCCAAAAAGAAAACTTAATTCAATTCCACACAATTAATTTAATTAATCAATAAAATTAAATTAAATTAAATCAGGGAGAGATGAACAACAAAGAAGCAACTTAACCCGACTAAAACCCGAGGGCACACTATGACTAGGGTGATGACTTGGCATGGAAAACCTAGCTACTATCTCTCAATCGAATACTGTTGGCCAATGGACACGCTCAAACCTATGAAACTAGGTGGAGTCGATGTCCTGTACCTGTCAACCTACAAACAAAGAGTATATCGAACATGCATATATATAAAATAATAAAACACATCATGAAGAGGAAATTGTGGAATCGTAGGGCACTTGCAAGCGAGTGATGCGATCTCGTCCCCTTCACCAATACACTCATCATAGACTGACAGTTCCATCATAAACAAATATCTCATGCAATAACATGTTACAATAACTAATCATCATTACACCAATTAAAACGTGCATGTCAAATAAAGCATCAAATAAGATACACCACATCACACAAATAGACTTATCACTCTATAAATAGCGATCAAATCGCACACACATGATAAAGTATCTCAATAACCAAAAAAACACATCAAAGCAAACAAGGACACACTGTCCAGCCAGAAAGAAAAACAGAGGGGTATTACAGTTTCACTAAGACACTTAGGTTCACAACCTACTTGTGCTATTTAAATCTATTCAAATTTAGTTGAATATTTTTGTCCAATAAGCTTTAGACTTAGCCCTATACAAATGTTGAGGCAAAAACAATGGTTCCAGTATATGATTGGACCACTAAGATAAGTATGCATGATACTTGAAGGAAATACAATCATTTTGTAGAACTACTTTTTGGCTCCATTATATCAAGCAATTACAAATAATCCAATTCCTAGATTGCCTAAGTCTTATAGAGATTGGATTCAACTAGGATCAAAAATACAATTGGTTGACAAGTACTTCATGGAAGAATATACTGTGTTAAGATTTTATGGATCAGTAGTAGATCCCTACAAACTTCCAATACATGTGATAAAGAGGGATTTTTCATTGGAATATGTATAGAAAATGGAGTGTAAATATTAACTATACTTTGTTAGTTAGCAAAAGAAGAGCATATTTCCTTTTTTAACTTTTTCATGTGGAGGGTTCACATTCAAGAGAAAAGCATTCACTATGGTACATGAATTTTTTTTAAAATGATGTTGACTCTTACTAGCAAGATGACCCATGTGACATCATTAAACTAAGGCTTGTGGCTAATAAGTTCACAGCAAGTAGAATTCAGCATGAAATTAAACCCTTGCTAGAAGTATTAAAAAGTAAGAATTCATGGGATGAGGTCAAAAAATTAATGGAGGAAGCTATTGCTGAGAAAGGTATTTCTTTGAAAAAATTATTAACAAAATAATGGTATTGCATCAATAAAAATAAGTAGAGAATCAAATCAAGAGGTATGATAAGTTTTATATAAAAGGTGGTTGACCATCTACTTCAATAAAAATACCAAATTCTCTAAGAAGAGCTTGTACAGATGAAAATTGGACACCATCATAAATTACGTTCTTTTGGTCTATGAGGAAGGATCTAGGTGAACCAAAAACTAGTGCGGTGTTTCAAGAGATCCCAAAATATGATGAGTTTAGTAATTTTTGGAAGAAATTGATGATGAATTTGATGATGATAGGGAAGCATAAAGTGTACAATATTTAAGCAAATTCAAACATGGTTTAAGTGAGACCACAAAACAAATATATACTTCAAGAGAATCAATAGCCAAAAAAAATGGGTTATGAAGGTGGTGGTTTGGGGTCCAAAAGACAAGGTATTTGGGCACCAATAGAGGTAGTCCATAGAAAACCTAGTGATTTGCAGGCATTAGAGCTAATAAAAAATCCCAAGGGCATACAAGGATAGGTGAAACAATTTAATTTTTTATAGCTTCAAATCCTCATGGTTAGATACAATCATGGTGCAACCAGGATATTGTGAAGAATCTAGTTCAACTGGCACTACCAGTGGTGGAAATGGTATGGGTATTACTACTAGTAGTGATCAACATGTGTTACAATAACAAATTACGCACAAGAGGTCAACAGTAAAAGATACTACATAGACACCCAATGATTAATTCATTCTAAAGAAGCAAAGGATTATGACAGGTCCAAGTCCAACTACCACTACCTTAATTTCTACCCCAAAAGAGTTATTTCGATTTTAAAAAGGAATCCCTATAGTTGTTAGTGTGACTACAATAGCAATGGTTAATCCGCAACCTCAGTCTCAAATAATTAGAGATTTTCCCATCATTGCTAGTACTCCTTCACCATTCAAGTATTTGATTATGTCTGCAACCCCAAGTTTTGATTATAGTGTTAAGTTTAAAAATAAATTAGAAATGTATAAAAATAAAGGAAGAAAATAATAGAGTACATCTACTGCAACTTCAAATCCTGCAACAACTACGGTAAATTACTCGTATTTGACCCAAATACAAAAACCGTGTACATGATTGTTGTTCTCAATGTTCAAAATAAACCAAAGAACCGAATGCACCACTCTAAATTTGAGGTGAGCAGTATCCAAATGGATTTTTCTCGATTGAAAAATACTAAAAAAATTAATGTATCGAAAAAGAAACAATGAAGTGGTGTACACATCATTACTAAAGAAAGATACAAAATAGGTTAAAATTCAAATATAAAAGTTATAGTTAGACCTAGAAAATAAGAAAGAAAAGAAGAAAGCAGTGGATAAACAAAGAAACGGATAAGAAAAAAGAATTAAAAAAATTGCCTCTACATCTACAAGCAAAGAGGATGAACAGACAAAGGTGGAACTAAAATTAAATGAACTAAAGCAAAGGTTAGATGAGAGCATCAAGAAACATGATGATGAAAAATCCACTTTAAAAAAATTAGAACAAAAATAGAAGAAATCCTATGCCTTAGCAAATAAATTACAAGTCAATTTGGAAAAACAGAAATAAAATGTAAAACATTGGGAACAAAAATTAGAAGAACAAAAAAAAACAAAGAAAGATTAATAGCTAAGCAAAGCACAAAATGAAATAAAGTCTTCTCAGAATAGGTTAACTTCATTTTATAGAGAAATAATGAGGGATATAAAAAAAAGATCTGGGAGAAAATGATGCAGAGGATTGATCATTTGTGTGAATTGTTCTGATTGATTAATTCTCTAATAGTATCGTAAATTAAATTTTACAAATAGTCTACAAAGGCAATGGAAATGAATTGATATCCAAAGGAATTCACGACTGGATTGATGCATCAATAACGGCATTATCTATCATTCAAAAGTGTTTGAAGCTACATGAAGTAGATGAATTTCTGAATTAGGCTACAAAAAAGATGAAGCTGCATAAAAATGTAGAGAACTTGATAGAGCTTGGTTTGCCCTTGGATTTTGACACAACAAATCAATTCATTGGAAAGGATTCTTTCAGAAAGAAGATGGAAGATACAAAGAATATTGATTTGGATCAGTTTCCTCAAAACCCAAATGAGGCAAACTTTTTTGGATTCCATCAAACCACTGATAACCTTGAATGCAACTTTGACTAAAACATTCAATTAAAGTTCCAATTTTAATTGTGAATTGTTAACAAATTTTCAATTCAAATGCTATCAGTTAGAAAAAAAAAATCACTTCCATCAAATGGATAGTGGAGCATGCTACAAAAGTTGATAGAATGATTTGATAATATGAGTTTCCAACTCAACTCTGTGTAGAGTTGTTTTTGAGAAATATTTTGCATTTCCTCTATGTATTCCTTCATTTTGAAAAAAATACAAAACTCAAATTCATTAATGTGTTCAAATAATTTGTATTGTTTATTTTCTCAATTTAAAAAAAACTTTGGTTTCTACTACTAGATACACATTAAACAATTGTGTAATGTTGTATATGCTACTATTGTTATTAAGCATTAAGTTGAATCATTAAGTGCATGTAAAAATTATCGGCACTCTATAATAAAAATATGAAATTATTAATAATATGTTAATTAATAAATGGAAATTAAAAATTATGGTTAATAACTAATTAGCCAATTTGAAAACAATGTTTAAAATTTAGATTCTAGATCGGAACAGTGGAAAATAATAGTATGTTAATTTATTCAATCTGATTCATGGAATACAATATAAAATATCATCAAAGATAGTTTGAAATATGATTCATGAAATACAATGTAAATACCTAATAACTACTAAATCCCTTGAATTTTCCAATTCACCTCTCGCTCCTCACTCTAACGATGAGATTGAGAGTCATCTTAACTTTGAGTCTGGCCTTCATTTTTATTTGTCATTTTTATTTGTGTCACTACCAAGTTAAGGTTTAAAATGTTACACAACCCCCTTCTTTCACATATGGACTTTCATATTGTGAGTGCCCTTTAAAAAGGAAAATTGTGGATATTGTACCTAGTTGTATACATCCTCTAAGAATTTTTTCAAATTCTTGTCTAGTTTGTTTCTTATCTTTGATTTCAAAAACCCCAATGCACTAAAAACTCTCTGATCCTCCACCAACTCCAATATCATGGTTTGACTTAAATCAAGTTTGAAATATTTTGATAATGAATCATGTAATAAATTTACTCTAACCTAAGGTTTCCCAAATCCAAGTGTTATTGATCTTGCTTGCATGGGATTCTCCAAGGAGTCAAACTATTCAATCATAGTTGTTGCAAAATGGCCAGATTTCTCTCTAAGCTTAGTTCCATTTATAATTCCTTCTGTTTTTTGTACATTTTACTATGAAATTTTCAAAAAATGTTTGACCAAGGTAGTTACACTCCTATGAAAATAGTTTTGTTGACGATGGACCCAATATTGAGGATGCACAATAGAAATGGGTTCAAGTAGTTCATATTGAGGGAATCGTTCCATAATATCTAAGGAAAGAGATTTTGCAATACCTTTTAAAGTAGTTGATGAAGAAGGACCTCACTCAACCCACAAAATTTCATATTACACAAACTCTATGAACAATTAAAACAAAATTGATAATAATTTGTGTCAATTTTAATCGAGTTACAACTGCACAACTATAAACATCAATTTGAAAACTATTCAAATAATTATATTATTTTGATTTCATGAAAATTACATTGCAAAAGTCAGGCAACTCTAATGCCTCTCGGACTTCCATCTCTTCGTCTTCCTCTGCTCATACAAACTCCTCTTTGCTACCAACAATTCCCATTTGATTTCTTTCTGATCTACTATACTGGAATTCAAAACAAGGAAAAATTACGATCTTCTCCTTCGCTTTCATTCGCAGGCTCCAACTTCAATACACTGGAAACCAATATTACACATGCCAATTAAATATGATCCTTTGGTATCATCTCTTTCTCTCACCAATTCGACTCCTTCATTGCTAATCACTATACTCCCCCTCATATAGGAGTTCTATGTCCAAGCTTTTCCTTGGCTCTCCTTTTAGCTCTCCTATGAGGCCATTTTTACTTCCAATCTACACTTTTTCATATGGTTACAAAGAAAATCCAACAATCTTTTTATTGTTTCCCACTCTCGCGTAGCCCTTAGGTGACCTCCTTAACTAGCATCCAATCAAAGTATTTCAAACTTTTCAACTTTTTCCCTCTCCAAATCTCCACATCATCGCCTTATACTTTCATAGTGAATTTCATCTTCCCTGACAACTTCTCAAACCCACAGGCTCTATTTCTTCTATGGCGCGATTTTCTATTCCTCCAAACAACTTATGTGTGGTTTCTTTGGCACGATTGATCTCTCACCTTAATTTTCATTTTGTTGGTTGAATTCCATCACATATAAGGTTTTACTTTCCAAACAAATCCTAGCATCAATCTCTTGGCACGACCCATTCGCCTTCCTACACAATGTTCTTCCCTTCCTTTGTCATGCTTCCTTGTTGTCTACTCTGCCTTCCACACTTAATTTTGCATTTTAAATGCTTTAAATTGTCTTCTTTCATGCATCCCCACTCATATCAACCGCCCCATACTTTTAAGACATTAGCACGAGCTTCCTCATATTTCAAACTGCAATTAAATCGACCTATTTCCAACTACATTCTTCTACTTAGTCTTTTCTCTGTTGAGAATTGTGTCTCAACCTTGCAAGCTTTTTCCAGAAAATTCTAGAATTTGTTTGTGGTAGTTCTCCACATGTTTATGTGTTGTAAAAAGGTGTATGAGTTGTTAAAAATGTGCCTTGTTTGTAGTAGAATAGAGGAGGGCTATTTTTAGAGTATAAACAACTCATTGTATAACTTTTATGGGGGTCTAAACTAGAGGACAAAATTACGAACGAAAATGCTATTTTAACTTGATTGTTTTTCCATCTTGGAGTTACAAATGACAAGTGGGTAACATGTGGCATGGTTTTGGCCCATGGTTTTGCAAAACCACAAATGGTTTCCAGGTTGTAAATCACTATAAAAGGAGGGCTTGGGGAGGTGTTTGAATCATTGAGTTCAGTTTGCAAGACTGGGTGCTAGAAGGAGTCTCTTCGAGTCCGAGTTCGAGTTGTGGTGATGCGCTCCTGTAAGAACTTACATTGCAAGTGTATTGTAATCTTCTTGATTTGATAATACATTGTGCGGGTTTTAGAAGGTGGGGTTTTTCTCCCATAAGGGTTTCCCCACGGTAATTACTGTGTTATGTGTTTATTGTGATATTTCATTTATGCATGTTTATTTGTCCATTGAAATCTATGTAATAGTTGTAAGAATTTGCATAATCATCTTCTAAAGATTAGCGTAGAAAGCAATTCCGCGCACCTTTGCTTCCTTTCAAGTGGTATCAGAGCCTGGCCAGTTTTGGTTCTATTTGTTGGGTACAGGGTTTTTTGAGCTAATCAAGGTTTGAGTGGGAGCTTGTGCACAGGTTTTCATTTCTGTATTGCAGGATTGCAAAGATGGCAAGCATATCAGGGAGGATTTATGTAGAAAATTTTTCTGGCACAAACTTTGAGATGTGGAAGTTGAAGATGGAAGATCTGTTAATTGATCGAGATCTATGGGATGTAGTGGATGAAATACGCTGAGGCCCGCAGATCCGACTTTAGCTGCACAATATGATGTGACTGATAGAAAAGCTAAAAGTCTCATCAGATTGTGTCTTGCAGACTCAATTATGATTAATGTCCATGAAGAATCTACTGCAAAGAAGCTTTGGAAGAAGCTAGGTGAGATCTACCAAGAAAAATCACTTGTGAATAAGATTTTCTTGAGGAAGAAGTTGTATTCCTTGATAATGGAAGAAGGTGGATGAATTTCTAAGCATCTTGAAACATTCAATATGTTGGTGACTCAGTTGACCTCTGTTGGGGTTAAGATGGATGAAGAAGAAAGGTGCCAAACTTTGTTGTGTTCGTTGTCAGACTCATGGGACAACCTTGTCATGGCCATAGGGAGCACTTCAGTTGTCTTGAAGATGGAGGACGTTGTTGGTTCTCCACTTTCTAAGGAGATGAGAAGGAAAGTCTCTTTGAATGTCAAAGAGGCTTTGAGTGTTCGAGGAAGACCAAAAGAAAGAGGCAAGAACGAAAAGCAGCATGGCCGTTCTAAGTCCAAGAATAAGGGGAGATCAAAATCTCCTGGTAAGTCCAAGGCAATCTGCTGGAATTGTGGCAAACCTGGACACTTTTGAAAGGACTACAAAGAGGAGAAGAAGAAGCAAGATTATGATTATGAGTCCGAGAAGGAAGATGGAGATGCTTTCATCGCAACCTTGGCCACTCATGCAAGTGACAGTGCATGGTTGATAGACTCAGATGCATCTTTCCACATGACTCCTAATAGAAACCGGTTTAGTAAGTATGAAAATTTTGATGGTGGTAAGGTGTATTTGGGTGATAACTCTGTTCTTGATATTGTTGGTCATGGAAGTATTCATGAGAAATTTTCTGATGGTAGAATTAGAAGATTTGATGGTGTCTTGCATATCCCGGGACTAGCAAGAAATTTGTTATCTGTTAGCAAACTAATAGATGCGGGTGTGCTTGTACAGTTTTCTGAAGCAGGTGTGAAAATGGTGAGAGGTGCTATGGTAATAGCAAGAGGAAGCAGATTGGATACATTGTACTAGCTTGATGCATGCACGGTTGAGTGCAATAGTACTTCTGATAAGATTGTGAAAAGGACTACTTTGTTGGAGAAGGAGAGGGTTTCTCTTTCAATAGATGGACATGGTTTTTGGGTACCCAAGGGTGCTCTATCTACCGAATCAAAGTTACCTGCAGAGAAGACCATGTTATGGCACCAAAGACTCGGCCACATAGGTGAGAAGGGTCTACGGACCTTGAAAAATAAAAACCTTGTTAATGGGTTGAATGACTGCAATCTTGAGTTCGATTTTTGTGAGCACTGTATCTATGGTAAGAAAAATCGTATTCAATTTTACTCGAGTTCTCATAAGTCTTCATGTATTTTGGATCTTATCCATTTAGATGTATTTGGTCCAGTTGATGTTTCTTCTATTGGTAGATCAGTTTATTATGTTTCTTTCATTGATGATTTCAGTAGAAGAACATGGGTTTATTTTCTTAGGAGTAAAGCTGAAGTTTTCATTCATTTCAAAGAATTTAAAGCAATGGTTGAGTTGCAGACTGGAAAGAAGATAAAGTGTTTGAGAACTGATAATGGTGGTGAATATTGCTCTAATGATTTTGACACATTTTGTAAAGATTGTGGTATTAAAAGAGAGAAGACGACTCTGTATTCTCCACAGTAGAATGGAGTTGCAGAAAGAATGAACAGGACCTTGATGGAGAAGGCTAGGAGTATGTTGAGTAGAGCTGGACTGGAACAAAAGTTCTGGGCTGAAGCTGTTGCCACTACCTGCTACCTGATAAACAGGTCTCCTACATCAGCTCTTTTTGATAAGACGCCAATGGAAGCGTGGTCAAGCCACAAGCCTTCACTTAGACATCTGAGAGTGTTTGGTTGTGAGGCATATGCTCGTGTGCCAAAGGAGAAGCAGACAAAATTGGACAACAAAGTTGTCAAATGTATCTTCATTGGATATAGTTATGGTGTGAAAGGATACAAGCTTTGGGATCCTGTTGCACAAAAGGTATTTTATTCCAGAAGTGTTATTTTTAGAGAAACTAAGCCTTCTTCTGTTATAGTGCAATCAGAACAGATGGAAGAAAAGAAAGATGTGATTCAACTGCCTGCTACACCTGAGAAAGTTGAATTGAGGCCCTTAGAAAGACAAGATGTTGAGGAGAGCTCTACGAGTTCTAAATCATCAGAGGAAGAGGGAGAACCTGAACCTGAACCAGATCTTGTTCAAAGATCTAATAGACAGAGGAAAGCACCAGAAAGGTATGGATATTCTCCTGATGATTGGAGGTGTATATTTGCTTTGAATGCTAATATTGATGAACCGAGATCTGTAGAAGAGGCTCTTGGTATGAATGATTCAGAGTCCTAGAAAATAGCCATGGAAGAAGAGATGGCAGCTCTTAAGAAGAATGACACATGGGACCTTGTACTATTTCCTAAAGGACGGAAGCCTATTGGTTGTAAATGGGTGTTCAAAAGGAAGATGGGTTCAGATGGAAGTATTGAGAAGTATAAAGCACGTTTGGTTGCAAAAGGTTACTCCCAGGTTGCAGGAGTTGATTATGGTTAAATTTTTTCTCCTGTAGCAAAAATGACATCCATTCGATTTTTACTTTCTATTGCAGCTGCTTATGATCTAGAGGTTGAGCAGATGGATGTGAAAACAGCTTTCCTTCATGGAGATTTGGAGGAAGAAATTTATATGACACAACCAGAGCACTTTGTGGTGAAAGGTAAAAGTCATTTGGTTTGTAAGTTGAAGAAATCCTTGTATGGTTTAAAACAAAGTGCTAGGATGTGGTACCAGAAGTTTGATACATATGTCTTGAGTTTGGGATTTGCGCAATCTAAATCTGATCACTGTATATATTACAAGTCTGATGGTGATTATTTCCTGGTTATTTCCTTGTATGTCAATGACATGTTGTTTATTGGAAAAGGAAAAGGTTTGATTGCAGAATTAAAATCTCAACTCTCAGCAAAGTTTGAAATGAAAGATCTTGGTACAGCAAGGCATATTCTGGGAATGGGGATTATAAGAGATAGGAAAAATAGAAAGCTTTGGCTAGGCCAGAGTAAGTATGTTGGTACTATTCTGAGAAGATTCAATATGCAGGATTCTAGACCATTGAGTGTTCCTGTTACTATGGGAACAAAGCTTTCTAGCTCACAGTGTCCTAAATCCCCATTGGAGATGGAAGAGATGAGTCGAGTACCATATCAGAGTGTTGTTGGAAGTTTGATGTATGCTATGGTTTGTACAAGACCAGACATTGCCCAAGCAGTGGGAGTACTTTCCCGTTACATGTCTAATCCAGGAAGAGCACATTGGGATGCAGTAAAAAGAGTTTTTAGATACTTGCGAGGTACCTCAGAGTACTCTATTTGTTTCCATGGAACAGGAAACGAGCATTCCTTGGATATTCAAGGCTATGTGGATTTAGACTGGGTCGGTGATGTTGATAAAAGAAGATCCACCAGTGCATATGTGTTTACATTATTCAGTGGTGCAATCAGTTGGATGAGCAAGTGACAAGCTGTGGTCACTTTTTCCACTACAGAGGCAAAGTATATGGCAGCTACTCATGCCTGCAAGGAAGCCATATGGTTAAAGAGATTGTGTTCAGATATAGAGTTCAAACAGGGTGCAGTGATAATTTATAGTGATAGTCAGAGTGCAATCTGCCCAGTGAAGAACCCGACATTTCATGTCAGGACCAAGCACATTGATGTACAATATCATTTTGTGAGAGATATGGTCGAGGACGGCAAGGTGAAGCTGGAGAAGGTGGAGACTTTGGTGAATGTTGCTGATGCATTAACTAAGCCCGTGAGCACAGAGAAATTCAGATGGTGTTCAGAGTCTATGGGGCTCTCGGCCCCTAGCAATTAAGTCCATGACACTTTGGATCCCCTGACTCTTGCAAGGTGTTCAAAAAGTGGGAGAATGTTGAGAATTGTGTCTCAACCTTGCAAGTTTTTTCTAGAAAATTCTAGAATTTGTTTGTGGTAGTTCTCCACATGTTTATGTGTTGGAAAAAGGTGTATGAGTTTTTAAAAATGTGCCTTGTCTGTAGTAGAATAGAGGAGGGCTATTTTTATAGTATAAACAACTCATTGTATAACTTTTATGGGGGTCTAAACTAGAGGACAAAATTATGGACGAAAATGCTATTTTAACTTGGTTGTTTTTCCATCTTGGAGTTACAAATGACAAATGGGTAACATGTGGCATGGTTTTGGCCCATGGTTTTGTAAAACCACAAATGGTTTCCAAATTGTAAATCACTATAAAAGGAGGGATTGGGGAGGTGTTTGAATCATTGAGTTCAGTTTGCAAGACTGGGTGCTAGAAGGAGTCTCTCCGAGTCCGAGTTCGAGTTGTGGTGATGCGCTCCTGTAAGAACTTGCATTGCAAGTGTATTGTAATCTTCTTGATTTGATAATACATTGTACGGGTTTTGGAGGGTGGGGTTTTTCTCCCGGAAGGGTTTCCCCATGGTAATTACTGTGTTATGTGTTTATTGTGATATTTCATTTATGCATGTTTATTTGTCCATTGAAATCTCTGTAATAGTTGTAAGAATTTGCATAATCGTCCTCTCAAGATTAGTGTAGGAAGCGATTCCGCGCACCTTTGCTTCCTTACATTCTCGACTTCTTCAATCTGCACCCTTTCATTCTTTTCTTCTTGCTCAACCTTTCGTCCATATTCCAATCTACAATTTCCTGTAGTCGCCCCATCCTTCATACCACATCCTACTACTTATTTTATTGTTTACTCCCATTTATCGAGCTTTCCATACTTGCTCATAGATTTTTCTGCCTTCCATAGTTATCTTCGCTTCCTTAGGCTTTATTCGTTGTTCCTAATCCACCCAATGTGCTTAGTATTGCTTCAATAATTTCATGGTGCAGGTAGGAGGAAGGTTTGTGCGTACTCTTTCTCCCTCTGTGACCTCCATGTCTTCCCCTTGGCTGCCACCTTCCTCCTTTCCCCCCCTTCTCCCTTTCTTGGCGCTGAAGTTAATGGTTTCCACTTTCTTTTCAGATTCTCATCTTTTCAACTCCCCATGTCCATTCAGATACTTCATGTTTTTTTTTTCCTAATTTTTATCTTTCTTGTTTTTTTATAAAACCATTAATGTCGATAATACCTTTAATAGTCATGAAGTAAGAAGATAATGCAATGGTGTACATATCATTTGGAATTGGAGAGAGACAAAGATAATGTGCAAACCTTAATAAAATTACCAGTGTCAACTTTATCTTGATTCCAATGAAGTGAATGCATGAAACCAAAACCGAGTTTTCCAAAGAGAAAGAAAAGAAAACACAACAAAATCAAACTGAATTTTTGCAACAATATTTTTTTGGTGATGTCAATTGCCCTTCGCCCACGATGCTCCTAAAGCAGTAGTACATACAAAATTAACAATGTGTTAAAAGATTCCTTTGTAACAATTACTTCTCTGGGAGAGCACCTTACAGTCATATGATAGTGCATTGGTATCTCAAATCCACATACAAAGGCACATAACTCCCCACTTGCATTAAATTATAAAAAATTATTAGGATTGTTCAAATATATAATTAACTACCAGCACATAAATTTTGGACTTTCAAATGGATAATTTGATAGATATATATTATCGAGGGTCATACATGTCATTCTATGTAGTTTAATATTTTCATAAATATGCATAGTTCTTTCTTAGGAATTTTTCACAAGATTTTTTTATTTCATCCTGCATGGGGAGAAGACCAAATAAATTTAAGAGTGTCTCTATATCACTTAACCTATGTAAGAGGTTAGGTGTCTTGTCTTCTATGTGGCGATGTTCATACATTACTCCAATCAAGGATTGATATTTTGAAAAAACCCGTTGTAGTGGTCCATGCAAGGAGATTCATCTAGCGTCAACATCCTTAAAAAGCTTGTTTCCTATTGTTATTCCCTTAGCAAAATTTTGAAATTTTGCAAACCATTTGGGACTTTCGCACAAGCATGAGTAGAGATTGCTAACTATATTTTCAACTTTTGATGCTAAAGGAAACTTGATTGTAATTTTAAATGCTAAATTCATTATGTGGGTCATGTAGTGAATGAAAATCATATATGGTGAGCAAGTAGTTTGCAACTTTACACAACTATTGTTCCTATGACCTTGCATTACTGAAGCTTCAACAAATCCTACACACCAATTTTTTGGCAATTGTGAATTCATCCATACCTCCAATTTCATTCAAATATTTCTTAACTAGTTCAAATGTATTTGGTGATATTGAACTCCTCCATTTTATAAACACAGAGTAGATAAGGCTGGAAAACATGCCTGTATATAGTATACACATTCATACATACCCAAAATGTATTATCTACCACAATAACCTCATCTAAATATAATGTAATGAAGGTTGACTCTTATTTTTTCTTATAAATCTTATTTTTCCATCGCAACAAGACAACTTTCCCATTCCCATCAACATTTTATTGACCAATGCGTGCTACAAAAGTTAGGAACGCCCAAAAATATAATAAATTATTATATTTTGGGTAGTTTGTCATAGGATGCCCTCTGGTAAAAGTATGAAATATAACAATCAATTGAAAAAAAATTGCATGTTCTGCTCTTGCCATTATCTTTCCAAATTGAGTTTCATTTGAACCTCCAGATTCAACAAGCTCCACCTTTCTTTGTATATGCTCATCTTATTCCAAGGCATGCTTAACATGAAGACATTCTTCCTTTGATTTCCATCTTATTATTGTTTTTTTTTTTCCTTTTCTTCTATGATTTGTTTTTCATAAACTTTACTGATATGCTTTTTTATAGTGTTAAGTTTTAGCTACAACTTCTTGTCCCTTTTATATTTCAAACTACAAAATTTACACTTGCATTTTGTTGTATGTTGATCTTCATTTGCATTCTCCATTAGTTCATTGAATGGGTTATTTGACACCCAATAAATATGAAAATTCCTTGTCATATCCCGCTCACGCTCCATTTTTTATTTGGCTTTTATTTTTCCCTTCATTGCAGCAACTTCATCTATGATGCCAACATTGTCATCCAAGTCAATTAACTCATTCTAGCTACCTTGGGTATCCCTTGGAACATCTTCTGCAACATTGTCATCTTGATCCAACTCAATTAACTAAAATTTTGATCTTTCTCTTAAGTATTTCCTTGTTCGTTAATATTTGGTAAAATTGTTGATGATTTAGTTCCAGCTTGATATGATGGACCAAAATTATTTCCAAAGTATGAAACTATGGTAAATTTACATTTTGTGCATTTTGATGGCCTCCCTTCACTGCCTTGAGGACTCATGCTTGTTCCTACTCAACATCTCTTACAAAATAAAAGCTACCAAAAAGAGTCTTCTTGTTTAAGAAGGAATCATAGAATATAGATCTTTGGGTTCTAGATGTATCTATTCCTTACTCAATATCATTTGTAACAATGAAGCAAGAATGGAAAATAGATAAATAATCTTATAGCACTATCAAGAAACTATTACTTACTGAAATGTAGAAATTTGGGGAGAGACCCTAAGTTTAGTTTCTAAAACCTAAGGTTAATTCCAACATTTCTAGGATTTCATTAGGATACAAATCAACAAGGTACATAGATTGACTTTCAACCTCCAAGGTGAGTCAATCAAACTTGTATCTGATCCTTTTGAGTCTTAGGAATGAATTGGAAATTATTTAGAATGAAACTATATGACCTAATATGTGAAATGTAGATTCTTGAAGATAAGCATACTATAACAACACTTTGCTGGTAGATTTGGTAGATATCAAAGGGCATGTGCCTATCACCAAAAATTCATTCTAGTATGTGTAGGAGGACTAATTCGTCCATAGGAAAATGGGTCTATGTTAGTGCTTCCAAAAACAATTTTTACAATATATGGTCTTAGATCTAAGATGTTTTTTTTCACCTGCAAACTTGTTAGAATGTCAAAAATGAATTATGCAACTTATTTTTTGTGTATTGTAAACTTTGATGACAATGAATGCAACAATGCAAAATTTCTCTTCAAGATCTCTTCAATCCTTCCTCAACTTGTAACCTGCACATTCAAAGGAGGAGAAAATGTCGGGCAATTTTAGGGGCTTTCCTCAATCAAACCCCATGAATAGTGTTTCCACTTACACAATGGCAATGTCAATGATAAAAACCTTGAATGGAAAGGAAGGAAATGATGAATGGACAATTGCTGCAACTCACCACCCTTCAATTTCTTCTTTGAAGGATTGAATACATACACATCACTTCAAGGGAATTGGATCTTGATTGCTTGATTTTCTTGAATGCTTGGATGCATGAAGACCTATAACACTTCTTAGCCTTCACAAGACAATATGAACACACACAAAATTTGATGTGATGTTAGGATCTTGATTGTTGTTGATAATGACTGATAATGTTACTCTTGAATGCTCTTGACAATAATATTTACTCAATAGGATTGCTTCTTGATATCACTTAGATTTCAAATGATCAAAAAACTATACATGTATTTATAGGTATTTATTAAATTTCCCAAAAAATAGATTCCAAAAGCCAACACTTACAATTTCAATTTTGAATGTTAAATTACCTCCAAAAACATATTTTAAAATAGGTCTTGGCTCGTAAAGGGGATCCATTCACCCATGGGAGAATGAGTCCTAACCTATATTTCCAAGATACACATATTCCATGGTAATTTAAATATTAAATGCATTTATTTAATGTTGGTTCTCCTTTCAAAAAATGGTAAAAATAAGGCTTTGGAATGCATAATTTGGTAAACTACACTAGTAGAAAAACAACAATAAATGACTAAAAAAACTACTAAAAATTGCATAAAAATGACTAAGCTTGGTCACGTGACCATTAGTAGTTTATTGTCAGTCATTTATACAACGACCAAACTTATGACAACCATTTTTAGTCATTTATTGGTTGTTTTGATTGATCAATTTGGTAGTATATTTAATCATTAATTGTCATCAATTGGTAGTATATTTAGTCATTTTTATTCACTATTTTCCGTCCATTGGTAGTATATTTAGACATTTGTATTCACTGATTTCCATCCATTGGTAGTATCTTTAGTCATTTTAATCATTATTTTGTTGTCAATTGGTCATATAATTAGTCATATTTATTCATTGGTTTTTGTCAATTGGTAGTATATTTAGTCAATTTAATTATTAATTGACGTCAATTAGTAGTATATTTAGTCATTTTAATTGATTGGTTTCCATTAATTGGTAGTAAATTTAGTCACTTTAATTTTTAGTTGTCATCATTTGGTAGTTTATTTAATTGTTTTTGTTCACTAATTTATGTCATTTGGTAGTTTATGAGAGATATCTATGTACTTGTCTCCAGTACGGGAGGCACACTCAGAGGGTGGGAGATGCATCTCCTTGCTATAATGCAGTTAAAACAATTTCACATGATAGGCACTTTGAAAGTCAATTTAACAACTAAAATTAACATCCATCCACACAACAAGTCTTTTTGAAATCATCATAACATGCATATCTTTTAGAGGCATAGAAACAAAAATTTCCAAAAATAAAGTTGAGAAACAAATTTAGATTGCATACCAATCTACCCCAATATTCATTCAAAAAATTAATAACTAACTAACAAAACATGAAATGCAACTTGAAGAAAATTTAGTTCACATTGAGAATCACTCCTAAATTGCAATACTATCACAATTAGTATGCTCAACCTTAATATTTCATCATGGGCTTTTACATCTCAAAATCTGAATAAATGTATCAAAACTCGTTTAATATTGCTAATTGTTGCATATCCTTCCTTGGTCTACACAAATAGAACACAGCAATGCAATAAGTAAATTGCCTCTTTGTAGCAAAAAGAAAATAAGTAACTTACTTTAACATGTTCTTTGAAAGAATATTTACCTTCTTGACTCCACGGATCTTCTTAGATCTATTCTTCCTCTCTTTCAATTGCTTCCTAGACTTCTCCACCTTAGTAGCAAGCCCATTATATAGGATTCATGCAACATAGCAACCATCAAGCTATAAAATAAAACACTTCTACTAGAGGCAACAAAATAAAAGTACTCACAATTGAAATAACCTTTACATATCATGGTTAGGAGATATTAACTATGATTCTACCACAAAATACACAAATAACAAATAGCACACAACCAGACATTTTTTGAACATTGGCCCATAGTTAACTTAACTCTACATAACTATTTCATTTAGCACCAAAGAATTGGGAAGGTGCTTCAAACTCCAAAAATGTGACATTGAGAATTGAACATACACCATACTAGCCTTGGTAATAAATTTCTACGCTGAGCATGGTACATGGTACATACATGTCAAGCATTTAACATCTACAATGGCATGGAACAACAGAAAAAAATTGAGCACTAAAAAATTCACCAACGAATTTTTAGAAACAATTAGGAACATAAATCACCCCTTAAACTGTATTGTATAGTCTCCATCTAAATGAAAAACTTTGCACATAATATCACACTTAATTATCTTTAAGATTTCAGGTTTCCATTTAATTGAGACAATTTGTAAAAAATCATAATCAAGAAAGCATGTCCAAGGAGCCTCCTAGATCAATCTCTAAGAATTGTAGTTTTTTTTTGTCACAAGGTTTGTGTACATGTTCAAGTTCAACAAAGAGAAATTTGGAACAAGATGGTCAATTGATAAAATTTAGGAAAAACTTGTGATTAAATTGTTACCTATTTTTACCTTCCAGGCTAAAATAGTGCCTTAAAGTGGTCAATAAGTCAAATATTATGGGTTTTACAAGGCCTCCATTTGGAAATTTTATAAAAAAAGGGGAAAAAGAATATTGAAAGCCTTGTTTTCTTTTTCGAGTCTTCATTGAAAGCATATTTTAAATAATAATGTCAAAGGTTGAGTATTCAGGTCAAAAGGGCTTAATTTTATGCCAAAACATTAGAAAAGGCATTTAAATGCCTTTTACAAGCCTGTCCATTTAAATGCATTCAAATGGACAAGGAGATAAAGTTGTAGCTTTGATTTTTGAGTTTGGAGGGAAATTCCACATGAGTTTCCATGTTTGGCAGAAGGTTTCCTTGATTTTTGACAAAAGAAATGAGGAAGGCTCAAGTTGTGAAGGAAATTGCAGCTTCGCACAAGAAAAGACTTTCAAGTCTACAACTATTCTTTTCCTTTTCACATGGTTTTTCTTTCATGAGGGAGCTTCTCCTCTATCATGCATCGGTTAGGGTTTGTATATGTTTCTTGAGAATGCATTTTCATATTCAAGTTGCCTTTAATCCTTTGTTTAATAAGAAAATATAGCAGCAACTTTGAGAGGACAGTTTACAAGAATAATGAAGTCATTTTAAGGATTTTTCAAGGTTTACCCTTGTTGTACAACCACACAAAATGAAAATGGAAGTAATCCAAACGTTTTCATGACTAAGGAGGGATTCAAATGTCACTGTTATGTTCAATGCACAAAACCAGGCTTCCTCTTAACAACAATCATGGCCTTAATGCATGGCATCCTTCAAAAGGATATATGAGAAGTTATGGATTCCTATCTCATGGTGAAAATGATGCAAAGGGGGTAGGGTTCAAGGAGCAACAATCATGACAAAGTAGTCACCCCGTGTTTAAAACAAGGTGACAGTTCAAAAGATTAAAGAATATTCAACTCCAAATGCAAAAGGGTGCAAAAGGGGGTAGCAATCTCTTGACAGTTGGACAGTCACAAATGGTAAGTTTAGCCATCAAATATTATGCATAAAGAGTAATGAAACTCTTTGATTGGATACCTTTGTCAACAAGCTCATTGCATAAAAGAGACAGTCATCTTTCACAAGAACAGTGATGCTAGAAGGTCAAAAGGGATTCCTTTTAGACCTTTGTTATATGAGATGGTGCAGCAACAAGCATAGGAAGTTTTTCATGCTCTCAAATCCATAGATTTTGAGTCTTTGAGTAATGGATTTGTCGATCTCAAAGCTTGGAAACCCTAGGGTTATAAAGAATTAGCATTGTAACAGTTCTCTAGGTCAAAGCACCAGGTGATGTTGACAGTCAAACCTTTGATAGTGTTATTCAAGATAAAAGAACACGGATTTAAATCATAAGAATGTAAGTGTTATCTCAAAGTGAGAAGGAAGTGGTGTATAAGGCTTAACAGTGGGCAATGAAAAGCTTACTATTAAAAATACAATCACAAATGTTAGCCTCATGATATCCAAACACTCATAGGAGGGCCTAATGCATAGATAGCAACATATTCATCCTGAGTTTCATGATCATTAGGGTCATGGTAATAGCAAGGAGAAATAGGGTTGTTTTTTTGCTTATGGAAAATATGAGACAAAGACATTCTTATTATTGATTCACAACTGTGTTGCATTTTCTACTTATCCTTTATCTTAAGAATGTGATAACATATTCTACAAAGTGGCAATCCCAAGGTGTTATGATTTGGTGTTGCAAATGATTGCATTGATGTTGCAAGGAGACAGTAGCTATATGTGGTAGCCTTCACAAATGTATAGAATTTCACAATAGAATAATGGAGGGTTGTGTGTGGGGTCACAGTACAGTCATGTTTTATACCTTGAAGACCCTCAAAATGTTTCCACAGGTCTTGCACTTTTGTTCATCTCTTTTATATCTTATGTTTATCTTTGTTCCTTCAAGATGACATGATGAGATTCGAGGTGGAGAGAAGTCGTGGCATCAATAACAGTAAGCAAGGCAGTGATTTTGCATGACTCAATCACAGTCAAGTAAAAGAAAACAGATTTCAAGAGCAGGACAGTCATAAGAGTCTTCCAAGGGTAGAGTCTTGAGAGCAATGATCACAAAGAAGGGAGCATCAAATGGGAAGTTTGCGAGGGACAGTCATAAATGAAAGGATGATTGTGCAAATCAAAATGTAGTAATGTTATCTTCATAATCTCAGTGTTAAGAAGATAGTATGCTTGTTTAAGACCTCAATGCTTTGAAGGTTCACAAGACAGAGTTCCATGACATTTCAATTTAAGTCACAGTTACTGTGAAGTAGCAAAATATAAAGATAGCAAGGTTAAGGTTATCAAGTGCTAAACTACCTTGTAATGATTAACACAAGAACATTCATAGGGAAGAATATATTACCAACATGTTGATGACAGTAAAAGACACAAGAGTACAGCTCGTTATCATTAAAGAATTCTAATCTAGTCCATGTTTCACATTGAGAGCTCATCATAGACCTAAACCTAGCTATGGAGAATAGTCTTGAGTGCTTAGGGATAGTGACCCATGAATTTCATAAGCTCAGATAGTAAGTGTCAAGTGGTCAAGGGACAGTTTGTGAGGTGCAAAGTTATGTTTGATACTAGAACAACTAATGAGGAGATTGCAAATTGGTTTGTCACTAGACAATCAAGGATTTGACTTAAACACTAGCATGAGATAACTATGAATGAAGGTTTGGGTCTTAGAGTATAAAGCTTTAGGTTATCTACCTTTGTGTAGGTTTCAATATCAAAGTGCATATGAATAGATGATAATGTAATTTGAAGAGGAAGAAGCTCTAGAAAGGATTCCTAAGACTCCTAAGTATGTGCAAAAGAATCATTCTAAAGATCAAATCATTGGTGATAATATTAGAGGTGTGATGACAAGAAGAAAAGCTGATATGACATAAGAACATGTAAATTTGTATCTACTTTCTAAAGTAGAACCTAAGACAGTGATTAAGGCTTGTAAATATGAGAATTGGATCAAAGCTATGGAAGAATAATTCATGCAAATTAAGAAGAATTGTACTTGGAAATTAGTCCCAAGACCAGGAAACAAGAATGTAATAAGAACTAAATGGGTATTTCAAAACAAATTGAATGAGAATGGAGAATTTGTTAGAAATAAGGCTAGACTTGTGTGTAAGGGTTGCTCACAAGTGGAAGGAATAGATTTTGAGGAGACATTTTCTTCGATGGAAAGAATGGAGGTCATTAGGAAGTTTTAGGCCTTTGCAACACAGAAGGACTTCAAGGTTTATCATATGGATGTGAAGTCTACATTCTTGAATGGTGAGTTGGAAGAAGAGGCAAACATTGAACAATCGAAAGGTTTTCAGTTATCAGACAATCTTGATATGGTTTGTAGATTGAAGAAGGAATTGTATGGACTCAAGAAAGCTCCTAGATCTTGGTATGCAAGATTGGATAGGTACTTGTTGCAAGGGATTCAATAAAGGTACTGCAAATAGCAATCTTTACTTTAAAATTGAGAAGGATCAAATCTTGATTGTGGTTGTGTGTGTTGATGATATAATTTTTGGAGGAAATGAGATAATGTGCAAGAAGTTTGTAAAAGAGATGTAGAATGAATTTGAGATGTCAATGATTGGGGAGATGAATTTCTTCCTTGGGATACAAATTAGTTAGATAGAAAAGGAATATTCATTTCATAGTCAAAGTATGTTAAGGAAATGTTAAAGATGTTTGGAATGGAAGACTCAAAATTGGTAGGTACTCCTATGGTTACTGGTTGCAAGTTGAGAAAGAATGATGAATCTCCTAAGATTGATCAAAGCAAGTACAGACCAATGGTTGGTGGGATGTTATATCTAACTACTACTAGACCAAATATCATGCATGCAGTTTTTCTTGTGGCCATATTTCAAGAAGATCCTAGAGAATCACATATGGCAATAGTAAAGAGGATATTCAGATATTTGTAGAGTACTCTGAATTATGGTATAAGGTATCCAAAGGATATTGATTTCTCTTTAAGTGCCTATACTAATGCAGATTGGGTAGGTTGTTAATAGAAAAAGTATAAGTGGAGGTGCTTTCTTTCTTGGAAGCAAATTGGTTTCTTGGCTAAGAAAAAAATAGTATTCAATTTCTTTATCTACTATAGAGGTAGAGTGCATTGTTGCAGCATCTTGCTACACAGGTTTTGTAGATGAAGCAAATATTGAAGGATATCAAAATATAATATAATGAACCTATTTCTATCTTGTGTGATAATACAAGTGTTATCAATATATATCAAAGAATCTGGTGATACATTCAAGGAAAAAGCATATCCCAATCCGATATCACTTTCTAAGGGAGAAGGTTGCAAAAATGAAGTAAAGTTGGAGTATTTACCTATAAAGGATCAAGTTAAAGGTATTTTTACAGCAACTCTTCCTAAAGATACTTTTGAGTATCTCCGGCAGAAGTTAGTGGTTATTTCCCCTCCTTTCAATTAGATGCATAAGTGTGTGCATTTGTCCAAAAAGAAATTCAAGATGCATTCTTGGTCATGGACTGATGTTAATGGCTACCTCTCAGGGGGAGCAAGTAGTAGTGACCTTGATTGGTGTAGTCAGATGGAGCATATTTTGTGCTCCTAAGGGGGAGTGCAAAAAAGTGAGTGCAGTGGAGAGAAAAGTTGTTTGTAGGTATTTCCCTTTGGGGTGTTGACAAAGGGGGAGAGAAAAAGTTGGTGATGTATGCAGATGTCAAAGGGGGAGAACAGAAAAGAAAAATCCTATGCAGGTAATGTGTCATAGGTGTTGGTGTTTTCATTTGCCATTGATGTCAAAGGGGGAGTGTTTGTTGAAAAGCAAAAGAAAAAGAGGGAGATTTGGTGCAAAAGTGTATTTTGGAAAAGGGGAGAATGAGAATATGAAGAGTGGGAGATGCCCCAATCAAGGGCAGTACTGCTTGTTGCAGTCACTATTGATATGCTTTTGTTGTTGATGGTTTTTCAGATCTAGTGTTGACATCAATGATAAAGGGGAGATTTTTGGAAGCTTGTTGGTGTTGTTATTGATGTCAACCCCTAGCATTGGAGTTATTGGAAAATTGAATTTGTTAGTGTTGTCAACACAATATTGTTGGTGTTGTCATTGTTGTCAACTTTCAGTATAGTTGTGGAGATTATTGGAGCGTGCTTGTGTTGATGAGATTGTTGGTAGTATGGATGTGTTGTGAATAATATTATGAAGTGTTTCAAATGTTGTAGATGTGTTGAAGAAGTGTTTGTAGTGTTGTTGATGCAGTTGGTTCACTTGGTTTCCAAGTGCTTTTTAAAAAATTTAAATAAAAGAGATTACAGTGTGACAGAGTGGTGTTCAGTGTTGTGCTCTACATTTCTTCATGGTTGAAGATATGCTTGTGTATTTTGGCCATGATTATTAGAGGTATTCAAAGGTGTTATATCCAGAGTTGTAGGTTCTAGATTGTACAACAGTGAAAGTTGTGTTTAGTAGTGCGTGTTTCTCTGGTTGCAAACAGGTTAATTAGTGACTATTTTTTCATATTTTTCTCAATTTAGGACAAGATAATGCAAGATGCAAGTGTGAAACAAAGATAAAAATATTTTGACAAATTTTTAATGCAAATTTTAGATCTAAAATGCAGTAATTGATCGATCCTAAGATGCCACAACCTGAAAATGATGTTTTGATGCAACTTTGAATCAAATAATGCAATGTTTTTCAATTTGAGACAATGTGATTCAAATGCGACAATAAAGGACAATTTTGAATGAAATTTTCAGATCTAATATGCAATGCTTGTCTAATTTGAAGATGCAAAATTATGAAAAATGATGATTTGATGCAAATTTAAAATAAAACTATCCAATTTTTCACTTGATTTTGACTTAATGGTGAGCCAACCAGACCTGAATCTACATCTAATTGAGGAGGAGAATTAGAATGGATTGGAAATATTTTGAAGTGATTAACTTAATCATCATATATGCCCTAATATTAAAAATGCAAGATCCTAACAACTAATAGACAGAAACAATAGTTTACAAGTGGATCTGGGAAGTGCAGAGGATAGCAAACCTGCTCAGAAAATTTGGTTTTAAGGTGCCTACAAGGACTCATTATTCTTCTTCTCTTTCAATTTCTATTTAATTTATGTTTTAAAATTTGAGCTCTACTTTTACTATGTTGTTATAGTGTTGTTTATGGCTTGTGACCAATGTGAAATATATTTTGTGTTGTTTAAAGTGGTGTTTTATCTACCCTAGGGACCTTTTGTGTTAATGGTTCAACACCATGTTTTTCTACTTAAATAATAAAAATATATTAGCTAAATGAAAATAGTGAAACTAAAATAATTATCCAAGATTAATTTTAAATATAATAATATGTATATATGTCCATATAGTCTAAACATGCATACAAGAAACCATGTAGAAATAAAAAAATACATCAAATTACATAAATGTTTGACACAATTTTACATGATAAAGGTACAAAAACATATAGGCATTCCAATTCATCGCCTCTTGACATACATTAATAATAATCAATATTTTGATTATTCGATGTGTATTTTAAAGTATTATTAATTAGAAATATATATACTATTTTTTCTATTAACATTATCGTTATTTGATTTAGGTATTAAGAACTACTTTATAATATTAGGAAGTATTATAAAATATCGTGTTTTAAAATTATGATTAATTAAACAATATCAATGAAAGTTCTTATCTTCCAAATATTTTCACCTTCATTACCATAAGAAAAGTAATGGTTTTCTTCTCTCATTTTAAATCAAATCTAGGAGTGTAAAAAATATCTATAATATATATTCAAGGTTATAAATCATATTATTTTTCTTTCTATTTCATTGAAGGAATTATATATCTATATATTGGCCTAAAGATTGTCATCAAACTATTTTCTTTTTTTTCTTTTTTTAATAATTTTATAAATTGATATAGGCATTAAATAACAACCCAATATTCATTATATGACAAAATAATTAATAGAAATTATATCATTCCATTTGGCAATCATAAAAAATAAATAATATAAGCCTACAATATTTTATTTTAGCAAGATTTGAAAATGGTCTAATATTCACAAATGTTCATCCGCTCTTGAAGGATATGAACTCCTGTATACTTGTATTTATTACATTAAAAATGTGTCATTAATATTATTCTTTATTATCTAAAAAAATAAAAAATAAATAAATACCTTCCAAGCATCATGGTAGTGGCTTGCGGATTGGTCCCTAGGCTATCCTTGAAGATTGAATTATCCACGACTCTTAGACTATCAACACCTTTCACGTGAAACATTTTTTCAACCATATAATTAACTTCACAACCTCCATGATAATTCCAAAGTGTTGATATTGTATCTTTGCAATCGTTTTCCAAGGCATTATCGTCTAGTTCATTTTGTGGCAATTATGACCCTATGAGTTGAAGTGCTTTGGAGTTTCCACTACCACTAAATGTAAATTCTTGAATAGAATTTGACACATGGTAAGATTTGACAATACCTTCACAGCAAGAATACATTTGTGTACATCAAAAGGATGAGAAAAGTAGTTATATCTTACAAAGAGGTTATCTTGGGGATTTTTACTACTAAGTCGAAGCTCACCCTGTGATAATGGAAAAGCCACCTTGCTAAACATACCTCCTATGTATTTATAGTCTTTGGCATTTTGTTGTTGAAAAAAGCTAACAGCCTCAATGTAGACTTGGGAATTATCTATTATGCCCACTATTTGTGCTTGTTCAAATTCAAGTGATTTAGGGGATTCTGGAATGACTGATGTAAGTAGTGGATCTTGAATCCTTTTCCCTACTGAGTTTAGATCTAATAGTACAATAATATTAAATTCATTAAGATGTTCTGAGGGGCCAATTCCACTTAATAAGAGAAGTTGGGTGCTACCTATACTTTCTGCTAACAAAATTACTTCACTCCACTGTGACAATTGATTGACAAATACCTGATAAAAGAGGTCATCGACACAACTCATCAACTCAACACCATTAGCCTTCAAAATTCCTACAACATAGTTTCATAACCAATATTAAAATTCTAATGTAAGTTAGAATATTATCATAATAATATATATTTTGTTTAATTTTTAAAAAGAATAAAGATAAATGAGAAAAAATATTATAAAGTTAAAAATACACAAACTTTATAACTATATTGGAAAGAAATATGCAAAGAGAATGTTTATTCTAATTAATATGTTTTTAACAAAATAAAATAAGTTTAATATATCTAGAAAGAGAGCAAATAAAACTTACCATAAAAAAAATTGATACTATACATGGTATTCAAGGAAAATTATAATCACAAATAATGTACTTCTTACATAAAGAATCAAATTGATTTACCTAATAATGTTCTAGAAATTAATTTTATAATAAGACATATGCCAACAAAATCAAGACAAAAAATAGTAAGTGAGAACATTAAATAATTTATTGTTGATAATTGTATCAAGATGTAGTCTTTAATGATAGTAGGACATAAAGCATCATGTTATGATCATGTATATAGAAACTATAAAAAAAAAATACATATTATTAAAAACTAAAACTATAAAATTAAACTTATAAAACTAGCATATAATTACATCAAGAGGTATTCTATAGTGGTAGAAAGGAGTCTCATGTCATGACCATGTACATAAAAATTATTAATCTAAATTTGATATTTATTTACATGTCAAATAATTAGCATTTAATCATGAACACAATGTTAATGATGTCGTTTAATGATAAATATAATGTTAGTGATGCCTTATTAAATAAAGAAAATAATAATAATAATAATAATTAATAAGTAAAATAAAGAGTAAGTACATAGAAATGGGGAACAAATTAGTGATCAAACTTAATAATTTCAACACAACATGTTAATCAATTGTAAACTAAGTAACTTTTAAAAACCAACACTAAAAAGATAAATTTATTTTAAATTAAAAACTTACATTCCACGCAAGATTATTTTTTACAAAATAATCTTAAATTTTAAAATATATATCTTAAACCATTAAACTGATTAATATTTAGGGAAATCGGAGTTCAGGCCAACATTGAAACAAGGAAAACATAAAAGTGACTAACAGTTCTTGTAATTGTGTTCTTTGTTGAACAGTTCCTGTATTTGTATAGTTGAACGGGTTTTTTTTGGGCTAGTTATGTCTTTAAACTACTTCTAAAAACTTTATTATTGTAAAAAAAAATACAAGTTGAAAGTGAAGCGTACCTGATGAAGAATCGAAGAGGATTATGGTGGCTGTAGCATTGAGAAGAACCGCAATGTTATCTGGATTTGCATATTGCAGAAGATCTGCAGCTGTGTGTCTCCTTCCATAGTTGTCAATGGTTGAAGCACTAATCTTGGTGCCCTCCAAATGATCCAGAGTATACCCATTATAAGGAAGCACTCCAACTTCCAAAAGCGCATCCTTCACAGCAGAATTCCAACGAAAAAGCTTGTCTGGTTCGAAGGCATTCATTTACAAGTTTCTCATCCCATTCCATCTCCCGAATGAATTCTGGGCTTGCCCTGCTGTAGAAACCAGCATTGATGGCTGTTCCACCGCCCAGAACTCTTGCCCTTGCCAGCTGCACTCCATCTTCTGAGACGAATACCTCAATGACGTAAAGGGTATTCGCTGGGATCCCCAAAAACCTTAAAAATGCCTTTAATGTCTTCAGTGTCTGGATTTCCATATGGGGAATCTCCCCTTTCCAATAACAAAACAGAATAGTGCTGTGACAGTGTTGCTGCCAGAGGACACCCTGCTGTACCTCCTCCAACCACAATGTAATCATATGTTCTTGCAGCTGCCTTTTCAGCATCTACGGTCATAAACGGAAATGGGTATTCTGCAAACATCAACCACAAAACGTCCCCCTTAATGTAATATATCAAACATAAACCATTGAAACTTTTATGTGCATTCCTCTCATAAAACACAGAGATTTGAAACGAAAGACTGAAATAATGCACTCACCCAATTTCTGCGCTGCAACCGCCGAACAGTAGAGCTGTTGTTGATTTGTGAAAAATAGCAGGCATGGAATCAGATGGAAGAGAATCTCCATACTCACTAGTCTATTTGATCCCTCCTATAGACTTGAAATTGAAATCAATCTAATTCCTCTTAAGTAATCTTAATTCTGCTAATTGTACCTTCAATGAACTCAAGTTATAGATGATCACCAACTCTAGAGATTCCAATTTAGCTATCATGCCATCAATTTCAACGCAAGACTTCTTAACTCAATCACCAACTCAGAATATTCTGATCGGCTAACATGCCATTAATTTCAACGTAAGACTTCTTGTAAAATTTGAAAAAGAAAGGATTATCATTAATTTCAACGTAAGACTTCTTGTAAAATTTGAAAAAGAAAGGATTATTACTACTCAAGAGGGAAGTCAATTGAGGTGGCTTCGTAAGTAGGAATTCATTCAATTACAGTGACTCCCTTGAAAACAAAAAATCAAATACATAAGACTTTAAAAAAAAAAAAAAAAGTTTATTAGTAGTGTGTCAAGTATTGCTTTTATTCAAGGGTTAAACGTTTTTGATCAGAGCTATGAACCGGAATACAACCATTCAACAATACCACCCCAACGGGGTTTGAACCTTGGTGGCAAGAACAACAATGCCACCTACAAACCATCACACCATGCCAATACTAGCAGTGTGTCAAATATTGTTATGATGTCTATTTTTCGAATTAAAGAATGAATGGTTCATTTGAATATTGCTAGTATTGATATGATGTCTACTTTTTAATTAAAGAATGAATGATTCATTGAATTTTGATAGGAATAAATTAATCCAAATTTAAATGTGAGGATAAACTTTAATCTCAATTTTTGATGTGATTAAACACGTAAAGAAGACAAAACATACAAAATTTAAAGATCTATAAAAAATATCTTTGTCAAAATGTCTTACATAAAACTCATTAGTGATTTGAGTAATATCTTTGAAAATCATCCTACAAAACCACAAGTTAGTAGTTTCAAGATTTGTTCTTTGACAAATTAGTTTACTGCATGTAAAGAGAGCTAGAAACAAAATAAAAATCTTGTAAAAATTAAAATAAGCTATAAAAAAAATTAGATGTCACCAACAAATTATTTATGATTTTCTCATAAATTTTCGAAAAATGTTAAATTTTTTGTTCATATACCTACTATTTCAAAAAATGTTAAATTTTGTTAAATTGATACAACCAGCTTTGACTTTTATACTACCATATGAAATGTTCATACATGGCTTGTGCAATAGGAAATAGATAGCATTTTGTCTTAAGATATACAAGGAATATATCATATTGGAAATGCCAACTTAGATTTATGAATAATGCATCTGTAAAAGGTCAATGAATGCCACCTCTATTAAAATGAGTTATTATTAGAAGATATAACTAGTTATATATATTAAGATAACAATTTTTGATTGATTTATCATTAGATTTGTTCACTTTCATGACTTCAATTTACATTAGGAACACCATAAGAACAAGTATTTGTACCATTGTATTACAATCAAAGCAATTACACTCCCTTACATAATTTAACATTTTGGGTATGACATGATTATACTTAATTATGAGAAGTACTTAACTATTGTTAGAACATATGTAATACACACTAATCTATATACTAAAATTACTATTAAGAAAATTATTCACTTGCAAAAAGAAAAATGTTAATTAACTAGTTTAAATATCTTAAATATGAGTATATATCAATGGCCAAGAGACGTCAATCATAAGTTTTCCTTATTTAAATATATTTCAAAGGTGGAATATTACAAGTTAATTTAGCTATCTTAAATAGAGATGTATCAATGGTCATGAGATTCAATTATAAATTGTCCATATCATTTAGATATAATTTAAAGGGAATTAAAAATCAGCTATTCTACTCTTATTTTTCTTGACATAATTACTCTTGCTGTAATCATTTATGTATTACAAACTATACTTACCTTATATCTTTTTTATACACATTTTTTATTAGCCTAAAAACGGGGACTCAAAAATAAATGACTTGGTGTAATTATTTATTAATTAGGGACTGAGTGATCTTTTATCCTTCTTTTCACAATTTTTTTAGTCTCCTCTTCCCATAAAATTAAATAATTAAAATTATATACAGTTCTAAAGGGTATAATCATCTAAGCATTACTAACTATACTTACCTCATGTGGGCTTAAATGGCAATTATATTCACCTTATAAAATGACAACAATTAACTTCACCCTCCCCAGCTTCACTTAAAACACCTCTCAATGTAATTAGCTTTCATATGTATTAAGCATTTGATTGAAGTAAAGAGATCAGGATTAGGATTCCAAAATTAAACATTATTGCTTTTATTTTGCTACCTGCGCCTACTTATATACCAAGTTTCCTTTTCTTCTATAATTGATATGACATGAAATTAATTATGACTTTTTGCTTTTTATATATACTATTATCTCCAATGTGCAAACATAAAGAAAAAATCACGCTTAGTGTCTTATTTGAGTAAAAATTTGTTTAAATAACCATGTGGTCCTAAAAACAGGCAACTTCACATAACATCATTACAGCCTCTACCCTCCTCTCAGTTCCATATAATTATTTATTTATTTGCCAAGTATAATTGCCTTTTATCTTTTTAATTATTTAATTTATATTTTTTGAAATTAAATAAATGCCGGCTCCATGCTGATAAAAGCTTATCCGCCTCACAAAATGATGCCTTTACAATCTCCACCCACCCTAGGATACCAGTGCAGAACACTCCTCAACATCACAGGAACTATAACCCAAATCACTGAAGACCGGGTTACTGAATCATGTTGCATCTGTTTTGCCATTTGCGCGTAACATTCCAATTGGGGATATAATATTAGAATTAAAAAACAAATTTAAAATGCCTGGTCAGAATGTAGATTATATACGTATTTTTTACGTATTTTTTATTTTATTTTTTTTATTTTATTTTATTTTATTTTTTATTTTTTTTACTTTTTAATTTTATTTTATTTTGTTTAGGTAAATAAGAGGCCAAGGCCAAAATTATTGATAAATCAAGAATAATACATCAGGAAACATATAATATGCAGTTTATATGTATCTTGCGAATGCTGCACTTAAACACAGTTTCAAAGCATTCTTACCATAAGGCCCAAAAACTATAAACAGCATAAAGATATTAAACAGTCTGTAAAAGAACAACCAAAAACATAAACCCTCCACCATATACTTCTTCCTGCTGCCTAGTAGACTTCGAGCGACGAGCAACTCAAAGGGGTTTAAGAATAACCACAATTTCCATCATTATCTAACCACCAATTTTCTTCGTAGCCTTCCACTGCTAACTTAGATGACTCATCAGCCTCCTTGTTCGCCTCCCTATAGGTATGGTTGATGGTGTAGCACTCAAAATAAGCTAAGATTGACATTATTCTGTCCAAAAGAGCTTTTAATCTCCAGTTTGGAGTCGATGCTGATCTAACTGCATTGACCGTTGTGGTTGAGTCTCCTTCAATCTCAAGATTCATAACTTTCCTCTTTTTACATTCAATTAGTCTGAAATATAATGCATTGAATTCTGCAATATTATATAATGCATTGAATTCTGCAATTAGATTATATACGTATTGACATGTAATTAGATGACAATATCTTTGGATCTCAGAACAGCCCGATTAATTAATTATATACTCCCTTTTGCATATAAATTTGTTTCACAAAAACCGTTTTAAACCAATATCAAAATCAAAAAATTCACTTCGGTACTTGTAAAATCTCAGATCCCGTCTAGTATAATAGCACATACTTTTGATGGTCTAACAAAATGCCACAGCAGGCCACAGTTAATTAAGCAACGGTCATGGTACGCAAGTGGCTACCACAAGTGTTTCCTGACCCTTGATTATCCATAAAAAGTAGTCTGTTATGAAGTAAAAAGCATACCATCAATATTTTGTTTCTTCACACTAAAATATCCATTAAGAAGACAAAAACATCCCCATCATTGCAGAAGCAATGCACAACCCAAACGGCATTCTTAAAACATTTTTTTCTGTTTTCCAGTCAAAGTCGGTGTATAAAATAAAAATTCTGTTGCATTCCTTTTATCCTTAAAATGGTCTTTTACAAGCCCACATTACGAAGAAAGAATTTCACTAGAAAAGCTGATAAATCTGTTGCTTATTTGCAAGAGAAGCAAGCTTTAAGAACTCGTATCATAATTATTGCAACATGATGAATCAATGTGATAGGTATGAACATACAGGTTCATTCAAGCAAAGTTAATTTGATTTTGAATCTATTGGACTGAAAAGAATATACAGAATGCATGCGTATTGATGACACAGTTACAGATAATAATTAACACTACACTGTAAAGCAATAAGATTTTATAACCATTATATTCCCCAACACTTATGTTGTTCCACTGCACTGTTCAAGACAGTTACTGCATAAGGCCAAATACATCACATTCGTGCCTAAACTATTTGGAAGTGCAGTGAGTGTGCCGATAGGCAAAAGCCAAGTGGAGCTTTTCATGCAACACTTGGTTTGGACCTGCAGAACCTGTCGTAACTAAATGTGGAAATCTTAATGAAACCTACAAAACACATGGCTTGGAAGAAAAACATATACAGATTCACATGTAAACCAGATGATAAGCACATGTTCTGGGCTACTCTGTAAACCAGATTAACATGTACAGTTTAAAATGTCTGTGTTAGCTCGTTCACTATGCTCAGCTCCAGCCAATTTCTGATGGCCGAGGAAGCATTTGGCTTTAAGGGGTTTTTTGTGGTCTAGCATCTCAAATAAAAAACTCCAAGCCTGCGTTGTACCCACATATGGTTTTCCCAGCTTTTACCATCACATAAGTGCTTTCCTTAACTCAAATTTAACTCGAATGGATTTAGATATGCTTGCATTTGTTTCCAGCAAGATTTTATTGTCTCGGCCTGCATTGTTGTATCATATGCTCATTGTCCACAGCACGTTCTTTACAAACACAACCAAATTTCAGAAGAAATCAGCTAAATCTATTAAGGCAATGACAGCAGGTGTATGTAATTAAATAATTTACCTGAGTACAGCTATGCCGTGTGTTGAGGACAATGACAGGAGAGAGGTACAAATGCAATTCTATATAAGCAAGATTCGGTGGTGGGAGGAGGCAGTGGAAGGTCGGCCATTGATGGGTGAGCTCCCAATCACATTGGAACAATTCATTTTCACGAGTAAGCCTTGCCAGGCATGTGGTTTAAATTTCCAGTGCTATTATACAGATGACGGGGTGTGGATAATGTGATGAAGTTATCAGCAGCTGAGGGGAATTCTTCACAGAATTTCATTTAATTCTGGGCAACTGACAAATATTCACAATTGTCCTCCCACTAATCAGCTAACAATCGGCTAAAAAAGAAAGGGAACAAAAAGAAACCACAGGTGAGGATCAGTAAATGAAATTCTAAACCATCCCAAAAATGAAGGTGGATTTCCAATATGTGGACATCATACCACTCTGGCGACAGTTTTTTAGAAAGCCCTCACTACATACATATTACTTTTAGTGTAATCATTGGGCATAATATATTAGTGAGACATATTCTAGTGTAATAAAGGAAACAGTAATCAGCTCACTGGACAAAGCCACAACTAGAATAGAGATAATATATTGGTAAATATATATGAACTTGAATTCTCTGACTACATGCTTCCATATACAAAATAACATGCAATGGAACCATTTATTCATGGGCAATACTTACAGTATCTTGCAATAGGCAGCATAAAGAAAGCTCTGGATTCATATCAGCCCAGACAAATTCCTGGCATTAATATGTGGTTCAATCTCACAATGACAGGGCACGCATAGCAATCTGCCTGAAGTTGACATATAGAGGCCAGCATAGGCAATCAGATTAAACACTTGCACAGCTAAACTATGCATGCATAACAGATATCATAATATTATTAAAATTTATTTTAGTTATATGTACACAAATATAGTAATTAATTGAGCAAGAGATTGATATAAGCTAGAGGGTTAAGATTCAAGTGTTGGATGTAACGGGCTTTTATTCTTAGTGTAAAATTTCCAACAGCAATAAAAAGGTTGAAATTCTGAACAAATAAAAAAGATTTAATGTCATATTTTCTGTGAAAGTAATTCATGGTATGATGAACTCTAACATAACCACAAAACATGCCACACAACAGAAAAAAGATTTTCAATTGCTACATATTAGCATTTCAATTAATTTTATATTATCTGTGGAAATTATCTAGCACTTAATGGATATGCAAGTGCAACCAAATCCAGTAAAATGTATCCAAAAAAAGTTGCTTCCCACTGCACTTCATTGGTCATCTGATATGTTACCTTTTCTTATTCTGTACATGAACAACCTTGTTCTTGGAAGAGCAGAACAGGAGTGTGACAAGACATTCACACACCAAAATTCAGGATCTTAAAGCATTAGTTCGTCCAAACCAAATGCATAAATATGCCCAAACTGTGTGTTTACAACAGCAGCCATCACTAGAGACAATTTTAAATCATAAAAATTGATCAGTCACAGTGGCAAACAGAATGAGCTCCCAATTCCCAACAGTTCCAAATCCACTTTCAGTTGTTACCAAGCCCTTCCAAATTGAGGTATATTTACCCTTTGTGATGACAATAGAGGCAGGGATGCAGCAAACCAAAGTGAAGTCCTTGGAAACTTCTGAAGAATTTAAATAGCATTCGGTACAACCCAAACCAAATATGCTCTAGAGTGAAAATGATCTAGACTTTTTAACACTTCATTTCCAGTCAAAAATGCCCTCTCAAATAAATGAGCTGAAATTGTGCATTAACAAAAGCCCTCGTCTTGCACAAGAACCACTGAATATTCTTTCAGATAACATACAAATTAATATATCCTCCAACAGGAACATCCAAAATTGAAATGTCATGTTCCAAGAAATGTTTCAACAGGCGTATTATTCAAATTCCAACAGCCCAAGGCAGTCTATTAAGTGAACAAGCACAGCCATAAGCATGAACTCCCAATGAGAGTTATTCAAAAATGTCTCATATAGTGGCATGTTCAAAGTTTCTGTATAGACAGAGAGGTCCAAAACCCCATAATCGACTCATCCAAATATAATGCCACAAGATTCCGGAATCACACGTCCACGTCATACAAGGTTTGGAAAAAAAAATGTAACAATCCTTCAATGCTTACAATTTAGCATACTTTTCAAGAAAAGAATACAATAAATCAGTGTACACCCTATAGCCTTGACCAGGGTTGCTTACAGATTTTGAGTTCGTACCTAGAAGGCAGTAAGGGAGTGCAACCCTGATCTGTTCAAATACAACAAATGCTACAAAGTAGTGACAACAGTTGCAAACCAATGCGATGGAAATGTTTACAAAATGAAACAAGAAATATTTACATGTTTTGTCCTTCCACACATTATTCTGTTACTGTGAAGGCCCCAAACAAAGCAAAGGAGAGATGTTCCATCAGAGCCATAAAACCTTTAATCACCTCTTGCCAACAGACCAATGAATATAAATATACATATTTGACAAAAACCCGTTCCCTTGAAACCTCAAAATGAATTTATTCCCATAGTGAGGAACAAGAGGGAATTGATGGGTTGACATTGCTGTGTACCAAGAACCTCATTTAGTTAAACCTTGCTTGTCAAGAATTCCTGCAACAATGACGGTGCCTCCAAGACACAATTACAAGCATTATCTTCTGATACACAGGTCAAAACAGTGGCCAGAGCTCTCTAGGCTATCTTGCTTGTGAATTTTCTCGAGCATAGATAGACACAATAGCATCTGTTGCTCCTGCAGCAAGTAGAATATTGTATGGATGAAAGGATAAGCAGCTGACAGGTCCTATTCTTTGCCCCAAAAAACTGTTGTGATAGCGCACAATGTTTAACAGATCACCACGAAGATTAAACACCTTGATATACTGCTTTGCAGTGCCACTTGCAATCACTGGAGCATGTCTATGAACAGCCAAAGCAGTCAGTGAGCCCCTATGAGCATCAATTGTCAGGTAAGGACTGCTGTTGTTTCTTATGTCTAGAAACTGAATATCTCCAGCTTGAGAAGCACTCACTATCTGCAGCAAAACCTAATCTTAAATTGATATATAGTAAATAAAGATAAATAAAACAATGTGTTAATAGACATCCAGAATGCCACAGACTAATGTATACTAGGCTGTCAAAATGTTAAAAACCAACATGCTAAGAGCAAAGAAGCACTCACTATCTGCAGAAAAACCTTATCTTAAAATTAATATATAATAAATAAAGATTACTAAAATGATGTGTTAATAGACATCCAGAATATCAGACTAATATATGTCAAGGTATCAAAATGTCAAAAACAAGCACACCACAAAGCAAGCTTAAGCATTAGAAAAGCAAGAGTACAGACTAATAAACTCACTCACCCGACAAACGAAAGAGAATTTGCAAGATTAAATATTATTTGGTGAACAGTAAGCAGTGTCATCAAATGTGCGGTGAAAATATCAGAATATAAAAGCAATTAGAACTTGAACCCAACTTTATAAGAATGTAACTGTTACATTGAAGCAAAGTCGAAATAAACAGCTTTAATCAATATTACTGCAGAGTACAAATTAATAAACCCAGTCACCCTACAAACAAAAGAGCATTCCCAAGATTGAATACTATTTAGTTAACAAGAAACATTATCATCAAATGCACAGTGAAAAGATCAGATTATAAGAGCAATTGGAACTGTAACTCAACTTGATAAGAATGTAACTGTTACATTAAAGCAAAAATCTATTAAAATATTTTAATAATATCACAGCAACATTAAAAATGCTAAGCCAAACTTGCACTGTATAATTGAAATATGACTATTCTTGTCTTCAAGACCAATGATTTAGATTTATCAAGGTATTAGCAACATCTAAAATGCATTCTACTTTGATCTCTTTTATAGGTACCTCAATCAAATGCAGCCAATACTCTTCATGATGAATATGAGAAATTCACTAAACTTAAGTAATATTCAAAAACAGAAGTGTAGACCTGTCTGCCATATTTTTTACAATAAGTCTCTCAATGGATTTCCATATTAATAATAGTAATTAAACACCATTATCATCTAGAAAAAGCATTAAACACTTGCAGACAAACAATTATCACCCATCACATTTTTTTATGATATTACACAACTTCTGTTTACATTGTTCAAGAACTAAGGAAAATTCAAAATACCATACAGCTTTTGAAAACTCCCAAATCTGAAAGAAGAGCCATATTTTTCCAGATCTAAATTCTTCTAAACAAATTTCAGATGAAATTAGCAATGATATTTTCTACATCCCGAGTCAACCTCAGGTGTAAATACCAAATGCCACTGTGTTGCCAATATAAATGCATTAACACTGGCAAATACTATGCAAATTATTGAATGTTCCCAATTTAAAAAAAGCTAAAATTTGCCAGAACTAGTCCTCTTCCATAAAGAAGAAATAACTATCCTTTAAACAAATTTTAGATGTGATAAACAATTATTCCATTCTACATTGTAGGTTACTTTTAGGTGCAAAATACCTAACTGTAATCAATGTCACAGTATCATCAAAATAATTGCATTGACCCTTTGGATATATTTTCCAACAAACCAAAAAATCTCAATTTTGATCAAAACAAATAAAAGATTCAGTATTATTTTTGATGAATCACTAAACTTATAATAATAATAATAATAAAATTATATTTTTCTAATTTGTTTCAGATCAGTGGGTTTCTTTTGTCAATAGCGGCAACCAGGACCAGACCAGTTATTAGCATGAAATCAAATGATGGTATTTTGATCTATTAACTTTACATATTGTCATCTCAAAAAAACAAAAGTTTTGAATCGAACAAGAATCAAAAAAAAAAGGAACACATTCTAACCTTTGCAGGATCCAAGCCTGGTTGAAAGTCAATTCCTACAACTCTCTGAACATGAGGCCGCATAGCACAAACTAACCTGTAATAACCAGAGAAGAACTATCAATCCTAACTTCAATGAAAAGGAGAATAACAGTAGAATTCTTATCTGGACATATTCATAGTTTTCAAGAAAATAAAAGAAATCTAAAAATTGTGGGATTATGCAACTTTTTTGAAAGAAGTAAATTTATTCTTTGTAGATCTTTTCATAAGGGAAGACAATTCAAAACATTAGCACCAGGTAGGGCTTCCTAATATTTTGCATCAAGGAAGTTTATATATCTGTCCATCAAATTGTCGTTGCTTACATTTCCCTTGTCCGTATATCATAGAGTCTGACAGATCCATCACCAGTTCCTGCCGCTAGCTGCCCACCATGAACCTGAGATGCAGACTGCAAAACACATGGATATCTAACAAAGGTTACAAACTGCAAACAAATGAGTTATTCAGGTAAGATTGACCATCATAAGGAAAATTATAAAAAATATAAAATTACAGTAATAACATGTCAAAGTCCAGCTGAACCTGCAAACAAAATGCTATAATAGCAACTACTTCAGCCCTCTATTCTTATAACATGCATGGCATGCTATTCAAAATACACCGCCTACTAAAGTTATAATTAACTACCACCCCATCAAACTAGTAGGTATCCATACCATACAAAAGTTTACTGTATAGGAACTAAAAGCTTTGAGATCTTCCTACTCAAAGAGAAAAGAGTCAATCCTCGAAGGTCCTTCTTACTACCTTATTCATTTATACAGGAACCAATATGTGTAAATTAAAAAAGGAAAAAGGGTGTTTCATCAGAAGGAAAAAAGAAAAAGGAAATCATAAGGCAGATATACACAATCTTGGTGACCGCCAAGAGCTTGTTAATGCTATTATTTTTCTAGATTCATATCATTCTTGTTCCAATTGCTGCTATGTACTTTTCTCTCAGTGTAATATGGTTCAATTCTTCTTGCATGTTAGCAAAATATTTTATCTTAATATTCTCACATTCCTATCTAGCTAAATATTGTCTGGTTTCTGAAAGGTGTTGCATAGAATAAATAAGAAGTGATAAAACAGATTGAACATAAATAATACAGAGCTTTACACACTTATATTATATCCAGTGTACCCCAGGGATGCATCCTTGGCATTTTATCCAGTGTATCTTGCAGACACATCCCTGAGGTTTTTGAAGTGTTTTGCAGGACTTCTTTGGGGACAGCAAAACGGGGACAGAACATTCACTCTGCATCCCAAATTTTTCAGGGGCAGACATTCCTGGGACGTCTCCCCAAAGTAGTGGATGTTTCCAGTGCCATTCCCACTTTTGGGGGACTTTGTGGGGACAGCCTACCATCCCCCATGACTTGGGGACTTAAAGACATCCCGTGCAGCTGTAAATTTTAGTCTGCAAAACTACCTCTTGACCTCATTTTTTATACTCTGTTTCTTTGCTTATCATTTTCCTGTTAAAGATGTCTGCTTGGACATTTGAGCAATCTCCCAAAGCTTGGAGCCACAAAGGGCAGTACTAAATCACATGGTTGAGTTCTTCATAACTAAAATCTTTTGGACTGCAGAGACAAGGTGGATAGATGGCAAGTGGCTCAAGGTCCATGGTACGAGATTTGGTTATAGATTTAAAGCAAAACTAAACTTCAATGGTAAGTTTATTGTTGCTTTTTTGTATACAGTTATAAATCTGAAACATCATAGAAAGTAAGAAGTCATTTTTTATGATATTTGAATCACCACAAAAATGTGATTTGTCAGGCTGAGAAGTAGCATGGATACATTTAGAAGAAACACCAACTCTATGTGTAAGATGCTAGTAATGATTGTTGATTACAGAAAGCAGTGTTCCAAAATCAGGCTCCACCAGTCTATTTGACTGATAAATGACTGGCAAACAGCATGAGAGAAGAATTCCAAATGTTTTCTACTAGGGTGTGACACTATGCAAAACTACAATTGTAAGATGCCTGTTTCTTATTTCACACAGTAAACAAAAATGTCTGATATAGAAAACCACACTCAGATCTGGGACATTAATGCGAACAGGAAAAGCATAACAATGTGCAATTTCAACAGAGTAATAACTGCAACTAGCAAAGAGAAGGTCCGCTCTGATTTAAATGTAACAGTCCGTTCAAATCATTACAAACACGTGTCTCAGACTTCAAACATAATTAACTTCTGCAAGTCGATTCAACAAGCAGGTAACTTTACAATTCTGGGAAATGATACGCAACAACAGATATGTCAGAATGTCCCTGCTTACTGATCCTGTAGGTCTGAATAGTATCACTGCTATAATGTGCTTCCACAGGCCCGTAGCTATTTATGACTATAGCTCCAGATCCTGCGATTAGATGAACCAGAATGAATCAGCGCCCAAGGTGGCGCCTCTGCCAATGCTTAAACTCCTGATGTGATCTCAGGACTTAGTGAATGTGATCGCTGTTCTGAGTCATGCTCCGTCGCCCTCCCTGTTGGCTTCAGATCGCACCATGGCTCACGCATAGATGCTAGCGGCGGCACAAGCCTAAGTGATGGCCAAAGTCCCAAGCTCGGCCAATATCACCTGTGGATACTCACCTCCTTTGTCAATCTCTTGCAATAGTCGATCCCAACCAATTAGCAGACCTTGTGTTAGTGCGGTGGTGGAAAGCTATCACGACTACAGCGGAGGGGGTATCGTACCACCCTACTAAGTCCTACTGAAATTTTCGTCTCAAGAAGAATCGAAGAACTCTTGTCCAATCGTGATACTTGCCTCCTCCATGAGGTCCGATATAAATATGCAAGATAGATGCCTTCCCAAATGGGTCAACCAATTAGGTCCTCGCCTAAGTTACCGGTTCGGGTTCGGGGACGGGTTCGGGTACGAGAACCCGGTACGTGGGTACGGGCAAAAATTTTTTAGGGGTTTGGGTACGTATGGGTACATGTGTGTATATATATATATATATTAATAATTTAATATATTATAAATCTATATATATGTATTATATATACAAAAAAAATAAGAGAAATATAGAGAATTGTAAAACTAAATCATTTCATAGTATGATACTTGATCATTGATCAATGCCAAATGCCAAAGATAAATATTAAATGCCAATTCAAACAGATCTTGCCAACAAGTTTTCCAGGTCTCAAGTCTCTTAACCAAAGGTATTTTTAGAAAAAAGATATTACATTTTGAATATTTGATTCTCAGCATTCTTTGTTTTTCATGGTTCTCCAAATTTCTATATTTATTTGAACTTCCTGAAAATTTTGTCAAATTATCATTTTTGGAATTGGTATTTAAGGGTCATTTAACCTAGTTCTTCTCTATTGCACTACTTATTCTGTCAAAATTCAAGGTTACTTATAGGCATTAACATGATCTGTCTCACTCTTTATTTCTGATTTTTTTAACTAATCAGATATATGCTGTTTCATCTATCCCTGTCAATATGCCACTAGATTCACCTCTAATGAGCCTAGAGATTCTCTTGTTATTCAGAATTTTTAGGTGAGCTTCTGCTTTGGATTTGAATGCAGAACTTTTGCACTTGACCGGATTAGAACAACATCCACAGAAATCTTCAAACCAGGGCTGCTTCAGCTTGAATGCTCCTCCTCTTCTGTTTATGCTAAAAACAGAGCTTCTGTGCAGCTCTTAGCAAATTAGAATTCCTGTATTCATTCACCCTCTGTGTTATACATCACAAAAGACTACTTCTGTGCAAAGCCACCAGCCATTTTAGGGTTAGGGGGAAATTTTTTTTTAAAAAAATGTTTTTTAATCATGTTTGGGCCCTTTTTTTTTTGACTTGGCCCGTAGGTTCGCCCGGGTTCGCCTGGGTTTCTGCTGGGTACGTGTGGGTACGCACAGGGTGCGTGCCCAGCACGAACCCACAGACGAACCCGAACCGGGTGCGTTCCCGAACCGGGTTCGAGGCCTGTGGGTACGAATCCAGTAACTTAGGTCCTCGCTAATATTAAATTTAAATGTTATTTTAATAATTTAAATTTATTTTATTATTTAATATTATTTAAATATTATATTAATATTGTTTTTAAATATTTAATTTAGCGTTTAGTAACGCTTTCCCCCCCGCCCCCCCATTTTGAAATTGGGGACATGACTTTCCTCCGGTCCCAAAAATTGCTTGCCCTGAAGCAATTGCAAGCTCGTGTCCATGAGTGCTGAGATAACCAACAAGTGATGAACGATATGGTCTTTGTACCCAATCTTCCGCTGCTCAACTCTGATGTAAAACATCAGCAAGCCAATACCTATGGAGCAACTCGTCATGATCCCAAAGAAATAGTGCACCAAACATGTCAATACATGGATCCCAATTCATCACACTATAATGTTCAGCAGACACAAGAGGATGAATGTATCCCTGAGGGCCATCAACTCCAATCAACTTCTGGACTCCGAACGATCTCTCGTGGATGTGCAAGGCACCCATCATAGGTGCATGAAAAAGCATATCAGCCCATCCTAGGCTGCTGATGTAGGTCTGGACAGCACCCCCAAGTCTGGAAATCAGTCCTGTGATGACACAAGAAGTGCTGCCAATGGCATATGATGATAGCGCTTTGACATGATGCCAACCTCTCATGATAAAGAGGTGATCCATAACTCTCCAAGTCTCCCAAACAGCCGTTGTCTACCAAGTACTTCCAAGGGAATCCATGAGTAACATTGTAGAACAGTCACCACTCATCAAAATGTGGAGTAGAGACTAGTGAGTTAGGGCTAGAATATCAATGTCCTCGTGCTCATTCTCAAGTGCAGTGTCTTTCTCAAATTCAATCAACTCTCCTGGTTCCATCATGTGCACACCAGAAATTTCCTTCTCAGGATTACAAATTAACCAATCAACGAACTCATTAATCTTGGAGCAAAGGAACTCAAATGTTTCTTGGTCAACCTCTATCTCTTATTTTGGTTATAACCTATGTTCCACCGGCGTCGGGGACGGGGGGACGCCGGGACGGGGGGACAAGTTTCCGGGACGGGGGGGCAAAGGGGCCTCAATTTCGGGACGGCGGGGGGACGGCGGCGGGGGGGCGGGAGGGGGGACAGGGTGTATATACTATATACTATACATATGGTACTTAAAATGCTAGTTATTAAAAGATGTATAAGACTATTAAGAAGTAAAATAGCAAAATTGAAATACTAAATTAGTACTTGAACATTGAACATTGAATATTGAAGCTTTCAATATCAAATTACTAATTAGAAATTAGAATAGTAATACTCAATACTAGAATGTAACAATTGTTGAATTGGCAAATGGAAGATTTCTATTATATTATATCAAAAATATCTGATTATAAAGATGATTACAATGAGTAGCATGATTATATGATATCAAAACAAGTACAAAATCAAAATGTCAAAATGACAAAACGTAGTGAAGGAGGCAGAGGCCTCTAATCATCCCTCGGGAGGTCGGCAAACTCCTCATCACTGGAACCACTGGACTCCTCAAGGTCAAGATCTGCCAAAGGAACACCAACCAGCCCTATATCTGAAGCATCCTCATCCTCATCAATCTGTGATGGCTCCTCTGGCTCTATCGTTGTGCATTGGCCACCTGGGTATCCTTCTCTATCAATTGACCCAATACTCTATCCCTCTCTGCCAACTTCTCCTCAAGAGCTGCCACTCTCGTTTGCTCAGCTGCCAACTGCTCTTATAACTGTACTATGATGGTTGATTGTATTGCAATTTGGCAATTCCAATAAATTTGATGGGGGTCTGGGGGCAACGCCCCCAGCGGGGTCGAGGGGCAGCGCCCCTCGCGAGGGTTTGGGGGCAACGCCTCCAACGGGGTCAAGGGGCAGCGCCCCTTGCGGGGGTCTGGGGGCAGCGCCCCTCGCGGGGTCCGGGGGCAGCGCCCCTGGCACGCTCCCTGTTGCGGTACAGGGCGGGGTCGAGGGGCAGCGCCCCCGCCACTAAGACCAATTTAACACTTTTGAAACCACTCGAAACTACATCACGCACCTCATTTTCATGATTTTTCCACAGGTTCTGAATAGTGCTAACGAAGCCGAAAAATACATATTTTGCATTGTTTCTCTTAGACTTTACTTTCTCCTGGTCGATGCTTGGTACGACAATGGATGGGTCCCACATGCCCTTAGGGTTCGAATAGAACTAATAAAATATTAAAAAAATGTTTTAAATTTTTTTTTTTGTTTGCTTTTTGGCTGTCTGTCGCGGGAGACGCCTTATTATTAAATAGACTATTAAAAAAATCTTTAAAAATTAAGTTTTAATGTTGCTTTTAGCTGTCCGCCGTGGGAGACGCCTGGGCGTCCCCGAGACGCTCGGGGGACGCCCAGGCGTCTCCGGCGGCGAGCCAAGGAACGGTGGCGCCGCCGGAAACGTGGGAACGCCGTCCCCACGTCTCCGGGACGTCCCCGTTTCCAAGACGCTAGGGCCCAGAGGGGGGGACGCGTCCCCGGGGTACACTGGTTATAACCTTCATCACCCCACTATCATTAGAGCTTTCATGATAAACATGCAATTCTTTTTCTTGGCACTCAATCTCAACAACCCAATCACATCATCATAATCTAATATGTTGCATAGTGTTGTATGGTCCCCTACACTATGAATCATCATAATTACATGATGCATTTATGTCCATACCTTGAATTTGGGTTGATGTTTCCTGGACATTACTATCTTCTATTGTTGAGGTCTCCTGCTATTTGATAGCTTGAAAATCTGATCCTTTTTTCTGCTCCACTATCATCACATCTTCCTTGACCCCATCTTGTACTGCTGAAAACTTCTCCCTTGCTACTTTTGAAAGTTTATCTTCTTTCCCCATTTGTCTCATGTAGTCATAAAGTCTCCATTCACTTGGATCTATCCAATTCAGATGACCCAAATAATCCTCAAAAGAAAATACAGATTTAATCTGATCAAACAGTCCTAAATATTCCTCCCAGATTTTGATGGCTTCAAATGTGAACCTTTTCTGATCCAATCATTCCATTTCGAAATTCTCCTTACACAACTGCTCCTTATATCTTCTTCTCCTTCGCCCATTCATCTGAAGCTCAAAATATTCAATAAAGGTTAGGTCTTGATGAATGTCTGATTGTAGGTTCATATATTTAGCATGCCATTTTGCCACTTCTTTAGTGGGCATTAGATGCATAGCTTTGTCTTTTCATGAAGCTGCAAACTTTTCACAGGCTGGCAGGAAGGTGGCTCTGATACCACTGTAAGATGCCTGGTTCTTATTTCACACAGTAAACAAAAATGTCTGATATAGAAAACCACACTCAGACCTAGGAAATTAATGTGAACAGGACAAGCATAACAATGTGCAATTTCAACAAAGTAATAACTATGATTAGCAAAGACAAGGTCCGCTCTGAATTAAATGTAACAGTCCATTCAAATCATTACAAACACGTGTCTCAGACTTCAAACATAATTAACTTCTACAAGTTGATTCAACAAGCAGGTAACTTTACAATTCTGGGAAATGATACGCAACAACAGATATGACAAAATGTCCCTGCTTACTGATCTTGGAGGCCTGAATAGTATCGCTTCTATAATGTGCTTCCATAGGCCCGTAGCTATATATGACGATAGCTCCAGATCCTACAATTAGATGAACTGGAATGAATCAATGCCCAAGGTGGCACCTCCGCCAATGCTTAAACTCCTGATGTGATCTCGAGAATTAGTGAATGCGATTGTTGTTCTGAGTCATGCTCCATCGCCCTCCATGTTGGCTTCAGATCACACAATGACCCACACATAGATGCTAGGGGCGGCACTAGCCTGAGTAAATGTCCAGAGCCCCAACCTTAAGCCAATATCGCCTATGGATACTCGCCTCCTTCCTCAGTCTCTTACAATAGTCGATCCCAACCAATTAGCAGACCTTGTGTTCGTGCAGTGGTGGAAAGATATCACGACTACAAGGGAGGGAGTATCGTCCCACCCTACTAAGTCCTGTTGAGGTTTCCATCCCAGGCAGAATCGAAGAACTCTTGTCCAATCGTGATACTTGCCTCCTCCATGAGATCCGATATAAATATGCAAGATAGATGCCTTTCCAAATGGGTCGACCAATTAGTTCCTGGCTAATATTAAATTTAAATGTTATTTTAATAATTTAATATTATTTAAACATTATATTAATATTGTTTTTAAATATTTAATTTAACGTTTAGGAACACTTTTTACCACCCCATTTTGAAAGTGGGGACATGAGAACAATAGAGTCCAAATGAATCTAATTCACCTTTTTCTTCCTCTGGATCCAATAGACAATGCTTCAAATTTACAGCAGAACTCTGGGTAACAATCAATTTTCTAGCACCTAACATATCTTTTCTCCAATAGTCATGTTTTCTCCAAAAACCATCATGGATAGTTGGATATCATCTTTTCACTTACTCGAAGCAATTTTAATTTTTAATTTTAAATATAAAGTAATTTAATATTATTTTAATAGCCGTCCCCAGATTTAGGAAAAATTTTGCCATTGCCCCATCCCAGAAACTCAGACAAGCACTTATTATACCTCACCTCACTGGGCATAGTTGTCAATCGCCAGTGATCGTGCAAGTATTTTCTCTGTCATTTAATATTTAAGTGAAATTTTCTATGGACCAGCTAGGACTCGAACCTATGACCTTTCATTTGCTGCTGGAGTGCTCTACCACTGAGCTACCAGCCAACTTTCTGACCAGTCCTTTTACGGTTCAAGTGCGGCTCATTTCTCCAACACCCACACACCCCCTGCCATATTCACAATAACATGAACTTCTCTACACTTCTAAAGTGATTTTGTGTCTTTCTTGCAGCTTCCTTGACCTGCTGTTTGAATTCAAGGTATTTTACTTACTGCTATGTACATAGACCTACCATATCAGTAAGATAAACAAGATCAAAAACCCTAGAATTAAGCTCTAAAATATATTCCACATCTGCCATCGTGATTAAGAACCTATCAAACAAAAAATGAGGCTGTGTGAAACCATAATTACTTGTCACGTTAAGGCATTATACCTATCCTTTCAGCAACCAGCCTTTGGAATCTTCTATAAATATGCTGCCCATATCAATGTGTTTATTTTGTCACAGTATCAATTTTTTGTTCCTTCCCTATTATCATAGAATGTGTAAAATTGTTACAGTGAAATGTATAGAATATTAATATTTGTAGTTATTTACCATGGAATCCTCCTTTTGTCTGATCACCCAAAAAGAATCTAGCATGCATTTTAATGTCACTTTGCCTCGGCATTGAATATCAAGTAAAAGAATGTTTATAACTATAAAATAGTGCATAATAGTCAAAAAACACATAATATTCTCAGAAGCTTATTATAATTCTTGCAAATCATTTATCTGCCAAATACCTAAATTCAGCTAAATTTGACATTTTGCTTTACCACTGTGAATATACTTGACTGTGTCACACTATTGACATACTAGCACAAACTCACATATCTGTGCTTCATCAATAACAAATGTCCTTGCATTCCAGTACCTGATAGTTTTCATAAAAACAATAACAATCTGGAAATTTCTACAGGTAAAATTAGTCCCTGATATTTTCTTGCACTTAATCAAATGTGAATCTGTGAATTATGATAACATTGGGTGCATATGGAGATCACGAGATTAACTTATATGATACCTTAGCCACAAAAAGAAAGCTCAAAATTATAGAGTACTTCTACAAGCCTTTGCAAAATGTGTGTAATTTAAGAGCTAGATAACTAACCAGGGCTGAAATGCAGCTCTCTGAGGAAGATGGGATATTACAAGCCAGTTGTTCTCTATCAAGATCCCAAACCATGATGGAGGATATCTCCCCAGATGCATACTGCCAATTAAAAGAAACTAAGAACACCTATATGGGAAGAAAAAAAATGCATAACAGTAATATAGAAAAAGAAATCCATTCAAAAAACAAGTATCAACAAACAAAATGAGGTTGACTTAATTAAGCATTACCAGATAACCTGTCAACTGCTGCCAATCAACCACAGCATTCACACTGCGAGCACCAGGTCTGTGCCCTTGCGTTGCTTGCCAAGCCGTTGCAAGCTTCTGTCTATCTCGTTGGGTGTAATCTTTCCAAACACGCACACTCCCATCACCTGTAACTTACAGTTAATGTTAGCAGCCTCCCCACCATTCCCAGTTCAACACCTCAAAACTACATAGAATCACAATAATCTGGAAAACATACCGGCAACGGATCTTACTTGAAGCAACAAGAAGCATGCTGTCATCCAGCTCGTTCACAAGGGACAGCTTTGAAATTCCTCTGTTTGCACCATCATGGTTATCAAAATTATTCACCAGCGAAGCTTCTTCATAGTTCCATATCCTGTAAAATACAAGAGCGTTTATTTATCCTGTAAAATACAAGAGCGTTTATTTCATTGACTCTCAGAAGATAACCATTTATCTCATTAATACCAAGTGCCAACCAAGATAACTTATATGAGTTATACATTGAAAATTAGAACCAAGGCAGTCTGTGATGAAGATAAAATTAAACTCTATTGGCAAATCATATTAGTTTATAGCTGTAGAAACACATGCCTCAATCGAGCAGATACACTTTTGGTTCAAGGTAAATTTGCACTTGTTTATACTCAAAAGGGCAACATGAATTATTCTCCCTCGCCCCACACCAAACCCAGATACTACTACTGTCACCAACATTTTTGGCCATCATGGGAAAGCCATAAGCACAACAGCATTATACCCAATAACAAAAACAGTCTATAAAAGGTCAAAACATGTCAAAATTTGTCATCTCAAACACACCAACGGCTTGCAGTTGACAGAGGGAGGCCACAACAATTTTTTACCTTCCATAAATACAGAAGATAAGATGCTGACAACAATATTAAAGCAGAATGAATAAGCTTGTGTCAACAAGTTGTGCCTGAATGAAATACATGCCTCTTCATTGACATTATTTTCAAAGAGACAGAAAAATTAATAAATATTAACTGGATGAAGATACAAATTCAGTAGCTCAGAATAAAAATCCACCATGTACATTCATTTAAAAATCAAAAAGGGCAACCAATATCAGACAGAGAAATGACTCTCTAAAAAGGGAAATTCAACTCGTCAAAGAAGCAGACCTGCAGTATGCCAATATATATTGCTTCACTGTAAAGATTCATCAAAATGTATTTAGCAATAGAAGCATATCAGAAGAAATACAAGATTCTATTCCTAACATGGTACATAGCCATGCTGTCCATATGTAAAGAATTAGTTATTGCGAGGAAGATTAACTTCCAAGCAAAGCACTCCGCAGAAAACTTGTCAGGTAATCCACCTTGCAGCAAAATGACACTGAGTAATAACACACAACTTTGTTATCCTGGCCGAAAACAAAAGCTGTCATGTTGCTTACCACACAAGGCGGTAAAGGTCCACCAAAAATGCTGTCAATCTCAGCAATGCAGATATGTGGAAAAGCACAAACCCCAATTCAACAAAGCTCATCTAAATTTTCAAAAGCATTAGCCACATGTTTGGAAATTAAAAGAACTACTTTTCATAGCAATGCACTGGATTTCATATGGGATATTTTAATGTTTTCTTGTGGAATATTATCAGAAAGAATAAAATAATTTTCCACAAGAACTACAAACACCTAAACCATACACCGAACATTCCAGGCTCTTCAAATATGGTCATGAACTGGGTAGTAATCAGAGATATATAGAGATGAAATGTTGACCCTTCACACAACACACATTAGAACAACACTGACAAAGAAGAAGATATTCATGCAACTGTATGGAAGTACATCATTTTGCATTCACAATAACACCCAAATTAAGATCTTCAAAGCCACACAAACCTTCATGGTGGACATCATTTTAGGGTTAGTGGTGAATTGGACTTTTTTTTTTAAAAAAATTTTAAAAAATGGTCAAAGAAAAATGTTGAAACATACAAAGACACCTGGGGTCCGCCCGGGTTCAGCAGGGCCGGACCCTGTCCGAACCTATAGGGGACCAGATCCCTGCCATGCCCCCGTCCAAGTAGGAAATAAATAAAAGTAATTTAATAAAAGGAGTAATTCTAACAAGGGCAGCAATTAGGAATAAAATATAATAACATTAAGTCTGAACAAAATGTCATAACCTTTGGGAAGGAGATGTCTATTCCAAAGGGTGTATCCTTTCATGAAGATATGAGGATATATAAGGGAGGTCAAATCATTTGTGAGAGACATCAATTGGAATCAATCCACATTGGGGAAAAGCGGAAAAAAATTGGAAACCTATTCGAATAAATATTATTTACTAGCAAGAGGATTATTGTAAGTCTTAAATTTAAAATATATATATATATATATACAATCATGCAATAATGATGCTTGCAGCAATTATTGATCCTTATAATTATGACTCTTCCTTTATTACAAATATGGATAATAGATTCTTATAATAATCTATTTTGAATTTAGAGAAATGATTGCAAAACAGGAAGGCCGATCAACCTTTCAAGTTCACAAGAGGTGAAGGCCTGACAGATCCGCCATCAAGTACGCCACCTATAGGGGGTTAAGCCTCGTGGGCTGGGAGGCTTATTAGTGCTCCTGGGCTTGATCAAGAAGGACAGCCAGCCTCCAAGGTGGACTGAGGGATGGAAGGGTGGCCCACCTTCCATGCTCTCATAGTACAAGGGCGACCAACCTTGAGACTGCAGTTTGCAAACATTTCAACAAATTCCTAATAAGATTATTATGGGAATCCATATTGGAATGGCTATTGCATTAATTAGAACTTTGATGTGACTAATGTGCATGGATATCATAATGTGTACTAATGACTAATAATATATATATTATCATGGCTTATGAGCTAATGTCAATTTCTAGTGACTAGTATTGTGTGCCGGGCCTAAACCAGGATTTATATCTTATAAAGGGCATTTCAATTGGTAAATTTACAAACTTAAGTGTATTACATTTATTATTTTGGATTCAAATTGTGCTTTTAGGGCAAAATCTATGAATATCCCAAATATGGGACATTACAACCCGGACCCCGAACCCAGGTCGAACCAGACCAGGACCCGGGGCTTACCTGCAGCGAACCGGTAACATAGAAGAAATCCAAATCAACCTAGAAAAAATATTCTCCAATCTGCACTAACATGGTCTAAGACCCACATACCAAATAGGTTTGAGCTCATGATGCTGGTATGATTTAAACCTATGTTCATCTAAACAAAACCATACATTTATCACAAATATAAACTCTAAACCAATGATGAAGCTCTTTATTTTCCTTGAACCTTCAACAATGTAACATGAACTTTTAGCTGGATTCTAGCCAAGTATGACAAAAGAAGAAGCTTTAGCTACAAGAAACTCATAGTTGCTGACAAAGAGTTGTAGGGTAGGCTACAGGAAAATTATATGGAACAAGTGATAGATAACCATGGTAAACCTCAAAAGAAGAGTGTGTTGTAGAGACATCAATTAGATCTATGTTAACAATGTTACTATGCATTAAAATAAGTGTTTTGCTGCTTGTTTTCATTGTGATAGATGTAGAGAACTTCAAATAATAACCTAAAATCTTTCACAAGGTTTTTGAAAAGTAACTAAGAAATCTAAAGTTGTGATCAAAGATAATAACTGGTGTTAAGCCATATTGACATCATACATACTACAAAAGCAACTAAGCATCTTTGGCATCATCTGCAGTTTTGTTGGGAGGAATAAATAGTCATTTTCAAAAAACTAATGACAACAAAAAGATGAAATTATCTCTCCTAAGAGTAGTTCTCAATCTGCTAATAAGGTTCAAGGATATGGATTTTTAAGCCTGGAGACAACTACAAATCACTGGTCAAAACAGATTTATATTAGGAGGTCTGGATTGAACGCATAATAGCCATCTAATGAAATCCCCCACTTGCTTCCTTGTAGAAGGCTTATATAAATTTAAAATTGTCTCTACAGCTATTAATCAGTCTTCAATGTGCCAAATATACCACCCTGTAACTATCTTATAACTGAGACATACAGAACAAGTTGGAGGACAAAGCTGTTTTAACTTGTATAGCAAATCTACTGATGTTGAACATTGCTAGATCACTAAGCTTATTTAAGTTGTACACAAAATGATCAATTTAACATCTTAATTTGATCTAACCCAAAATGATCATTTTTTGCTCGATTTGAGACAAGGTCCAGAAGATAAACATATAAAATTTCATCTGCCATTAAATCTGATTTACAGGCAAACCAGCCTAGCAATTGTTGGGGTTCCAGTTAAATGACCAAAACTCTCCTTTTCAGATCTTGTCTGTTACACGGACACCATGCAATATAGCACTAGCAATCTTCTTAAGGAAAGAACTAGCAATACTTGAAATAGATATCTAACATGACACACTTCACTTGCTTTATGAATATCACAAACAAAAAGCTGGCATATAGAACTGAGAAATACCAAAGTGTAGACACATAACTCTAACACAGAACACAGGTCAAGATAAGAAAAAGGACACATACCTTACTGTCTCCTTCTCATCTGCTACAACAACTATTGGGATGAAAGGATGGAGCAATACAGCCTTAGTTCCTAGCTCACAGCCTGTATCCCAACTCGATTTTTGATCACTGATTTTTGTTACATCTGCAAGATAATACAGCCAACTCTTATCTAACATTTTTGTCAAATCACATGCAAAACATACATAATTTGAAGGGACAAACAGGATATATAACTTATTTTAAACAAGAAATATACACTTTCTAGATAAGGCAAAAATGGTATTAACTGGAGTGTTGGCATTTTGCTATTCTATCAAGAGTCATACTCTCTCTTTCTTCTCTTCTTGCTAATGACTCCTCGTCATCATTAGCTGGAGACAAAAGAGGCCTTGAGAAATGACCACAACTCCAACTATAGATAGTTGATTGTGGAACAAGCCCTCTTTCAGAAGTTGATGGCATTCCAGATGTGGCTAAAATTGAATCAGCTAAACCGGCATCTGAAGCAGTGCGCATATGAGGACTAAACTCTAATGAGCACACCCTCCTCATTAATCCTGGCCGATTTGGGGGACTTGCAGGAGGAGTTCTGAATGTAATAGGTGCTGCAGAAGATA
>VDFB02047144.1:48505455-48572362 GCA_007258455.2 Sequoia sempervirens
GTTATTGTAGTGGCAGTATAGTCCTGTTATTCTCTGTCATTAACATGGACATATTTCAAGGCTGTTAGCTTAAGTTCATTTACATTGTAATTTACTGAGTGTTCTCTATCTGTTGTTTTAAAGCTTTTGCTGTTGGGCTGCCTGAACTGGCTACTTTCTGAAGGTATCCGGTTTTGATCTCTATTGGTATGGCAGCTGGTTAATTTACACCTGCATAGTTGAATCACTAAATCAATGTCTCTTTAGTATTTACAGAGATTTATGGATGGATTCTAGATGCAAAGGTGGTTTGAATTTCTGGGACTAGGAAGACAGTTTATTTTAATCATTTTGACCACTGTGCAATTATTCAGTGAATTTCAAAGATATTTGAAACTCACACAAAGTTTGACAGTCAAAAAATTTCAAAGATATTTGAAACACACACAAGGTTTGACAGTAAAAAATACCACTTAAATGAAAAATAAATGAGGCTAGTTTCAATCTTTTAATTCCTAACAAGGAGGGAACTTGCTACAAGTTTAACTTTTGATGAGAATTGCCCAATTTAAAGAGGTTTGTGTGTAATTGTCATTGAATTTTCCATTAATCTACTTTAGGACATATTTATAATTCCATTGCTATATACTATCATATGAAATTCCACATGTTGGACAATTTATGTGCATTAAAGCCATGATCAAATTGGATGAGGTATAAAGTCACAGATGTTCATTTGTCTCATTTATAGATTGTTTCCTCTTAAAATAGCTTTGTAGCTTTATATGCTTAAGTTCTCTTAATCTCAAATCTTTCTGTTGTTCTTATTGACTCTTTTAGAATGCTAGGATAAAGACTGCCTTTACTTATATCATTTATGTCTAAAGTTGAGCAATCAATTTTTTTGTTGCTTTTTGGCTAATTCATTTTATTAGAATAGAGAATAACATTTATTGTTGAATATCCTAACAATATTAATTGCTAGTTCACATCTTCAATGTTACATTCCTTATCCTTGTTTTTCGCTGAAGCATAATTTTAGTGTTGAATGTAGATGGGGGATTTTGGCTTTTGACTGTTTACTCTGTTTGTGGTTTCAGGTTTTGTCCACGCTCATTGCTCCGTGATTCTCTTGATCCTTCTCTTATTGACAAGATACCTGGGCGGCAGATTGATCGTAAAACTCTTTTGGGAGAACTGAATTGGATATTTACTGCAGTTACAGATACCATTGCATGGAATGTCTTACCACGTGGTATAATTACTTTCACATATGTATTTTATATGTCTAGTCTGTATTGTAATTGCTTCATTGGTTCAATGATTCTTGCTCTTAATGTACATGAGAATTAATTGCCGTTTGTGCAGAACTTTTTCAGAGGCTGTTTAGGCAGGACCTTCTAGTTGCAAGTCTCTTCAGGAACTTTTTGCTGGCAGAACGTATCATGCGTTCTGCAAACTGTACTCCAGTTTCCTTTCCACTCTTACCACCTACTCATCAGCACCCAATGTGGTAATTATTTTACAAAATGATTGCATTTCACATTCTGATCTCATGGACATATGGTTTTTGATTGAGCCGTTTAACTTAAATCTGGATTTACAGGGATGCATGGGATATGGCAGCCGAGATATGTCTTTCTCAGCTACCGACTTTGCTTAGTGATCCAAATGCCGAGTTTCAAGTATGTTTTTGGAATGGTTGAATATCTATATCATCATGTACCTCTTGACACTTCTCATAATGATTTGTGTTTATTTATCTTGTATAATTTGTGCATTTCAAAGAAAGATAACACTAGCAATTGAGAATTAATAATTCCATAGAAGCAGTACTTGTGATTGGTGTTGACTTGACAAACCAAAAGTATAAACTGAATTCAGTTACTTGGGATTTATATCAGAAAAAACTTTGGATACTAAAAAAATGTTAAAATACTTATAAAAATAGAGGAGAGAATGCTCTTTTAAGAAAAATTTCATACTAAATAGAATGGATAGATACAGAAGGTGAATCCAAATAATAGTCTTTGACAAGAAATATGGAATTTGTTTATTGATTTTGTTGATTACAATGCAAATGTTGTCTCTAAGTTTGAAGTTCAAACCTAGAAATCAATTATAACTTTGTAGGTTACAAATAATAATATAAAATTACAAAGTAACAAAATAGAGTGTACGAGGCTATGATCCATTGAGAGGCTACAAAAAGGATGTTGAAGCACCAATGTCCTTGCTCACCTCAAATTGATTATTGTTGCATTCAGCAAATGCCTCCTTCAAGGTCGCCAAGTTCTCATCATCAAACAATAACTTCTCATCATTTGTAGTCCATTTTGAGTCTGAATCAATCTTGTTAAAGTCAACTGGCTGATCATATTTGACACAATTGGATATTATCAAGTCATAAGTTTGTGACAACCATTAGGGCTACTTGAACAACCTCCCTGATAAAAAACCTAACACTAAACCAAAAAATAATTTAGGGTTGGGATTTGTCTTTAGAGTTACTAAAAATAAAAGAATGCCTAACCCTAACACCAAACAAAAAAGTTAGAGTTTAGGGTTAGGGTAGGGGTTAGTAAATATTAAAAATAAAAAAATCGCAAACATTAAAACTAAACAAAAAAAGATAGTTTGGAGTTAGGTTAGGGTTATTAAAGTTTAAAAAACTAACCCTCAACTAAAAATGCTTTAGTGTTTTGAAACTTAGAACCTAATAATCTATTAATATAGAAAGTTGAAAACAGAGTTATGACTTCGTTAGGGTTAGCTTTAAAGTTTAGGCTTTAAACCCTCATCATTATGGTTAAGGTTTAACATTGAAGACCCTCATTTAGGGTTTAAAATATGAATGTCATAGTTAAAACCTAAGTGCCTAACTACTCTTAACCTTTAAAATAAATAAAAAACTTGAAATAAAAAAGCAGCTCCTAGGGCCTTCTCTTGATCGAGAGTGAAAATGAAATGGATTTTTGCAGAGGGTGTATAGAATGTCCGCCCTTCATTGTGCACAAATTGATCCATGTGCCGAGTTGATCCCAATCTTGAGTAGTGCTGCTATGGTTACTTAAGCAAAATTCAAATCTGCTCTGCAAAAATGTAATCTACAATATAAACATGAACTGTTGACTGGAAAACCAATATTTTATAGTCAAATTGAATAAATAGGTTTCATTGCAAGTAAACTGTGAGGTTTTGCTGGCAATCAGAAAAAAGTATTGGTGATATGATATGAATCTGATTGCCGAGTGATCACCATATCTGCTTCTATGATTAAATCTATCAAATATCTTTTGCAGGCCATGCAATTTTTTTTTCTAACTTTCATTCTTCTTTGGACTTTCTAGCCAAGCCCTTTCTTCACTGAACAATTGACAGCTTTTGAGGTGTGGCTTGAGCATGGATCTGAATGGAAAAAGCCACCTGAGCAGCTTCCTATTGTTCTTCAGGTAAATTTCAGTTTTTCTGAATATTTTTTTATTGCCATATAATTGCAGGTGGAAATAAAGGCAAGTATGCATGGTATTTTTTGTGCTTTATAGTAATATGCAATAATCACTTTCATAATATGGCTGTTTTGATATTGCTATTTGTCACAGGGTAGTAATTCAATTTGTTTTTTTTTCTTGTGTTCTTTTGCTACTTACTATGACTAAGTATGGAATCAAAATTTCACAAGAACAATAATGCATGGGATACACGTATGTGACACCCTGTATGTTTTGTTTTTCTACGGAAATTTAATTATATGTTATATAGGTCTACAGCTGTACTATGATTCATTTTTGTTTTCTTGTAATATGGATTTTCTTTCTTTTCGCATGTTATACTGTGCAGTATGTATCAGTGAAAACCTTATTCATTGCAAGGTCTTTTCTAATTGATGAACACCAATTTACTTATTGTATTCAATTCTTCCACCTAAATCACTATAGAGATTAGAAAGTTTGACTGGATATCATTTAGTGAAATTGCATGCATGCAATTAGGTTATCAGAAATGTGAGACAAGAAGCAAAATGTGAACTGTTGAGCTGATAAATAGTTGTTTTATGATCTCAGAAATAAGAAATGCTTTAGGCAATCAAATTTTGACTATGTTCGTAATATTCAAGGATAAAGGTTTATTATATTCAGATTAATCATCATGTTGATAAAATATTGAGCAAGAAACAATTTTGTCACTACAACGGCTCTGGGATATGAAATAGGAACTATGTATATGAGAGAAGGGTCTTGTACAACGGTTAATTTTTCATAACAAAAGATTATTTTTGCAAGTTTTAACTTTTGTTATTTTTTTTGTTTAAATTTTGCTGTACATAGCTTTAAATTCTGTACTGGCCAATTCTGTATGGGTCAATGTTTCTTATAGTGTCTAAATTGCTCTGTTCACTGTCTAGCAACCCTACATTCTGGTTTGATTCACTCTGGATATGGGTATAGGGTTTGGTTTGTGTTCCGGTATGTCCATGGACATAACAGGGTGGATCCGGGTTGCAAATGTAGGACCCTGAACAAACCTGCGAAGAATCCACTTGGTTTTCCATAGTAAAGCAACTGTATTTTCTGTTCCTGAATGTCTTTTTCCATTCTGTATTCCATGTGATACATATGTAAGCTGTCATGAAAATACAGGGATGACAGACAGGAAAATACTTTTGGCAGCATTTGGTTTCAAAATTCATTTATCTCTTTCTGTGAATTAGAATGGACTTCTAATCTTTTCTTCTTGAACTCATTGAAGTTCATTATGAGTTCTATACCTCATGAACTAGGAAATAAGCTTCATAACCTGCAGATCCTTTATTTCTATGTAAGAATTATTATTGCATTATAATTCTCTCGTAAGTTCAGTTCTTGGTCTTTAATGTTCAATGTATATGAACTTTTGCATTTTTAGATTCTAAGCTTTCTCTCTGTTTTTTATGTGTTTTTTGAATGGACATACTGAAAGTTTACCCATCCCCAACTTCTCTTTTACCTATCTAGTATACCCAAATGCCCAACTTCTCTTTTACCTATCTTGTATGGACATACTGAAAGTGTACACATCCCCAACTTCTCTTTTACCCAAACCTAGTAACTTTGTATAATATGTGTGCACAAGTGAACAGAGAATAGAACACCCAGTTACAAGATAATGATGCTAAGGTAGTAAAGAACCATAGAAGCTGAGAAAGTGGTTAAAAGTTAAAACTAAAGGTAATCACTAAAACAGCAGAAGTTAAACGAGTGAGAGGTAAACACTGGTCATAGAATACAAGTTCTAATATACATAGCCAAGTAGGGAGGATCTCCCAAATATAGTAAATTTAAAATGGGCAATGAGATCTAGGAATGAGGCACAAAATTATTGTAGTCATATATATTATCCATGAGATATAGAATGAAAAGTGAAAACTCTAAACATCCTCATTCACCACCACCACCTGACAAATGCTTAGCCACCCATAAAGTCTTCGGCTTAGTGGGTCTAGTTGGATCTTCCTAGGAAGAAGCATAGCACCTCCCCTAGGACCACCATGAACATGAAAAGGTTGATGAGTTCCATGAACATGAAAAGGTTGATGAGTTTCAAGATTGTTAGGAAAACAATAATTTGCTCAATTCTCTGTTCTCAGATTGCAGATGATTTGAAATAGAATGCTTAATAAGCTGAATAGGAATAGATCTGTAACACCTGCTATCAGACTAAGAAGATGGGGATACCCTAGTTGTACACAAAGCTAGACACTGTCTCATTGAGTTGTCACCCCTTTATATTGATGTGCTATATGCAATGAATGCCCCAGTTATACTGGCAAAGTGGGTAATCCATCCTTGTTGCCCTGGAGGACCTCTGCAACATCCTATGCTTGAAAGTGTCAACCTCTGGTAGTGAAAGGGCAAAGTGCCTGTGTTAGGAAAGAACATATTTTGATAGGGCATGTGTTGGAACAAAAATACATCTTCTCTTTGTTGGTTGTTATTGTATGTAGTACTTTTAGATTTCAAATCGGTTATTCAGGACTTCCAATAAACTAAAAGGAAGCCCTTTTTATGGAATAGGGCATGTGTTGGAACAAAATACATCTTCTCTTTGTTGGTTGTTATTGTATGTAGTACTTTTAGATTTCAAATCGGTTATTCAGGACTTCCAATAAACTAAAAGGAAGCCCTTTTTATGGAATAGGGCATGTGTTGGAACAAAATACATCTTCTCTTTGTTGGTTGTTATTGTATGTAGTACTTTTAGATTTCAAATCGGTTATTCAGGACTTCCAATAAACTAAAAGGAAGCCCTTTTTATGGAATAGGACATTTTGATCTTCAACATGTTACACCCAATATGTAAAAGTTCAAATTGCAAAGAGTGTTTGTCCTGTAATTATTTTTTTAAAAATTATTCATATGAAGAATCATATTTTATTTTGTTATTTTGTAGCAGTGCTTTGATATATCTCTGCTGGTTTTCATGGTATAATTGATTCACAAATATAAGAGTACTAGTTATGATCGTAATTAACCTATATTAATTATTGACATTCATTTGTAGTTTCACAACCTTATCTTTGCACATCCAGTATGGTTATATGTTTCTTCTTAATTCTTCGATTTTATTTTCTGTCTATGTATATATTGATGGATATGTTTATTTCATTTGTATCAGTTCACTCTAGTAAACCAATAGTATCAGAACTAGAAATTAATTTTACCTTTGGGCTTGTTGCCTCCTTTGTTGTGCTAGATTGGGGTCAATTTTAGCTGATTTTGGTTTTGCTTGTGTGCTTCCTTTGGCTGAATTTTTGTTAATTGGGGTTGTTACCTAACTCTTTTATTCATTTTCCTGTGGCTTTGTCCATCCAACATTTTCTAGTCACCAGTTGCACTCTTGTCATGCTCCCTAGTCTTGAAATTCTCTTGACACCCAACCAGGATTTGCCTATTGTTTGCTGGATGCTTGATTAACATTGATCAATTCATTACCAATTCCCAACCAGCAATAATAATAGAATAGTAGTAGCAATAGTCATAATGATAAATCTATATGTAGGCATGGGTGAAGATCAGCTTTGACATATGGCTACTTCTGTTAAAGAATCTAAGGGATACTCTGAACTGAAATTATTCTTAGATACAATCTACTAATTTCATAATTGCATCCTTTCTAGGGATTAAAGATGTATATCAGAGTGGATTGTAGTATTGATTTTCCTAGATTTATGTCTTTCATATGCAGTAATAATTACTTATCCAAAATTTTATTTCATCTGAGCACTTGGTTTTTTGGGTCAGGCTTGAGGTTTTTGTTTGGCACTTCACCAATTCTTTTATCCAGCTTCGGTACGACCTTACAATATATATATGAAATCACCATAATTTTTGTACAAAATATACAAAACTAAATGGAGAATACCACTGATGATTGATAATTCAATTCTAAATGTTAAAGATAAATGAAATTGGTTTATATCATAGTTGTCGGGAGATGCCTCTCCTGCCCCCTGAGATGAGTCTCAGAGGCTGGGACGCGTGTCCAGCACTGGAGACGTCTCCGGAAATGCCTCCAAGCCGCTGAGATGTGGGTGCAGTTTTCCGGAAGTCTTTTGCCGTCTCCAGATGGCAAAAATGACGTCTCCCGTGCGATTTTAAAATAAAAACATAAAAACTTAAAAGTTTTTAAACATCAAAGTCCAAACGCAGGCAAAAGTGATGACAAAGTCAAAGACTCAAAACCCATTTGCCATTCCACCTTTTGTCAGTCAGCGACTTCTGCAGGAGGGCGTGAGTGTTTCTATAAATTATTAATTTATTAATCTTTATTTATATAAAAAAGATGGTGTCTCCGAGTACCCCTGTCTCCTATTTTCAAAAAAAAGCAGTACCGGAACCAGTCTTCCGTACCAGTACCAGTCTCACGGCAACCTTGGTTTATATTAACGGTGTATGTTCAAAATATAGCAATACACAGTTGTCAAACATGCAAGTGCTCATGGACACTTAATAAAATCATCATATTGCTGTTCATTGAGAGCATCAACATCATTAATTGGTTTATTCAAACAAGCAGCAATGCCAGTGCCACTCCCAGTAGCTGTTCTGTGCATGCCATGTGTAGCAGCTTCATTCCCCCCATCATTGCAAGATTGAGGAAATTTCTGCTACAGAAGTGTCTAAGTTGGGATGCTCTGGTGCTATATTCCAATGCGTTGTTTCTCTCTCCTTTTGGTTGTGTAGGATACCCAGCACTGAACATACACAGCAACAGAAAATAGGATGACTGTCTCAGATTTGATTAGGTATCCGCCACAGATGGAATAACAGATTTACTGCACCCAGACTGAAGACTCATTGAATGGAAAAATATTAAACTAATAGTAAGGTGCCACACTGAGGTTTATGCTTAGGAATAATAAATGATACGCACCCAATTCCAAGGGGTATCAATTGTTTGATCAATGAACAGTAATGATATAGCATGAAATGGTTTCACTGAAATATGTATTAATAACAGCAATTGGCAGTGATGCACAGTACACAGTTCAGATACTGATACAATCAATTATAATGAGCAAGTCGACTAACAACAATCTCATAAAATATACTGGCAATCCTTAATCGGCATTACTTCAGATTAGATCTATGCCCAGCTACAGTAATGGAGATAGAAACAAAAATAATGAACAACCATTCCCGGAAACACTTCCCGAACCTGGGAATAGCAATGCGGAAAATTCACGATAGCATAAGGATGCTTCACTATTGGGCCTGATCCCACCATTAGATGCCAATTTTCAGACTGATAGGAAGTGAATCATCAACACTGATTTGCGACACAGAGGTACCGTGATACATGTGAATTGAAGAATATAGGATTGTCGACTGCGCAATATTTCGATATTGGCGTGAGATGGCCTAGGCAATATCAACCAGTGCCTAAAGTGGCACCTCCTCAAGCACACACTCCTGGTATGTATCCATAACTGAATATCTCTAATCATTGGCTTGTCGGGGATAGAATGAAGTTGTGCCAACCACTTGTAGCTATTTATAGTTGTCGTCGCCTTTTGGTCTAGCTTGTTGTGTGGGATGCGCATGCAAACTTGTGGATGGCCTGAGAGTGCCTTTCTTGATGCATATCATTTGGGATTGAGAGCATAGGCTTCCATATGAAGCGAGGTGTTCATAATGTCTCTCCGTTGCGTCACAATGGGCTTAAGATGCTCCTCATAAAATCCCAAAGTAGGGTCCCTGCTATGAATTGCTTGCTTGATCTATCCAAGCATGCTATCAAAGGTCTCATAAATCTCTCCAAGGTTGGGAGAGTCAGTATCAACATATCTAATCATTCGCACAATAGGCTCGATGAAGGAGTAAACATATATGCAAGTGCAAACAAGTTACAAAAATTAAAATCATCAAAAAGAATGGACATGTTTCACAAGTTAGAAACTTAGAAACATGAAATGATGGGAAAGGGGGGTGGGTCCTAGATCCTAAATGGAAAGAACCTAGGACTCAAGGGGCCTTTTCCAAGATTTCAATAGAATACCAAGCTCAAAGCCAAGAGATTGACTTTCGACCTCAATGGTGAGGCAATTTGACCTGGGTTGGTGATTCTTTAGGGCCTTAGGATGATTAGAAATGATTTGAAAGGATTAAACTAAGTGAACTATATGACCTAATATGTAAAATGTAGATTCCCGAAGATAAACAGTTTGTAATAGTGCTTTGCAAGCAGATCTAGGAGATATTAGAGAGTATGTACCTGTCACCAAAAGTTGATTTCGACATGTGTAGAGGGACTGGTTTGCCCCTAGGCAAATGGGTCTTTGATTAGGCGAATCCTTTGGTGCTAGATCTGACATGCTGATTTCCACCTGCAAATTTGTCGGAATGTTGGAAATGCATTGCAACTTAGTTTTCGTAGGTTGACAAGAATGATGACAACAAATGCAACAATGCAAAATTGCTCTTCAAGATCTCTTCAATCCTTCTTCAACTTGTAACTTGCACATACACAAAGAGGGAAAAATGTTTGTGCCATAACGGGGTTTGCCTCAGTCAAACCCCGTGAATAGTGTTCCCACCTTCACAATGGCAATGCCAATGATAAAAACCTTAATGGAAAGGAAGGAAATGATGAATGAACAATTTTCTTACGCATCATTTCAATGGAATTGGATCTTGCTTGCTACATTTGCTTGAATGCTTGAATGCATGAAGACCTACAACACTTGTTAGTCTTCACAAGACAACATGAACAAACATAAACTTTGACATGATGTTAGGATCCTGATTGTTGCTACAAATGATTGATAATGCTGCTCTTGAATGCTCTTGACATTAATATTTGCTTCTCAAAAGTTTCACCTTAAGTCTTAGCTTTCAAATGATCAAGAGACTAGGTATTTATAGGTGTTTATCCAATTTCCCGAAAATTAGATTCCAAAAGCTAACACTTACAATTTTAATTTTGATCATTAAAGTGCTGCTCAAAACATATTTTAATTTGGGTCCTGGCTCATAAAGGGGACGCATTCACCCATGGGCGAATGGGTCTTGCCGTATACTTCTAGAACACACATGATCCAAGGCAATTTAATTATTAAATGCATTTATTTAATGTTGGTTCTTCTTTTGGAAAACGGTAAGAATAAGGCAATGGAATGCATAATTTAGCAAATTAGAAGGTTAATTGAGTCCAATAAATTAAGGGACCAAACATAGTGTGAAATTGTAAAGGTATACAATTTTCTACGCTACAAAACATATATTAAATTATTAAATTAACATTTAAAAATTAAATAATAAAATCAGCAATGCCAATTTTCTTATCTTATTGTGGACCACCAGTCATCATCGAGGATTTTTTGTTTCACACTTCTTCCCTCTAGTGTGCTTGCCTCATGCCATCTACCCCACTCTGCATTGACCACCATTAATTGTAGAGCCTCTTGGACCTCAAGCACCCTCTTTAATAAATCTAGTCTCCACGGGCTTGAGGAATTCCTTCCTCGAAAATGTCCTAAATAAAGCAAGTGAAGTGTTCAATGCATGCACTCAACACCACTGACACCACTACCTTCACCCAACCTATCTTCCCAATGTCCTTCAAGGTATTGTTCAATGCATGCACTCAACATGGGGTCCAAAAAATGTGCTTATAAGCACCCTCCACTATCAATCCAACTAATTTACACACACGGGCTGAATCAGTCACTACCTGCACAACATTAGAGGCTCCAACCTCATATATAGCATCTCTCAAAATCCGAAATTGGAAGGTTGCATCCTTCCTTTTTCCCAAACAATCTATAGCTCTAAGAAAATAAAAGCTTGCTGAACTAGTGACAATAATATTGATGAGTGGTCAATGCTTGATATTGGTCCACCCATCCATGATAATGGAGCATCCGTCCCGTATCCATGTTAGTCTCATATCTTCCATCAAAACACTCTCCTTAGAGTACTCTCTATCAAGAAGGGTGGTGCGTAGCTTAGTTTCTCTAGGTGGAACAAATGGGGGACTAACAAGTTGAACATCTTTGATCATTTGTTTAAAATATGGCATGAACATAAAAAAGCTTAACACTTCTCTTCTTTCCCCTAGTAGTAGAACCCTCTCTTGCATGAGAAGCAACATCCATTGATCTTGTAGGCATTGACACACTAGGCTGCAAACTCTCCATTGGAATCCCTTTACTTAATGCCTCCCCCTCCATATGCATTCTACTTGCCTCAATTTTCTTAGGTTGAGTTATTGCTTTACAACCTTTCACCCCTTGACCACCTATCCACACAAGATGGCAATAAACTCTCGTATAGCTGCCCCTATATTGTTTGTGGCACAAATGGCACTCCCATACTCTACTACCCCTTGAATTTTTTTCTTATCTTTATCAACTCTTGATGCAAATTGTAATAGAGGTTTTTTGGCGTTAAATGGGCCTTTTGCATAGATTTTGAGGAGTTGGGAAGGACAATCAAGTGGGTTTCAACTTGCTGACCCTGCTACACTCCCACTGTCTGAAGACCCCCCAATGGCTGCCATATTTCTAGGTCTATTTCTGATTTCAAAGAGCGCTGCAAGTTCAAATAAAAAAAAAAACTCAATCCCCTCCCTATGTGTTGAAAAATTTGAAAAATTGCAAAACAAATTGCAAATATAAATGTAAGATGAATAACTTACCTCTAGTGTGGTGGAATTGATGCCCTAGTCTCCTCTTTGAACTGCTGTTCTCTCCTTGACCACCTGCTTCTCTTCTCTTGCTGCACTTCTCTTTGTTTTCAAATGTTAAAATGAATGAGTTTTTTTTTTCTCTTTTGGTGTTTTAATGGATAATTTAGGTTTAGGTAATGTTTAAAGGGGTGGGGGGGTCTTTCCGGGCCCGCCCACCCCTTTTTTTTCATTTAATTTTTTAAAAAAAAAATAAAATGCTGTCTAATTGTGTGCTGGGCCGTAGGGGATGGCTAGCCATCCTTGGGACGGTTGGGTGATGTCTAGGCACCCCCTAGCCTCACCTACGTACCCTGCACGTTTCTTGGCTGTATCGGGGACATTTCCTAAATTTTTTAGAGAAATGCGATGGGGAAGGAACGTTTCTTGGTTGTCCCCGAGTCCTTGAAATGTTTTGGGTACGGGGACGAGGGTACAAGGCGAGGGGACGCGTCCTCGTGGAGCATAGTTTAAAAGTAATATAGTATCAATCTGTAATAGCATGAAGGTGAAATTATAGTTTTTAATAGGTTTGAATATTGAGTTATTTGATTTGAATTGGTCAATGAGAACTTATTGTCTCAGGAAACAACCATCTACCCATGAGTTTGGAAATTTCATCATCCCTACTTTAGTCAACACTATTTAATAACTAAATAGGTTCATTGCACTCACATCAAAAGTTTGATCTATAGGAAGTGAAAAAATCTGTTCTGGAAGTAGCAAATTTTACCATATCTTATTTTTTGTCAAGTATGAGCTTATTGCAAGCACCAACTCCCTTACTAGATAAAGTAAGGTTGCACTTTCATTCAAGGTTGCAAATGTTTTATTTTCAAAGCCCATTCCCCCTTGAATCATGGGCCTCATTTGTGTCATTGGCTATTGTAAACTGGGTTGGAAGGATATATTTGAGAGTTTACAAAAATAACATGTTATCTTGATAGGCATGTTTTAATATGGGAATAGAAAATTGCTTGGTCTAAAGTGTGTGACATTAAAATTCAACACCATCACATGAAGGAATGATAATATTTAAAATAAAGAGGATAACAATACTAAATACCATAAAAAGTGAGCCAAAATATAATTGATTTTTTTTTTTTTTAAAGTTGTTTGTTTTTTGATTTAATTCTTGTTAAATTGATGTAATTATCATTTAATTGAAACGTTACTCATACTTGAATGGACATACCCAAAACCCATAGTTAAGATTAAACAAATTATCTAAGATAAAAGTTCAAGCTTATAACATCAATAGTCATCCATGCTAGGGTCAAGTAGCTTATAATAGCTACAACCTACGTTGAAGCCAAAACATCTAAGAATAAATTTTAAACCCTTAATACAATAATGGGATTAAATAAGTGTTAAGAACAAAACTTATAGCCATAGTTTATAGATAGCCTAAGATCACGACAACATTATAACTAAGGTTGAAGTTCATAAATGATACTCTTACCATTGTCTAATATTTATCCCATTTTATCGACACCATACCATAGCCTACATATAGATTAAGGCAATTATCAAACAATAGTAATAATTAAGACAATGCTAAAACAAATTTAAGATGACAGTTATATGTCAAGTCAATTAGCAAACAATAGTAATAATTAAGACAATGTTCAAAACAAACTTAAGATGACAGTCATATGTCAAGTCTAACCCCAAAAATGATCAATAAAGCTATTACCATAGTCATAAAACTCCTAGCCAAATCCATATATGTTCATGGCCAAAGCTAGGTTGAAGCCACGATAACACTTAATTCATATGACTTTAGGATAACAACTTAAAACATAGACGTTAAAACTAGAGAAAATTACAGATTCCTTCAAATTGTGTTGAATCTTCGAAAAATTGAAGATCGTTATGATTGCGAAGGAAGGAATTGATCCTTTAGAGGTGATTTGAGTTGAAAGACGTGATACTTGAGATCCATGTGGTGACAAGAGAAAATCTGAAAGTTGTGACATTGCCAAGAGGTGATGTAGCCCATGGTGACATATACAGTTAGAATCAATAGTTGTAAATTTTTAGATGGGTTGATTGACCATGCAAACAGTCTTGGACAAACACATATCAGAGTTTGTGATAATGTAGTTTTATTATAATGGAATAATTTTGAATTTATTAGATTTTGAAATTTAATACTCAAAAAATAAACATCATACATCACTTAATAATCAAATAATTGGCAATCACAATCCTATGCTATACAAATATTTTAGGAATAAATATATGAAAAATTCTCTTAGATATCACCTATAAAAAAAGAAAGAATTTCCTAACTTGAATTAGATGAATTGATTTTAAAACAATAGAAAATGCACACCAGATATATTACATAAATGCCTTTCACACCTTTCACATGTGTTGATTGAGCGTAGAGAGGTTTCCCATCAAGTTCAACATGCTTTCTAGTATAACCTATAAAAATCATTAGTATACCCTAACCTGCTCTAATACCATGTTAGAAATTAGGATCTTAGGATACTAATAATTATAAATAAAATGAAAATAAATAAAATGAGAATTATACAAGCAAAGATTTAATACATTACACAACATATACACGGGAAAAACCCTTTCGGTTAAAAAACCCCATAAAGCATCATTTTATTAAAACACTTATAAACTATAGTCTATTAAAAATAGATTGAACTTGAGTACACTCCTCTACATATTTCCACATGGCCAATAATGCCTCATGTGCATGGTGATAATTCACCATAAAACTCCGAATTCCCCCTTCTCAAATGAGAGAGAACCTCCTTAAATATAAGAGAAAGGGTGGCAAAATACCTTAAGGGGTATTAGTCACACCTATTCAAAGCAACCATTCATAAATAATTAATAATCTAATATTTTATTAGATTATTAATTATTAAATGGTATATGCTTTATAACTTAAGGTTTTATAACCTTATATTACAACAATATATAAATGTTATAAGGGTATGATCCCTAATAACGTTATGTTCTAACAGTTATAAACACTAATATTGCAAAGGACTGGAGATGGGATCGTTTGGAAGCATCAATTTCAAACACTACAAAGAAGTGGATGGATCAAAGGCAAAGGCAGGCACAGCACTAGCAGTTCATCAAGTGACTCCTTGAAAGGTGATAATATGTCTGCCTCTTACTAACTACTATATGTATTCCATCTCTCAGTTTGCTCTCCTCATCATGATGATGGATCACTGAGAATGATTTGAAATGTTGATTTAAAAAGCTCTTCCCAATTTCCACCAGAAGCATTCTAATACATGTTTTTACTGTAGTTAGCAAGAGGCAGAGACTGGTGCTGGTATGGAGGATGGAGACAACAAAACTTAAAACAAAATTATACATATTATTTAAATAAAACCTTAGCTATGCAACTTTAAAGAATGTAAAATACTAAATTGTTTAAAATTTTAAAAATTTAACATTTTAAAGCACTTTAATAGGTTTCAAAGGAAGCAAATATTAATTATATTTGTATTTGATAGTAATCACGATGATATAAAAATATTTTAAAACATAATTGCCTGGAGATGCCAGACAGACTGGAAGGGTATTGCCATTATTTTCTTTGTAATCCTTTTATGAAATATCTCCATGAAAAGGCTTAACCATTTATATTATTGTTTGCCACTAATGCTTTTATCAAATCTTTTGAACTGTTTTATTCTTTTTCTTTCTTAGAATATATGCATGGATGGACATGTAAACTGCACTACATTTTGCCCTTTGTAATTTAAACTTTTTAGTTTAAGTTTAGATTATGACAGTTGGCTTTGAGGTATCTAAATGTTGTTTTCTGCAGGTATTGCTAAGTCAATCTCACAGATGTCGGGCTTTGGTATTGCTTGGAAGATTCTTAGACATGGGAGCTTGGGCTGTGGATCTGGTACCCAAAGCTCTTGTTGTTCACAATGGCTTTAATTCTGTAGAAAGATTTTGTAACTGTGCTGTATTAAAGTTTATTTAATTTTATATCATCATTTCTTGGATGTTTTGCAGGCTCTTTCTGTTGGTATCTTTCCCTATGTGCTCAAATTGCTACAAACAACAGCTACAGAACTGCGACAAATACTTGTGTTTATATGGACAAAGATCCTTGCACTTGACAAGGTAATAGCATAACTGTTAAATTTGAACTAACAAAGTGGGCATCTTTATCTTAGATCTTGGGCAATGGATCCATTTTTTCCTGTATTTTGGCTTTGATTTCATTGTGTCTACTTGTTAATCATGCTATCAGTCCCAGGCAAGGAAAAAGTTAAATCAACTGGCAGATTTTTTTCTTTATACTCTAATTTTTGGTTATATTCATCTGCAGTCGTGCCAAGTTGATTTGGTGAAGGATGGTGGTCATCAGTATTTTATCAAATTCCTTGATAGCACAGATGTTTATGCAGAACAGCGTGCTATGGCAGCTTTTGTGTTAGCTGTGATTGTTGACGGCCACCGCCGAGGGCAGGAAGCATGTTTGCAGTCTCGATTAATCAATGTATGCCTGCAGCATATGCAGATTGCTCCTCTAGCTGAGGCACAGCCAGAACCGTTGCTTTTGCAATGGCTTTGTTTGTGTCTTGGAAAGCTGTGGGAAGGTTTTCAAGAGGCCCAACTAGTAGGCCTGAGTGAAAATGCCACAGCCATATGTTTGCCTTTGCTATCTGAGCCTCAACCAGAGGTGATTGTTGAATTCAAATTCATATTACATTGCTGTATAATTGTCATGGAGTGGACATTCAGCTGTAACTTTTTGCTTGGATTTTCAGGTGAGGGCATCTGCTGTTTATGCTTTAGGAACTCTTCTAGATACTGGTACTGAGCCATTAAGAGATGGGTATTGTTATGATGATGACGACGAAGATGAAGAAAGAAGTAAGGCAGAACAAGAAATTGCAAAACATCTCCTTAAAGTGCTATCTGATGGTAGTCCGCTTGTCAGAGCTGAGCTCGCAATAGGTATTAGTAGTTCCAACAGTAAACACTGTATAGGCTGCTTCAGCATGTTAAGTCTATAGAAATATTGAAGTTATAGAGATATTATTTTGAATTGGGAGCCTAAAATTTTGCTTATGCCTAAAATTTTGATTTAATGCCATCTAAGGAATTATGGTGATTTAACTTGTTTTACAGCCTTATCACGCTTTGCTGTTGGGCATAACAAGCAGCTGAAGCCAATGGCTGCTGCATATTTAAAGCCACCTTCCAATACCACATTGAATTCATTGACATCATTGGCATCTATGAGAAGTCCAACTAACAGCTACAGTAATGCTGGGCACTTAACACAATCACTGAATGTATTTTCTGCTAGTCATGGTCCGGTCTTAAGAGTAGGAAGTGACAGTAGTGCCCCAGCTCGAGAGGTAAGGGTACCTACCAGTAGCCCTCTGGCATCATCTACTGTCATGCATGGCTCTCCTTCATCCGATGGTTCATCCCAGCATTCAGAGTCCAGGGTGTCGCTCACTGATGCTGCAAGTAATGGAAATACAAGGCTCCCAAAGTCCAGATCCTTGGATAATGCAGTATATGCACAGTGTGTTTCAGCAATGTATACATTGGCAAGGGATCCATCTCCACGTGTTGCGAGTTTGGGGCATCAAATACTGCGGACAATTGGTGTTGAGCCAGTTGTGATGAAGCCAGTCAGGCCTACAGGTGGTGTTGGACACCCCCGGGATGCTTCTCTTCCATCTGTTCCTACTTTGCCTGGATTGGCACGTTCATATTCTTGGTTAGATTTTAATCCAGGTTAGTTTTTAAAACTGTCAAAGTTATATAGAGCAAGATGCAAAGATGTTTATGTTAGTGCAACGTAATACAGAGGTCTAGCTTAGAGTAAAACAGAGTATTTAGCAGTTGGTGCCACCAGGCTCTATCTTAAAGAGGAGAAGCATGTTGCTGATTGGTTTAATAGTTGTTGCTGTCTCATTGGTGGTAGTCATGATAAAAATATGCATATCATTTTATTAATTGAAATGTTCATTTTATGTTTTGAATTTTTGACAAGCTGTTGCATTTTTATCTTCTGCAGCACCTATTACATTCAGAACTCCTCCTGCAAGTCCCCCAAATCGGCCAGGATTAATGCGGAGGGTGTGCTCATTAGAGTTTAGTCCTCATATGCGCACTGCTTCAGATGCCGGTTTAGCTGATTCAATTTTAGCCACATCTGGAATGCCATCAACTTCTGAAAGAGGGCTTGTTCCACAATCAACTATCTATAGTTGGAGTTGTGGTCATTTCTCAAGGCCTCTTTTGTCTCCAGCTAATGATGACGAGGAGTCATTAGCAAGAAGAGAAGAAAGAGAGAGTATGACTCTTGATAGAATAGCAAAATGCCAACACTCCAGTTAATACCATTTTTGCCTTATCTAGAAAGTGTATATTTCTTGTTTAAAATAAGTTATATATCCTGTTTGTCCCTTCAAATTATGTATGTTTTGCATGTGATTTGACAAAAATGTTAGATAAGAGTTGGCTGTATTATCTTGCAGATGTAACCAAAATCAGTGATCAAAAATCGAGTTGGGATACAGGCTGTGAGCTAGGAACTAAGGCTGTATTGCTCCATCCTTTCATCCCAATAGTTGTTGTAGCAGATGAGAAGGAGACAGTAAGGTATGTGTCCTTTTTCTTATCTTGACCTGTGTTCTGTGTTAGAGTTATGTGTCTACACTTTGGTATTTCTCAGTTCTATATGCCAGCTTTTTGTTTGTGATATTCATAAAGCAAGTGAAGTGTGTCATGTTAGATATCTATTTCAAGTATTGCTAGTTCTTTCCTTAAGAAGATTGCTAGTGCTATATTGCATGGTGTCCGTGTAACAGACAAGATCTGAAAAGGAGAGTTTTGGTCATTTAACTGGGACCCCAACAATTGCTAGGCTGGTTTGCCTGTAAATCAGATTTAATGGCAGATGAAATTTTATATGTTTATCTTCTGGACCTTGTCTCAAATCGAGCAAAAAATGATCATTTTGGGTTAGATCAAATTAAGATGTTAAATTGATCATTTTGTGTACAACTTAAATAAGCTTAGTGATCTAGCAATGTTCAACATCAGTAGATTTGCTATACAAGTTAAAACAGCTTTGTCCTCCAACTTGTTCTGTATGTCTCAGTTATAAGATAGTTACAGGGTGGTATATTTGGCACATTGAAGACTGATTAATAGCTGTAGAGACAATTTTAAATTTATATAAGCCTTCTACAAGGAAGCAAGTGGGGGATTTCATTAGATGGCTATTATGCGTTCAATCCAGACCTCCTAATATAAATCTGTTTTGACCAGTGATTTGTAGTTGTCTCCAGGCTTAAAAATCCATATCCTTGAACCTTATTAGCAGATTGAGAACTACTCTTAGGAGAGATAATTTCATCTTTTTGTTGTCATTAGTTTTTTGAAAATGACTATTTATTCCTCCCAACAAAACTGCAGATGATGCCAAAGATGCTTAGTTGCTTTTGTAGTATGTATGATGTCAATATGGCTTAACACCAGTTATTATCTTTGATCACAACTTTAGATTTCTTAGTTACTTTTCAAAAACCTTGTGAAAGATTTTAGGTTATTATTTGAAGTTCTCTACATCTATCACAATGAAAACAAGCAGCAAAACACTTATTTTAATGCATAGTAACATTGTTAACATAGATCTAATTGATGTCTCTACAACACACTCTTCTTTTGAGGTTTACCATGGTTATCTATCACTTGTTCCATATAATTTTCCTGTAGCCTACCCTACAACTCTTTGTCAGCAACTATGAGTTTCTTGTAGCTAAAGCTTCTTCTTTTGTCATACTTGGCTAGAATCCAGCTAAAAGTTCATGTTACATTGTTGAAGGTTCAAGGAAAATAAAGAGCTTCATCATTGGTTTAGAGTTTATATTTGTGATAAATGTATGGTTTTGTTTAGATGAACATAGGTTTAAATCATACCAGCATCATGAGCTCAAACCTATTTGGTATGTGGGTCTTAGACCATGTTAGTGCAGATTGGAGAATATTTTTTCTAGGTTGATTTGGATTTCTTCTATGTTACCGGTTCGCTGCAGGTAAGCCCCGGGTCCTGGTCTGGTTCGACCTGGGTTCGGGGTCCGGGTTGTAATGTCCCATATTTGGGATATTCATAGATTTTGCCCTAAAAGCACAATTTGAATCCAAAATAATAAATGTAATACATTTAAGTTTGTAAATTTACCAATTGAAATGCCCTTTATAAGATATAAATCCTGGTTTAGGCCCGGCACACAATACTAGTCACTAGAAATTGACATTAGCTCATAAGCCATGATAATATATATATTATTAGTCATTAGTACACATTATGATATCCATGCACATTAGTCACATCAAAGTTCTAATTAATGCAATAGCCATTCCAATATGGATTCCCATAATAATCTTATTAGGAATTTGTTGAAATGTTTGCAAACTGCAGTCTCAAGGTTGGTCGCCCTTGTACTATGAGAGCATGGAAGGTGGGCCACCCTTCCATCCCTCAGTCCACCTTGGAGGCTGGCTGTCCTTCTTGATCAAGCCCAGGAGCACTAATAAGCCTCCCAGCCCACGAGGCTTAACCCCCTATAGGTGGCGTACTTGATGGCGGATCTGTCAGGCCTTCACCTCTTGTGAACTTGAAAGGTTGATCGGCCTTCCTGTTTTGCAATCATTTCTCTAAATTCAAAATAGATTATTATAAGAATCTATTATCCATATTTGTAATAAAGGAAGAGTCATAATTATAAGGATCAATAATTGCTGCAAGCATCATTATTGCATGATTGTATATATATATATATATATTTTAAATTTAAGACTTACAATAATCCTCTTGCTAGTAAATAATATTTATTCGAATAGGTTTCCAATTTTTTTCCGCTTTTCCCCAATGTGGATTGATTCCAATTGATGTCTCTCACAAATGATTTGACCTCCCTTATATATCCTCATATCTTCATGAAAGGATCCACCCTTTGGAATAGACATCTCCTTCCCAAAGGTTATGACATTTTGTTCAGACTTAATGTTATTATATTTTATTCCTAATTGCTGCCCTTGTTAGAATTACTCCTTTTATTAAATTACTTTTATTTATTTCCTACTTGGACGGGGGCATGGCAGGGATCTGGTCCCCTATAGGTTCGGACAGGGTCCGGCCCTGCTGAACCCGGGCGGACCCCAGGTGTCTTTGTATGTTTCAACATTTTTCTTTGACCATTTTTTAAAATTTTTTTAAAAAAAAAAGTCCAATTCACCACTAACCCTAAAATGATGTCCACCATGAAGGTTTGTGTGGCTTTGAAGATCTTAATTTGGGTGTTATTGTGAATGCAAAATGATGTACTTCCATACAGTTGCATGAATATCTTCTTCTTTGTCAGTGCTTGTTCTAATGTGTGTTGTGTGAAGGGTCAACATTTCATCTCTATATATCTCTGATTACTACCCAGTTCATGACCATATTTGAAGAGCCTGGAATGTTCGGTGTATGGTTTAGGTGTTTGTAGTTCTTGTGGAAAATTATTTTATTCTTTCTGATAATATTCCACAAGAAAACATTAAAATATCCCATATGAAATCCAGTGCATTGCTATGAAAAGTAGTTCTTTTAATTTCCAAACATGTGGCTAATGCTTTTGAAAATTTAGATGAGCTTTGTTGAATTGGGGTTTGTGCTTTTCCACATATCTGCATTGCTGAGATTGACAGCATTTTTGGTGGACCTTTACCGCCTTGTGTGGTAAGCAACATGACAGCTTTTGTTTTCGGCCAGGATAACAAAGTTGTGTGTTATTACTCAGTGTCATTTTGCTGCAAGGTGGATTACCTGACAAGTTTTCTGCGGAGTGCTTTGCTTGGAAGTTAATCTTCCTCGCAATAACTAATTCTTTACATATGGACAGCATGGCTATGTACCATGTTAGGAATAGAATCTTGTATTTCTTCTGATATGCTTCTATTGCTAAATACATTTTGATGAATCTTTACAGTGAAGCAATATATATTGGCAGACTGCAGGTCTGCTTCTTTGACGAGTTGAATTTCCCTTTTTAGAGAGTCATTTCTCTGTCTGATATTGGTTGCCCTTTTTGATTTTTAAATGAATGTACATGGTGGATTTTTATTCTGAGCTACTGAATTTGTATCTTCATCCAGTTAATATTTATTAATTTTTCTGTCTCTTTGAAAAAAATGTCAATGAAGAGGCATGTATTTCATTCAGGCACAACTTGTTGACACAAGCTTATTCATTCTGCTTTAATATTGTTGTCAGCATCTTATCTTCTGTATTTATGGAAGGTAAAAAATTGTTGTGGCCTCCCTCTGTCAACTGCAAGCCGTTGGTGTGTTTGAGATGACAAATTTTGACATGTTTTGACCTTTTATAGACTGTTTTTGTTATTGGGTATAATGCTGTTGTGCTTATGGCTTTCCCATGATGGCCAAAAATGTTGGTGACAGTAGTAGTATCTGGGTTTGGTGTGGGGCGAGGGAGAATAATTCATGTTGCCCTTTTGAGTATAAACAAGTGCAAATTTACCTTGAACCAAAAGTGTATCTGCTCGATTGAGGCATGTGTTTCTACAGCTATAAACTAATATGATTTGCCAATAGAGTTTAATTTTATCTTCATCACAGACTGCCTTGGTTCTAATTTTCAATGTATAACTCATATAAGTTATCTTGGTTGGCACTTGGTATTAATGAGATAAATGGTTATCTTCTGAGAGTCAATGAAATAAACGCTCTTGTATTTTACAGGATATGGAACTATGAAGAAGCTTCGCTGGTGAATAATTTTGATAACCATGATGGTGCAAACAGAGGAATTTCAAAGCTGTCCCTTGTGAACGAGCTGGATGACAGCATGCTTCTTGTTGCTTCAAGTAAGATCCGTTGCCGGTATGTTTTCCAGATTATTGTGATTCTATGTAGTTTTGAGGTGTTGAACTGGGAATGGTGGGGAGGCTGCTAACATTAACTGTAAGTTACAGGTGATGGGAGTGTGCGTGTTTGGAAAGATTACACCCAACGAGATAGACAGAAGCTTGCAACGGCTTGGCAAGCAACGCAAGGGCACAGACCTGGTGCTCGCAGTGTGAATGCTGTGGTTGATTGGCAGCAGTTGACAGGTTATCTGGTAATGCTAAATTAAGTCAACCTCATTTTGTTTGTTGATACTTGTTTTTTGAATGGATTTCTTTTTCTATATTACTGTTATGCATTTTTTTTCTTCCCATATAGGTGTTCTTAGTTTCTTTTAATTGGCAGTATGCATCTGGGGAGATATCCTCCATCATGGTTTGGGATCTTGATAGAGAACAACTGGCTTGTAATATCCCATCTTCCTCAGAGAGCTGCATTTCAGCCCTGGTTAGTTACCTAGCTCTTAAATTACACACATTTTGCAAAGGCTTGTAGAAGTACTCTATAATTTTGAGCTTTCTTTTTGTGGCTAAGGTATCATATAAGTTAATCTCGTGATCTCCATATGCACCCAATGTTATCATAATTCACAGATTCACATTTGATTAAGTGCAAGAAAATATCAGGGACTAATTTTACCTGTAGAAATTTCCAGATTGTTATTGTTTTTATGAAAACTATCAGGTACTGGAATGCAAGGACATTTGTTATTGATGAAGCACAGATATGTGAGTTTGTGCTAGTATGTCAATAGTGTGACACAGTCAAGTATATTCACAGTGGTAAAGCAAAATGTCAAATTTAGCTGAATTTAGGTATTTGGCAGATAAATGATTTGCAAGAATTATAATAAGCTTCTGAGAATATTATGTGTTTTTTGACTATTATGCACTATTTTATAGTTATAAACATTCTTTTACTTGATATTCAATGCCGAGGCAAAGTGACATTAAAATGCATGCTAGATTCTTTTTGGGTGATCAGACAAAAGGAGGATTCCATGGTAAATAACTACAAATATTAATATTCTATACATTTCACTGTAACAATTTTACACATTCTATGATAATAGGGAAGGAACAAAAAATTGATACTGTGACAAAATAAACACATTGATATGGGCAGCATATTTATAGAAGATTCCAAAGGCTGGTTGCTGAAAGGATAGGTATAATGCCTTAACGTGACAAATAATTATGGTTTCACACAGCCTCATTTTTTGTTTGATAGGTTCTTAATCACGATGGCAGATGTGGAATATATTTTAGAGCTTAATTCTAGGGTTTTTGATCTTGTTTATCTTACTGATATGGTAGGTCTATGTACATAGCAGTAAGTAAAATACCTTGAATTCAAACAGCAGGTCAAGGAAGCTGCAAGAAAGACACAAAATCACTTTAGAAGTGTAGAGAAGTTCATGTTATTGTGAATATGGCAGGGGGTGTGTGGGTGTTGGAGAAATGAGCCGCACTTGAACCGTAAAAGGACTGGTCAGAAAGTTGGCTGGTAGCTCAGTGGTAGAGCACTCCAGCAGCAAATGAAAGGTCATAGGTTCGAGTCCTAGCTGGTCCATAGAAAATTTCACTTAAATATTAAATGACAGAGAAAATACTTGCACGATCACTGGCGATTGACAACTATGCCCAGTGAGGTGAGGTATAATAAGTGCTTGTCTGAGTTTCTGGGATGGGGCAATGGCAAAATTTTTCCTAAATCTGGGGACGGCTATTAAAATAATATTAAATTACTTTATATTTAAAATTAAAAATTAAAATTGCTTCGAGTAAGTGAAAAGATGATATCCAACTATCCATGATGGTTTTTGGAGAAAACATGACTATTGGAGAAAAGATATGTTAGGTGCTAGAAAATTGATTGTTACCCAGAGTTCTGCTGTAAATTTGAAGCATTGTCTATTGGATCCAGAGGAAGAAAAAGGTGAATTAGATTCATTTGGACTCTATTGTTCTCATGTCCCCACTTTCAAAATGGGGTGGTAAAAAGTGTTCCTAAACGTTAAATTAAATATTTAAAAACAATATTAATATAATGTTTAAATAATATTAAATTATTAAAATAACATTTAAATTTAATATTAGCCAGGAACTAATTGGTCGACCCATTTGGAAAGGCATCTATCTTGCATATTTATATCGGATCTCATGGAGGAGGCAAGTATCACGATTGGACAAGAGTTCTTCGATTCTGCCTGGGATGGAAACCTCAACAGGACTTAGTAGGGTGGGACGATACTCCCTCCCTTGTAGTCGTGATATCTTTCCACCACTGCACGAACACAAGGTCTGCTAATTGGTTGGGATCGACTATTGTAAGAGACTGAGGAAGGAGGCGAGTATCCATAGGCGATATTGGCTTAAGGTTGGGGCTCTGGACATTTACTCAGGCTAGTGCCGCCCCTAGCATCTATGTGTGGGTCATTGTGTGATCTGAAGCCAACATGGAGGGCGATGGAGCATGACTCAGAACAACAATCGCATTCACTAATTCTCGAGATCACATCAGGAGTTTAAGCATTGGCGGAGGTGCCACCTTGGGCATTGATTCATTCCAGTTCATCTAATTGTAGGATCTGGAGCTATCGTCATATATAGCTACGGGCCTATGGAAGCACATTATAGAAGCGATACTATTCAGGCCTCCAAGATCAGTAAGCAGGGACATTTTGTCATATCTGTTGTTGCGTATCATTTCCCAGAATTGTAAAGTTACCTGCTTGTTGAATCAACTTGTAGAAGTTAATTATGTTTGAAGTCTGAGACACGTGTTTGTAATGATTTGAATGGACTGTTACATTTAATTCAGAGCGGACCTTGTCTTTGCTAATCATAGTTATTACTTTGTTGAAATTGCACATTGTTATGCTTGTCCTGTTCACATTAATTTCCTAGGTCTGAGTGTGGTTTTCTATATCAGACATTTTTGTTTACTGTGTGAAATAAGAACCAGGCATCTTACAGTGGTATCAGAGCCACCTTCCTGCCAGCCTGTGAAAAGTTTGCAGCTTCATGAAAAGACAAAGCTATGCATCTAATGCCCACTAAAGAAGTGGCAAAATGGCATGCTAAATATATGAACCTACAATCAGACATTCATCAAGACCTAACCTTTATTGAATATTTTGAGCTTCAGATGAATGGGCGAAGGAGAAGAAGATATAAGGAGCAGTTGTGTAAGGAGAATTTCGAAATGGAATGATTGGATCAGAAAAGGTTCACATTTGAAGCCATCAAAATCTGGGAGGAATATTTAGGACTGTTTGATCAGATTAAATCTGTATTTTCTTTTGAGGATTATTTGGGTCATCTGAATTGGATAGATCCAAGTGAATGGAGACTTTATGACTACATGAGACAAATGGGGAAAGAAGATAAACTTTCAAAAGTAGCAAGGGAGAAGTTTTCAGCAGTACAAGATGGGGTCAAGGAAGATGTGATGATAGTGGAGCAGAAAAAAGGATCAGATTTTCAAGCTATCAAATAGCAGGAGACCTCAACAATAGAAGATAGTAATGTCCAGGAAACATCAACCCAAATTCAAGGTATGGACATAAATGCATCATGTAATTATGATGATTCATAGTGTAGGGGACCATACAACACTATGCAACATATTAGATATGATGATGTGATTGGGTTGTTGAGATTGAGTGCCAAGAAAAAGAATTGCATGTTTATCATGAAAGCTCTAATGATAGTGGGGTGATGAAGGTTATAACCAAAATAAGAGAAGTAGACTCCATAGAGGTTGACCAAGAAACATTTGAGTTCCTTTGCTCCAAGATTAATGAGTTCGTTGATTGGTTAATTTGTAATCCTGAGAAGGAAATTTCTGGTGTGCACATGATGGAACCAGGAGAGTTGATTGAATTTGAGAAAGACACTGCACTTGAGAATGAGCACGAGGACATTGATATTCTAGCCCTAACTCACTAGTCTCTACTCCACATTTTGATGAGTGGTGACTGTTCTACAATGTTACTCATGGATTCCCTTGGAAGTACTTGGTAGACAACGGCTGTTTGGGAGACTTGGAGAGTTATGGATCACCTCTTTATCATGAGAGGTTGGCATCATGTCAAAGCACTATCATCATATGCCATTGGCAGCACTTCTTGTGTCATCACAGGACTGATTTCCAGACTTGGGGGTGCTGTCCAGACCTACATCAGCAGCCTAGGATGGGCTGATATGCTTTTTCATGCACCTATGATGGGTGCCTTGCACATCCACGAGAGATCGTTCGGAGTCCAGAAGTTGATTGGAGTTGATGGCCCTCAGGGATACATTCATCCTCTTGTGTCTGCTGAACATTATAGTGTGATGAATTGGGATCCATGTATTGACATGTTTGGTGCACTATTTCTTTGGGATCATGACGAGTTGCTCCATAGGTATTGGCTTGCTGATGTTTTACATCAGAGTTGAGCAGCGGAAGATTGGGTACAAAGACCATATCGTTCATCACTTGTTGGTTATCTCAGCACTCATGGACACGAGCTTGCAATTGCTTCAGGGCAAGCAATTTCTGGGACTGGAGGAAAGTCATGTCCCCAATTTCGTGGGGCCCCAATTTCAAAATGGGGGGGCGGGGGGGAAAGCTTTACTAAACGCTAAATTAAATATTTAAAAACAATATTAATATAATATTTAAATAATATTAAATAATAAAATAAATTTAAATTATTAAAATAACATTTAAATTTAATATTAGCCAGGACCTAATTGGTTGACCCATTTGGGAAGGCATCTATCTTGCATATTTATATCGGACCTCATGGAGGAGGCAAGTATCACGATTGGACAAGAGTTCTTCGATTCTTCTTGAGACGAAAATTTCAGTAGGACTTAGTAGGGTGGTACGATACCCCCTCCGCTGTAGTCGTGATAGCTTTCCACCACCGCACTAACACAAGGTCTGCTAATTGGTTGGGATCGACTATTGCAAGAGATTGACAAAGGAGGTGAGTATCCACAGGTGATATTGGCCGAGCTTGGGACTTTGGCCATCACTTAGGCTTGTGCCGCCGCTAGCATCTATGCGTGAGCCATGGTGCGATCTGAAGCCAACAGGGAGGGCGACGGAGCATGACTCAGAACAGCGATCACATTCACTAAGTCCTGAGATCACATCAGGAGTTTAAGCATTGGCAGAGGCGCCACCTTGGGCGCTGATTCATTCTGGTTCATCTAATTGCAGGATCTGGAGCTATAGTCATAAATAGCTACGGGCCTGTGGAAGCACATTATAGCAGTGATACTATTCAGACCTACAGGATCAGTAAGCAGGGACATTCTGTCATATCTGTTGTTGCGTATCATTTCCCAGAATTGTAAAGTTACCTGCTTGTTGAATCGACTTGCAGAAGTTAATTATGTTTGAAGTCTGAGACACGTGTTTGTAATGATTTGAACGGACTGTTACATTTAAATCAGAGCGGACCTTCTCTTTGCTAGTTGCAGTTATTACTCTGTTGAAATTGCACATTGTTATGCTTTTCCTGTTCGCATTAATGTCCCAGATCTGAGTGTGGTTTTCTATATCAGACATTTTTGTTTACTGTGTGAAATAAGAAACAGGCATCTTACAATTGTAGTTTTGCATAGTGTCACACCCTAGTAGAAAACATTTGGAATTCTTCTCTCATGCTGTTTGCCAGTCATTTATCAGTCAAATAGACTGGTGGAGCCTGATTTTGGAACACTGCTTTCTGTAATCAACAATCATTACTAGCATCTTACACATAGAGTTGGTGTTTCTTCTAAATGTATCCATGCTACTTCTCAGCCTGACAAATCACATTTTTGTGGTGATTCAAATATCATAAAAAATGACTTCTTACTTTCTATGATGTTTCAGATTTATAACTGTATACAAAAAAGCAACAATAAACTTACCATTGAAGTTTAGTTTTGCTTTAAATCTATAACCAAATCTCGTACCATGGACCTTGAGCCACTTGCCATCTATCCACCTTGTCTCTGCAGTCCAAAAGATTTTAGTTATGAAGAACTCAACCATGTGATTTAGTACTGCCCTTTGTGGCTCCAAGCTTTGGGAGATTGCTCAAATGTCCAAGCAGACATCTTTAACAGGAAAATGATAAGCAAAGAAACAGAGTATAAAAAATGAGGTCAAGAGGTAGTTTTGCAGACTAAAATTTACAGCTGCACGGGATGTCTTTAAGTCCCCAAGTCATGGGGGATGGTAGGCTGTCCCCACAAAGTCCCCCAAAAGTGGGAATGGCACTGGAAACATCCACTACTTTGGGGAGACGTCCCAGGAATGTCTGCCCCTGAAAAATTTGGGATGCAGAGTGAATGTTCTGTCCCCGTTTTGCTGTCCCCAAAGAAGTCCTGCAAAACACTTCAAAAACCTCAGGGATGTGTCTGCAAGATACACTGGATAAAATGCCAAGGATGCATCCCTGGGGTACACTGGATATAATATAAGTGTGTAAAGCTCTGTATTATTTATGTTCAATCTGTTTTATCACTTCTTATTTATTCTATGCAACACCTTTCAGAAACCAGACAATATTTAGCTAGATAGGAATGTGAGAATATTAAGATAAAATATTTTGCTAACATGCAAGAAGAATTGAACCATATTACACTGAGAGAAAAGTACATAGCAGCAATTGGAACAAGAATGATATGAATCTAGAAAAATAATAGCATTAACAAGCTCTTGGCGGTCACCAAGATTGTGTATATCTGCCTTATGATTTCCTTTTTCTTTTTTCCTTCTGATGAAACACCCTTTTTCCTTTTTTAATTTACACATATTGGTTCCTGTATAAATGAATAAGGTAGTAAGAAGGACCTTCGAGGATTGACTCTTTTCTCTTTGAGTAGGAAGATCTCAAAGCTTTTAGTTCCTATACAGTAAACTTTTGTATGGTATGGATACCTACTAGTTTGATGGGGTGGTAGTTAATTATAACTTTAGTAGGCGGTGTATTTTGAATAGCATGCCATGCATGTTATAAGAATAGAGGGCTGAAGTAGTTGCTATTATAGCATTTTGTTTGCAGGTTCAGCTGGACTTTGACATGTTATTACTGTAATTTTATATTTTTTATAATTTTCCTTATGATGGTCAATCTTACCTGAATAACTCATTTGTTTGCAGTTTGTAACCTTTGTTAGATATCCATGTGTTTTGCAGTCTGCATCTCAGGTTCATGGTGGGCAGCTAGCGGCAGGAACCGGTGATGGATCTGTCAGACTCTATGATATACGGACAAGGGAAATGTAAGCAACGACAATTTGATGGACAGATATATAAACTTCCTTGATGCAAAATATTAGGAAGCCCTACCTGGTGCTAATGTTTTGAATTGTCTTCCCTTATGAAAAGATCTACAAAGAATAAATTTACTTCTTTCAAAAAAGTTGCATAATCCCACAATTTTTAGATTTCTTTTATTTTCTTGAAAACTATGAATATGTCCAGATAAGAATTCTACTGTTATTCTCCTTTTCATTGAAGTTAGGATTGATAGTTCTTCTCTGGTTATTACAGGTTAGTTTGTGCTATGCGGCCTCATGTTCAGAGAGTTGTAGGAATTGACTTTCAACCAGGCTTGGATCCTGCAAAGGTTAGAATGTGTTCCTTTTTTTTTTGATTCTTGTTCGATTCAAAACTTTTGTTTTTTTGAGATGACAATATGTAAAGTTAATAGATCAAAATACCATCATTTGATTTCATGCTAATAACTGGTCTGGTCCTGGTTGCCGCTATTGACAAAAGAAACCCACTGATCTGAAACAAATTAGAAAAATATAATTTTATTATTATTATTATTATAAGTTTAGTGATTCATCAAAAATAATACTGAATCTTTTATTTGTTTTGATCAAAATTGAGATTTTTTGGTTTGTTGGAAAATATATCCAAAGGGTCAATGCAATTATTTTGATGATACTGTGACATTGATTACAGTTAGGTATTTTGCACCTAAAAGTAACCTACAATGTAGAATGGAATAATTGTTTATCACATCTAAAATTTGTTTAAAGGATAGTTATTTCTTCTTTATGGAAGAGGACTAGTTCTGGCAAATTTTAGCTTTTTTTAAATTGGAAACATTCAATAATTTGCATAGTATTTGCCAGTGTTAATGCATTTATATTGGCAACACAGTGGCATTTGGTATTTACACCTGAGGTTGACTCGGGATGTAGAAAATATCATTGCTAATTTCATCTGAAATTTGTTTAGAAGAATTTAGATCTGGCAAAATATGGCTCTTCTTTCAGATTTGGGAGTTTTCAAAAGCTGTATGGTATTTTGAATTTTCCTTAGTTCTTGAACAATGTAAACAGAAGTTGTGTAATATCATAAAAAAATGTGATGGGTGATAATTGTTTGTCTGCAAGTGTTTAATGCTTTTTCTAGATGATAATGGTGTTTAATTACTATTATTAATATGGAAATCCATTGAGAGACTTATTGTTAAAAATATGGCAGACAGGTCTACACTTCTGTTTTTGAATATTACTTAAGTTTAGTGAATTTCTCATATTCATCATGAAGAGTATTGGCTGCATTTGATTGAGGTACCTATAAAAGAGATCAAAGTAGAATGCATTTTAGATGTTGCTAATACCTTGATAAATCTAAATCATTGGTCTTGAAGACAAGAATAGTCATATTTCAATTATACAGTGCAAGTTTGGCTTAGCATTTTTAATGTTGCTGTGATATTATTAAAATATTTTAATAGATTTTTGCTTTAATGTAACAGTTACATTCTTATCAAGTTGAGTTACAGTTCCAATTGCTCTTATAATCTGATCTTTTCACTGTGCATTTGATGATGATGTTTCTTGTTAACTAAATAGTATTCAATCTTGGGAATTCTCTTTTGTTTGTAGGGTGACTGGGTTTATTAATTTGTACTCTGCAGTAATATTGATTAAAGCTGTTTATTTCGACTTTGCTTCAATGTAACAGTTACATTCTTATAAAGTTGGGTTCAAGTTCTAATTGCTTTTATATTCTGATATTTTCACCGCACATTTGATGACACTGCTTACTGTTCACCAAATAATATTTAATCTTGCAAATTCTCTTTCGTTTGTCGGGTGAGTGAGTTTATTAGTCTGTACTCTTGCTTTTCTAATGCTTAAGCTTGCTTTGTGGTGTGCTTGTTTTTGACATTTTGATACCTTGACATATATTAGTCTGATATTCTGGATGTCTATTAACACATCATTTTAGTAATCTTTATTTATTATATATTAATTTTAAGATTAGGTTTTTCTGCAGATAGTGAGTGCTTCTTTGCTCTTAGCATGTTGGTTTTTAACATTTTGACAGCCTAGTATACATTAGTCTGTGGCATTCTGGATGTCTATTAACACATTGTTTTATTTATCTTTATTTACTATATATCAATTTAAGATTAGGTTTTGCTGCAGATAGTGAGTGCTTCTCAAGCTGGAGATATTCAGTTTCTAGACATAAGAAACAACAGCAGTCCTTACCTGACAATTGATGCTCATAGGGGCTCACTGACTGCTTTGGCTGTTCATAGACATGCTCCAGTGATTGCAAGTGGCACTGCAAAGCAGTATATCAAGGTGTTTAATCTTCGTGGTGATCTGTTAAACATTGTGCGCTATCACAACAGTTTTTTGGGGCAAAGAATAGGACCTGTCAGCTGCTTATCCTTTCATCCATACAATATTCTACTTGCTGCAGGAGCAACAGATGCTATTGTGTCTATCTATGCTCGAGAAAATTCACAAGCAAGATAGCCTAGAGAGCTCTGGCCACTGTTTTGACCTGTGTATCAGAAGATAATGCTTGTAATTGTGTCTTGGAGGCACCGTCATTGTTGCAGGAATTCTTGACAAGCAAGGTTTAACTAAATGAGGTTCTTGGTACACAGCAATGTCAACCCATCAATTCCCTCTTGTTCCTCACTATGGGAATAAATTCATTTTGAGGTTTCAAGGGAACGGGTTTTTGTCAAATATGTATATTTATATTCATTGGTCTGTTGGCAAGAGGTGATTAAAGGTTTTATGGCTCTGATGGAACATCTCTCCTTTGCTTTGTTTGGGGCCTTCACAGTAACAGAATAATGTGTGGAAGGACAAAACATGTAAATATTTCTTGTTTCATTTTGTAAACATTTCCATCGCATTGGTTTGCAACTGTTGTCACTACTTTGTAGCATTTGTTGTATTTGAACAGATCAGGGTTGCACTCCCTTACTGCCTTCTAGGTACGAACTCAAAATCTGTAAGCAACCCTGGTCAAGGCTATAGGGTGTACACTGATTTATTGTATTCTTTTCTTGAAAAGTATGCTAAATTGTAAGCATTGAAGGATTGTTACATTTTTTTTTCCAAACCTTGTATGACGTGGACGTGTGATTCCGGAATCTTGTGGCATTATATTTGGATGAGTCGATTATGGGGTTTTGGACCTCTCTGTCTATACAGAAACTTTGAACATGCCACTATATGAGACATTTTTGAATAACTCTCATTGGGAGTTCATGCTCATGGCTGTGCTTGTTCACTTAATAGACTGCCTTGGGCTGTTGGAATTTGAATAATACGCCTGTTGAAACATTTCTTGGAACATGACATTTCAATTTTGGATGTTCCTGTTGGAGGATATATTAATTTGTATGTTATCTGAAAGAATATTCAGTGGTTCTTGTGCAAGACGAGGGCTTTTGTTAATGCACAATTTCAGCTCATTTATTTGAGAGGGCATTTTTGACTGGAAATGAAGTGTTAAAAAGTCTAGATCATTTTCACTCTAGAGCATATTTGGTTTGGGTTGTACCGAATGCTATTTAAATTCTTAAGAAGTTTCCAAGGACTTCACTTTGGTTTGCTGCATCCCTGCCTCTATTGTCATCACAAAGGGTAAATATACCTCAATTTGGAAGGGCTTGGTAACAACTGAAAGTGGATTTGGAACTGTTGGGAATTGGGAGCTCATTCTGTTTGCCACTGTGACTGATCAATTTTTATGATTTAAAATTGTCTCTAGTGATGGCTGCTGTTGTAAACACACAGTTTGGGCATATTTATGCATTTGGTTTGGACGAACTAATGCTTTAAGATCCTGAATTTTGGTGTGTGAATGTCTTGTCACACTCCTGTTCTGCTCTTCCAAGAACAAGGTTGTTCATGTACAGAATAAGAAAAGGTAACATATCAGATGACCAATGAAGTGCAGTGGGAAGCAACTTTTTTTGGATACATTTTACTGGATTTGGTTGCACTTGCATATCCATTAAGTGCTAGATAATTTCCACAGATAATATAAAATTAATTGAAATGCTAATATGTAGCAATTGAAAATCTTTTTTCTGTTGTGTGGCATGTTTTGTGGTTATGTTAGAGTTCATCATACCATGAATTACTTTCACAGAAAATATGACATTAAATCTTTTTTATTTGTTCAGAATTTCAACCTTTTTATTGCTGTTGGAAATTTTACACTAAGAATAAAAGCCCGTTACATCCAACACTTGAATCTTAACCCTCTAGCTTATATCAATCTCTTGCTCAATTAATTACTATATTTGTGTACATATAACTAAAATAAATTTTAATAATATTATGATATCTGTTATGCATGCATAGTTTAGCTGTGCAAGTGTTTAATCTGATTGCCTATGCTGGCCTCTATATGTCAACTTCAGGCAGATTGCTATGCGTGCCCTGTCATTGTGAGATTGAACCACATATTAATGCCAGGAATTTGTCTGGGCTGATATGAATCCAGAGCTTTCTTTATGCTGCCTATTGCAAGATACTGTAAGTATTGCCCATGAATAAATGGTTCCATTGCATGTTATTTTGTATATGGAAGCATGTAGTCAGAGAATTCAAGTTCATATATATTTACCAATATATTATCTCTATTCTAGTTGTGGCTTTGTCCAGTGAGCTGATTACTGTTTCCTTTATTACACTAGAATATGTCTCACTAATATATTATGCCCAATGATTACACTAAAAGTAATATGTATGTAGTGAGGGCTTTCTAAAAAACTGTCGCCAGAGTGGTATGATGTCCACATATTGGAAATCCACCTTCATTTTTGGGATGGTTTAGAATTTCATTTACTGATCCTCACCTGTGGTTTCTTTTTGTTCCCTTTCTTTTTTAGCCGATTGTTAGCTGATTAGTGGGAGGACAATTGTAAATATTTGTCAGTTGCCCAGAATTAAATGAAATTCTGTGAAGAATTCCCCTCAGCTGCTGATAACTTCATCACATTATCCACACCCCGTCATCTGTATAATAGCACTGGAAATTTAAACCACATGCCTGGCAAGGCTTACTCGTGAAAATGAATTGTTCCAATGTGATTGGGAGCTCACCCATCAATGGCCGACCTTCCACTGCCTCCTCCCACCACCGAATCTTGCTTATATAGAATTGCATTTGTACCTCTCTCCTGTCATTGTCCTCAACACACGGCATAGCTGTACTCAGGTAAATTATTTAATTACATACACCTGCTGTCATTGCCTTAATAGATTTAGCTGATTTCTTCTGAAATTTGGTTGTGTTTGTAAAGAACGTGCTGTGGACAATGAGCATATGATACAACAATGCAGGCCGAGACAATAAAATCTTGCTGGAAACAAATGCAAGCATATCTAAATCCATTCGAGTTAAATTTGAGTTAAGGAAAGCACTTATGTGATGGTAAAAGCTGGGAAAACCATATGTGGGTACAACGCAGGCTTGGAGTTTTTTATTTGAGATGCTAGACCACAAAAAACCCCTTAAAGCCAAATGCTTCCTCGGCCATCAGAAATTGGCTGGAGCTGAGCATAGTGAACGAGCTAACACAGACATTTTAAACTGTACATGTTAATCTGGTTTACAGAGTAGCCCAGAACATGTGCTTATCATCTGGTTTACATGTGAATCTGTATATGTTTTTCTTCCAAGCCATGTGTTTTGTAGGTTTCATTAAGATTTCCACATTTAGTTACGACAGGTTCTGCAGGTCCAAACCAAGTGTTGCATGAAAAGCTCCACTTGGCTTTTGCCTATCGGCACACTCACTGCACTTCCAAATAGTTTAGGCACGAATGTGATGTATTTGGCCTTATGCAGTAACTGTCTTGAACAGTGCAGTGGAACAACATAAGTGTTGGGGAATATAATGGCTATAAAATCTTATTGCTTTACAGTGTAGTGTTAATTATTATGTGTAACTGTGTCATCAATACGCATGCATTCTGTATATTCTTTTCAGTCCAATAGATTCAAAATCAAATTAACTTTGCTTGAATGAACCTGTATGTTCATACCTACCACATTGATTCGTCATGTTGCAAAAATTATGATACGAGTTCTTAAAGCTTGCTTCTCTTGCAAATAAGCAACAGATTTATCAGCTTTTCTAGTGAAATTCTTTCTTCGTAATGTGGGCTTGTAAAAGACCATTTTAAGGATAAAAGGAATGCAACAGAATTTTTATTTTATACACTGACTTTGACTGGAAAACAGAAAAAAATGTTTTAAGAATGCCGTTTGGGTTGTGCATTGCTTCTGCAATGATGGGGATGTTTTTGTCTTCTTAATGGATATTTTAGTGTGAAGAAACAAAATATTGATGGTATGCTTTTTACTTCATAACAGACTACTTTTTATGGATAATCAAGGGTCAGGAAACACTTGTGGTAGCCACTTGCGTACCATGACCGTTGCTTAATTAACTGTGGCCTGCTGTGGCATTTTGTTAGACCATCAAAAGTATGTGCTATTATACTAGACGGGATCTGAGATTTTACAAGTACCGAAGTGAATTTTTTGATTTTGATATTGGTTTAAAACGGTTTTTGTGAAACAAATTTATATGCAAAAGGGAGTATATAATTAATTAATCGGGCTGTTCTGAGATCCAAAGATATTGTCATCTAATTACATGTCAATACGTATATAATCTAATTGCAGAATTCAATGCATTATATAATATTGCAGAATTCAATGCATTATATTTCAGACTAATTGAATGTAAAAAGAGGAAAGTTATGAATCTTGAGATTGAAGGAGACTCAACCACAACGGTCAATGCAGTTAGATCAGCATCGACTCCAAACTGGAGATTAAAAGCTCTTTTGGACAGAATAATGTCAATCTTAGCTTATTTTGAGTGCTACACCATCAACCATACCTATAGGGAGGCGAACAAGGAGGCTGATGAGTCATCTAAGTTAGCAGTGGAAGGCTACGAAGAAAATTGGTGGTTAGATAATGATGGAAATTGTGGTTATTCTTAAACCCCTTTGAGTTGCTCGTCGCTCGAATTCTACTAGGCAGCAGGAAGAAGTATATGGTGGAGGGTTTATGTTTTTGGTTGTTCTTTTACAGACTGTTTAATATCTTTATGCTGTTTATAGTTTTTGGGCCTTATGGTAAGAATGCTTTGAAACTGTGTTTAAGTGCAGCATTCGCAAGATACATATAAACTGCATATTATATGTTTCCTGATGTATTATTCTTGATTTATCAATAATTTTGGCCTTGGCCTCTTATTTACCAAAGAAAAAGAAAAAAAGAAAAAAAAAACGTATATAATCTACATTCTGACGAGGCATTTTAATTTTTTTAATTCTAATATTATATCCCCAATTGGAATGTTATGCGCAAATGGCAAAACAGATGCAACATGATTCAGTAACCCGGTCTTCAGTGATTTGGGTTATAGTTCTTGTGATGTCGAGGAGTGTTCTGCACTGGTATCCTAGGGTGGGTGGAGATTGTAAAGGTATCATTTTGTGAGGCGGATAAGCTTTTATCCGCATGGAGCCGGCATTTATTTAATTTCAAAAAATATAAATTAAATAATTAAAAAGATAAAGGCAATTATACTTGGCAAATAAATAAATAATTATATGGAACTGAGAGGAGGGTAGAGGCTGTAATGATGTTATGTGAAGTTGCCTGTTTTTAGGACCACATGGTTATTTAAACAAATTTTTACTCAAATAAGACACTAAGCGTGATTTTTTCTTTATGTTTGCACATTGGAGATAATAGTATATATAAAAAGCAAAAAGTCATAATTAATTTCATGTCATATCAATTATAGAAGAAAAGGAAACTTGGTATATAAGTAGGCGCAGGTAGCAAAATAAAAGCAATAATGTTTAATTTTGGAATCCTAATCCTGATCTCTTTACTTCAATCAAATGCTTAATACATATGAAAGCTAATTACATTGAGAGGTGTTTTAAGTGAAGCTGGGGAGGGTGAAGTTAATTGTTGTCATTTTATAAGGTGAATATAATTGCCATTTAAGCTCACATGAGGTAAGTATAGTTAGTAATGCTTAGATGATTATACCCTTTAGAACTGTATATAATTTTAATTATTTAATTTTATGGGAAGAGGAGACTAAAAAAATTGTGAAAAGAAGGATAAAAGATCACTCAGTCCCTAATTAATAAATAATTACACCAAGTCATTTATTTTTGAGTCCCCGTTTTTAGGCTAATAAAAAATGTGTATAAAAAAGATATAAGGTAAGTATAGTTTGTAATACATAAATGATTACAGCAAGAGTAATTATGTCAAGAAAAATAAGAGTAGAATAGCTGATTTTTAATTCCCTTTAAATTATATCTAAATGATATGGACAATTTATAATTGAATCTCATGACCATTGATACATCTCTATTTAAGATAGCTAAATTAACTTGTAATATTCCACCTTTGAAATATATTTAAATAAGGAAAACTTATGATTGACGTCTCTTGGCCATTGATATATACTCATATTTAAGATATTTAAACTAGTTAATTAACATTTTTCTTTTTGCAAGTGAATAATTTTCTTAATAGTAATTTTAGTATATAGATTAGTGTGTATTACATATGTTCTAACAATAGTTAAGTACTTCTCATAATTAAGTATAATCATGTCATACCCAAAATGTTAAATTATGTAAGGGAGTGTAATTGCTTTGATTGTAATACAATGGTACAAATACTTGTTCTTATGGTGTTCCTAATGTAAATTGAAGTCATGAAAGTGAACAAATCTAATGATAAATCAATCAAAAATTGTTATCTTAATATATATAACTAGTTATATCTTCTAATAATAACTCATTTTAATAGAGGTGGCATTCATTGACCTTTTACAGATGCATTATTCATAAATCTAAGTTGGCATTTCCAATATGATATATTCCTTGTATATCTTAAGACAAAATGCTATCTATTTCCTATTGCACAAGCCATGTATGAACATTTCATATGGTAGTATAAAAGTCAAAGCTGGTTGTATCAATTTAACAAAATTTAACATTTTTTGAAATAGTAGGTATATGAACAAAAAATTTAACATTTTTCGAAAATTTATGAGAAAATCATAAATAATTTGTTGGTGACATCTAATTTTTTTTATAGCTTATTTTAATTTTTACAAGATTTTTATTTTGTTTCTAGCTCTCTTTACATGCAGTAAACTAATTTGTCAAAGAACAAATCTTGAAACTACTAACTTGTGGTTTTGTAGGATGATTTTCAAAGATATTACTCAAATCACTAATGAGTTTTATGTAAGACATTTTGACAAAGATATTTTTTATAGATCTTTAATTTTTGTATGTTTTGTCTTCTTTACGTGTTTAATCACATCAAAAATTGAGATTAAAGTTTATCCTCACATTTAAATTTGGATTAATTTATTCCTATCAAAATTCAATGAATCATTCATTCTTTAATTAAAAAGTAGACATCATATCAATACTAGCAATATTCAAATGAACCATTCATTCTTTAATTCGAAAAATAGACATCATAACAATATTTGACACACTGCTGGTATTGGCATGGTGTGATGGTTTATAGGTGGCATTGTTGTTCTTGCCACCAAGGTTCAAACCCTGTTGGGGTGGTATTGTTGAATGGTTGTATTCCGGTTCATAGCTCTGCTCAAAAACGTTTAACCCTTGAATAAAAACAATACTTGACACACTACTAATAATTTTTTTTTTTTTTTTTAAAGTCTATGTATTTGATTTTTTGTTTTCAAGGGAGTCACTGTAATTGAATGAATTCCTACTTACGAAGCCACCTCAATTGACTTCCCTCTTGAGTAGTAATAATCCTTTCTTTTTCAAATTTTACAAGAAGTCTTACGTTGAAATTAATGATAATCCTTTCTTTTTCAAATTTTACAAGAAGTCTTACGTTGAAATTAATGGCATGTTAGCCGATCAGAATATTCTGAGTTGGTGATTGAGTTAAGAAGTCTTGCGTTGAAATTGATGGCATGATAGCTAAATTGGAATCTCTAGAGTTGGTGATCATCTATAACTTGAGTTCATTGAAGGTACAATTAGCAGAATTAAGATTACTTAAGAGGAATTAGATTGATTTCAATTTCAAGTCTATAGGAGGGATCAAATAGACTAGTGAGTATGGAGATTCTCTTCCATCTGATTCCATGCCTGCTATTTTTCACAAATCAACAACAGCTCTACTGTTCGGCGGTTGCAGCGCAGAAATTGGGTGAGTGCATTATTTCAGTCTTTCGTTTCAAATCTCTGTGTTTTATGAGAGGAATGCACATAAAAGTTTCAATGGTTTATGTTTGATATATTACATTAAGGGGGACGTTTTGTGGTTGATGTTTGCAGAATACCCATTTCCGTTTATGACCGTAGATGCTGAAAAGGCAGCTGCAAGAACATATGATTACATTGTGGTTGGAGGAGGTACAGCAGGGTGTCCTCTGGCAGCAACACTGTCACAGCACTATTCTGTTTTGTTATTGGAAAGGGGAGATTCCCCATATGGAAATCCAGACACTGAAGACATTAAAGGCCTTTTTAAGGTTTTTGGGGATCCCAGCGAATACCCTTACGTCATTGAGGTATTCGTCTCAGAAGATGGACTGCAGCTGGCAAGGGCAAGAGTTCTGGGCGGTGGAACAGCCATCAATGCTGGTTTCTACAGCAGGGCAAGCCCAGAGTTCATTCGGGAGATGGAATGGGATGAGAAACTTGTAAATGAATGCCTTCGAACCAGACAAGCTTTTTCGTTGGAATTCTGCTGTGAAGGATGCGCTTTTGGAAGTTGGAGTGCTTCCTTATAATGGGTGTACTCTGGATCATTTGGAGGGCACAAAGATTAGTGCTTCAACCATTGACAACTATGGAAGGAGACACACAGCTGCAGATCTTCTACAATATGCAAATCCAGATAACATTGTGGTTCTTCTCAATGCTACAGCCACCATAATCCTCTTTGATTCTTCATCAGGTACGCTTCATTATTAAGTTTGATCACTAATTTGTTCCTCATTTTCATGTACTTACTCTTAATTTTACTTATTACTTATTATTATTTTTTTATTCTTTATTTAATAAGACATCACTAACATTATATTTATCATTAAACGACATCATTAAAATTGTGTTCAGGATTAAATGTTAATTATTTGACACGTAAATAATTATCAAATTTAGATTAATAATTTTTATGTACATTGTCATGATATGCGACTCCTTTCTACCACTATAGAATACCTCTTGATGTAATTATATGCTAATTTTATAAGTTTAATTTTATAGTTTTAGTTTTTAATAATATGTATTTTTTTTTTTTGGTTTCTATATACATGATCATAACATGATGCTTTATGTTCTACTATCATTAAAGACTACATCTTGATATAATTATCAACAATAAATTATTTAATGTTCACTTACTATTTTATTTGTCTTGATTTTGTTTGCATATGTCTTATTATAAAATTAATTTCTAGAACATGATAACATTATTAGGTAAATCAATTTGATTCTTTATGTAAGAAGTACATTATTTGTGATTATAATTTTCCTTGAATACCAGTATGTATAGTATCAATATTTTTTTATGGTAAGTTTTATTTGCTCTCTTTCTAGATATATTAAACTTATTTTATTTTGTTAAAAACATATTAATTAGAGTAAAAATTCTCTTTGCATATTTCTTTCCAATATAGTTATAAAGTTTGTGTATTTTTTATTTCTATAATATTTTTTCTTATTTATCTTTACTCTTTTTAAAAATTAAACAAAATATATATTATTATGATAATATTCTAACTTACATTAGAATTTTAATATTGGTTATGAAACTATGTTGTAGGAATTTTGAAGGCTAATGGTGTTGAGTTGATGAGTTGTGTTGATGTTGAGTTGATGAGTTGTGTTGATGACTTCTTTTATCATGTATTTATCAATCAATTGTCACAGTGGAGTGAAGTAATTTTGTCAGCATGAAGTATAGGTAGCACCCAACTTCTCTTATTAAGTGGAATTGGCCCCTCAGAACATTTTAATGAATTTAATATTACTGTACTATTAGATCTAAACTCAATAGGGAAAAGGATCCAAGATCCACCACTTACATTAGTCATTCCAGAATCCCCTAAATCACTTGAATTTGAACAAGCACAAATAGTGGGCATAATAGATAATTCCCAAGTCTACATTGAGGCTGTTAGCTTTTTTCAACAACAAAATGCCAAAGACTATAAATACATAGGAGGTATGTTTAGCAAGGTGGCTTTTCCATTATCACGGGGTGAGCTTTGGCTTAGTAGTAAAAATCCCCAAGATAACCCCTTTGTAAGATATAACTGCTTTTCTCATCCTTTTGATGTACAAAAATGTATTCTTGCTGTGAAGGTATTGTCAAATCTTACCATGTCAACTTCTATTCAAGAATTTACATTTAGTGGTAGTGGAAACTCCATAGTACTTCAACTCATAGGGTCAGAATTGCCACAAAATGAACTATACGATAATGCCTTGGAAAACTATTGCAAAGATACAATATCAACACTTTGGCATTATCATGGAGGTTGTGAAGTTAATTATATGGTTGACAAAATGTTTCACATGAAAGGTGTTGATAGTCTAAGAGTCGTGGATAATTCAATCTTCAAGGATAGCCTAGGGACCAATCTGCAAGCCACTACCATGATGCTTGGAAGGTATTTTTTATTTTTTTAGATAATAAAGAATAATATTAATGACTCATTTTTAATGTAATAAATATAGGTATACATGAGTTCATATCCTTCAAGAGTGGATGAACATTTGTGAATATTAAACCATTTTCAAATCTTGCTAAAATAAAATATTGTAGGCTTATATTATTTATTTTTTATGATTGTCAAATGGAATGATATCATTTCTATTAATTATTTTTTCATATAATGAATATTGGGTTGTTATTTAATGCCTATATTAATTTATAAAATTATTAAAAAAAGTAAAAAAAGAAAACAGTTTGATGACAATCTTTAGGCCAATATATAGATATATAATTCCTTCAATGAAATAGAAAGAAAAATAATATGATTTATAACCTTGAATATATATTATAGATATTTTTTACACTCCTAGATTTGATTTAAAATGAGAAGAAAACCATTACTTTTCTTATGGGTAATGAAGGTGAAAATATTTGGAAGATAAGAACTTTCATTGATATTGTTTAATTAATCATAATTTTAAAACACGATATTTTATAATACTTCCTAATATTATAAAGTAGTTCTTAATACCTAAATCAAATAATGATAATGTTAATAGAAAAAATAGTATATATATTTCTAATTAATAATACTTTAAAATACACATTCAATAATCAAATATTGATTATTATTAATGTATGTCAAGAGGTGATGAATTGGAATGCCTATATGTTTTTGTACCTTTATCATGTAAAGTAGTTTTTGTGTCAAACATTTATGTAATTTGATGTATTTTTTTTATTTCTGCATGGTTTCTTGTATGTATGTTTAGGATATATGGACATAGATACATGTTATTATATTTAAAATTAATCTTGGACAATTATTTTAGTTTCACTATTTTCATTTAGCTAATATATTTTTATTATTTAAGTAGAAAAACATGGTGTTGAACCATTAACACAAAAGGTCCCCAGGGTAGATAAAACACCACTTTAAACAACACATAAAATATATTTCACATTGGCCACAAGCCATAAACAACACTATAACAACATAGTAAAAGTAGAGCTCAAATTTTAAAACATAAATTAAATAGAAATTGAAAGAGAAGAAGAATAATGAGTCCTTGTAGGCACCTTAAAACCAAATTTTCTGAGCAGGTTTGCTGTCCTCTGCACTTCCCAAATCCACTTGTAAACTACTGTTTCTATCTATCAGTTGTTAGGATCTTGCATTTTTAATATTAGGGCATATATGATGATTAAGTTAATCACTTCAAAATATTTCCAATCCATTCTAATTCTCCTCCTCAATTAGATGTAGATTCGGGTTTGGTTGGCTCACCATTAAGTCAAAATCAAGTGAAAAATTGGATAGTTTTATTTTAAATTTGCATCAAATCATCATTTTTTAGAATTTTGCATCTTCAAATTAGACAAGCATTGCATATTAGATCTGAAAAATTCATTCAAAATTGTCCTTTATTGTCGCGTTTGAATCACATTGTCTCAAATTGAAAAACATTGCATTATTTGAATTAAAGTTGCATCAAAACATCATTTTTAGGTTGTGGCATCTTAGGATCGATCAATTATTGCATTTTAGATCTAAAATTTGCATTAAAAATTTGTCAAAATATTTTTACCTTTGTTTCACACTTGCATCTTGCATTATCTTGTCCTAAATTGAGAAAAATCTGAAAAAAATAGTCACTAATTAACCTGTTTGCAACCAGAGAAACACACACTACTGAACACAACTTTCACTGTTGTACAATCTAGAACCTACAACTCTGGATATAACACCTTTGAATACCTCTAATAATCATGGCCAAAATACACAAGCATATCTTCAACCATGAAGAAATGCAGAGCACAACACTGAACACCACTCTGTCACACTGTAATCTCTTTTATTTAATTTTTTTAAAAAGCACTTGGAAACCAAGTGAACCAACTGCATCAACAACACTACAAACACTTCTTCAACACATCTACAACATATGAAAAACTTCATAATATTATCCACAACACATCCATACTACCAACAATCTCATCAACACAAGCACACTCCAATAATCTCCACAACTATACTGAAAGTTGACAACAATGACAACACCAACAATATTGTGTTGACAACACTAACAACTTCAATTTTCCAATAACTCCAATGCTATGGGTTGACATCAATAACAACACCAACAAGCTTCCAAAAATCTCCCCTTTATCATTGATGTCAACACTAGATCTGAAAAACCATCAACAACAAAAGCATACCAACAGTGACTCTGCAACAAGCAGTATTGCCCTTGATTGGGGCATCTCTCACTCTTCATATTCTCATTCTCCCCTTTTCCAAAATACACTTTTGGCACCAACTCTCCCTCTTTTTCTTTTGCTTTTCAACAAACACTCTCCCCCTTTGACATCAATGGCAAATGAAAACACCAACACCTATGACACGTTACCTACATAGGATTTTTCTTTTCTGTTCTCCCCCTTTGACATCTGCATACATCACCAACTTTTTCTCTCCCCCTTTGTCAACACCCCAAAGGAAAATACCTACAAACAAATTTTCTCTCCACTGCACTCACTTTTTTGCACACTTCCCCTTAGGAGCACAAAATATGCTCCATCTGACTACACCAATCAAGATCACTACTACCTGCTCCCCCTGAGAGGTAGCCATTAACATCAGTCCGCGACCAAGAATGTATCTTGAATTTCTTTCTGGACAAATGCACACACTTATGCATCTAATTGAAAGGAGGGGAAATAACCCCTAACTTCTGCCGAAGATACTCAAAAGTATCTTTAGGAAGAGCTGTTGTAAAAATATCTTTAACTTGATCCTTTATAGGTAAATATTCCAACTTTACTTCATTTTTGCAACCTTCTCCCTTAGAAAGTGATATCGGATTGGGATATGCTTTTTCCTTGAATGCATGACCACATTCTTTGATATATATTGATAACACTTGTATTATCACACAAGATAGAAATAGGTTCATTATATGATATTTTGATATCCTTCAATATTTGCTTCATCTACAAAACCTGTGTGTAGTAAGATGCTGCAATAATGTACTCTTCCTCTATAGTAGATAAAGATATTGAATACTATTTTTTTCTTAGCCAAGAAACCAATTTGCTTCCAAGAAAGAAAGCACCTCCACTTATACTTTTTCTGTTAACAACCTACCCAATCTGCATCAGTATAGGCACTTAAAGAGAAATCAATATCCTTTGGATACCATATACCATAATTCAGAGTACTCTACAAATATCTGAATATCCTCTTTACTATTGCCATATGTGATTCTCTAGGATCTTGAAATATAGCCACAAGAAAAAATGCATGCATGATATTTGGTCTAGTAGTAGTTAGATATAACAGTCCACCAACCATTGATCTGTACTTGCTTTGATCAATCTTAGGAGATTCATCATTCTTTCTCAACTTGCAACCAGTAACCATAGGAGTACCTACCAATTTTGAGTCTTCCATTCCAAACATCTTTAACATTTCCTTGACATACTTTGACTATGAAATGAATATTCCTTTTTCTGTCTAACTACTTTGTATCCCAAGGAAGAAATTCATCTCCCCAATCATTGACATTTCAAATTCATTCTACATCTCTTTTACAAACTTCTTGCACATTATCTCATTTCCTCCAAAAATTATATCATCAACACACACAACCACAATCAAGATTTGATCCTTCTCAATTTTAAAGTAAAGATTTCTATTTGCAGTACCTTTATTGAATCCCTTCTGCAACAAGTACCTATCCAATCTTGCATACCAAGATCTAGGAGCTTGCTTGAGTCCATACAATGCCTTCTTCAATCTACAAACCATATCAAGATTGTCTGATAACTGAAAACCTTTCGGTTGTTCAATGTTTACCTCTTCTTCCAACTCACCATTCAAGAATGTAGACTTCACATCCATCTGATAAACCTTGAAGTCCTTATGTGTTGCAAAGGCCTAAAACTTCCTAATGACCTCCATTCTTGCCATCGAAGAAAATGTCTCCTCAAAATCTATTCCTTCCACTTGTGAGCAACCCTTACACACAAGTCTAGCCTTATTTCTAACAAATTCTCCATTCTCATTCAATTTGTTCTGAAATACCCATTTAGTTCTTATTACATTCTTGTTTGTTGGTCTTGGGACTAATTCCCAAGTACGATTCTTCTTAATTTGCATCAATTATTCTTCCATAGCTTTGATCCAATTCTCATCTTTACAAGCCTTAATCACTGTCTTAGGTTCTACTTTGGAAAGTAGATACAAATTTACATGTTCTTCTGTCATATCAGTTTGTCTTCTTGTCATCACACCTCTGCTCTTATCACCAATGATTTGATCTTTGGAATGATTCTTTTGCACATACTTATGAGTCTTAGGAATCCTTTCCAGACCTTCTTCCTCTTCAAATTACATTATCATCTATTCATATGCACTTTGATATTGAGACCTACACAAAGGTAGATAACCTAAAGCTTTATACTCTAAGACCCAAACCTTCATTCATAGTTATCTCATGCTAGGGTTTAAGTCAAATCCTTGATTGTCTAGTGACAAACCAATTTGCAATCTCCTCATTAGTTGTTCTAGTATCAAACATAACTTTTCACCTCACAAACTGTCCCTTGATCACTTGACACTGACTATCTAAGCTTATGAAATTCATGGGTCACTATCCCTAAGCACTCAAGACTATTCTCTATGATGAGCTCTCAATGTGAAACATGGACTAGATTAGAATTATTTAATGATAACGAGCTGTACTCTTGTGTCTTTTACTGTCATCAACATGTTGGTAATATATTCTTCCCTATGAATGTCCTTGTGTTAATCATTACAAGGTAGGTCAACACTTGATAACCTTAACCTTGCTATCTTTATATTTTGCTACTTCACAGTAATTGTGACTTAAATTGAAATGTCATGGAACTCTGTCTTGTGAACCTTCAAAGCATTGAGGTCTTAAACAAGCATACTATCTTCTTAACACTAAGATTATGAAGATAACATGACTGCATTTTGATCTGCACAATCATCCTTTCATTTATGACCGTCCCTTACAAACTTTCCATTTGATGCTCCCTTCTTTGTGATCATTGCTCTCAAGACTCTACCCTTGGAAGACTCTTATGACTGTCCTGCTCTTGAAATTTGTCTGCTTTTACTTGGCTGTGATTTAGTCATGCAAAATCACTGCCTTGCTCACTGTTATTGATGCCATGACTTCTCTCCACCTCGAATCTCATCATGCCATCTTGAAGGAACAAAGATAAACATAAGATATAAAAGAAATGAACAAAAGTGCAAGACCTATGGAAACATTTTGAGGGTCTTCAAGGTATAAAACATGACTGTACTGTGACCCCACACACAACCCTCCATTATTCTATTGTGAAATTCTATACATTTGTGAAGGCTACCACATATAGATACTGTCTCCTTGCAACTTTCAATGCAATCATTTGCAACACCAAATCATAACACCTTGGGATTGCCACTTTGTAGAATATGTTATCACATTCTTAAGATAAAGGATAAGTAGAAAATGCAACACAGTTGTGAATCAATAATAAGAATGTCTTTGCCTCATATTTTCCATAAGCAAGAAAACAACCCTATTTCTCCTTGCTATTACCATGACCCTAATGATCATGAAACTCAGGATGAATATGTTGCTATCTATGCATTAGGCCCTCCTATCAGTGTTTGGATATCATGAGGCTAACATTTGTGATTGTATTTTTAATAGTAAGCTTGTCATTGCCCACTGTTAAGCCTTATACACCACTGCCTTCTCACTTTAAGATAACACTTACATTCTTATGATTTAAATCTATGTTCTTTTATCTTGAATAACACTATCAAAGGTTTGACTGTCAACATCACTTGGTGCTTTGACCTAGAGAACCGTTACAATGCTGCTTCTTTATAACCCTAAGGTTTCCAAGCTTTGAGATCGACAAATCCATTACTCAAAGACTCAAAATCCATGGATTTGAGAGCATGAAAAACTTCCTATGCTTGTTGCTGCACCATCTCATATAACAAAGGTCTAAAAGGAATCCCTTTTGACCTTCTAGCATCACTGTTCTTGTGAAAGATGAATGTCTCTTTTATGCAATGAGCTTGTTGACAAAGGTATCCAATCAAAGAGTTTCATTACTCTTTATGCATAATATTTGATGGATAAACTCACCATTTGTGACTGTCCAACTGTCAAGAGATTGCTACCCCCTTTTGCACCCTTTTGCATTAGGAGTTGACTATTCTTTAATCTTTTGAACTGTCACTTTTTTTTAAACATGTGGCAACTACTTTGTCATGATTGTTGCTCCTTAAACCCTACCCCCTTTGCATCATTTTCACCATAAGATAGGAATCCATAACTGCTCATATATCCTTTTGAAGAATGCCATGCATTAAGGCCATGATTGTTGTTAAGAGGAAGCCTGGCTTTGTGCATTGAACATAACAGTGACATTTGAATCCCTCCTTAGTCATGAAAATGTTTGGATTACTTCCATTTTAATTTTGTGTGGTTGTACAACAAGGGTAAACCTTGAAAAATCCTTAAAATGACTTCATTATTCCTGTAAACTGTCCTCTCAAAGTTGCTGCTATATTTTCTTATTAAACAAAGGATTAAAGGCAGCTTGAATATGAAAATGCATTCTCAAGAAACATATACAAACCCTAACCCATGCATGATAGAGGAGAAGCTCCCTCATGAAAGAAAAAACATGTGAAAAGGAAAAGAAAAGTTGCAGACTTGAAAGTCTTTTCTTGTGCAAAGCTGCAATTTCCTTCACAACTTGAGCCTTCCTCATTTCTTTTGTCAAAAATCAAGGAAACCTTCTGCCAAACATGGAAACTCATGTGGAATTTCCCTCCAAACTCAAAAATCAAAGCTGCAACTTTATCTCCTTGTCCGTTTGCACGTGGATTTCATAAAAAAAGGCTTGTAAAAGGCATTTAAATGCCTTTTCTAATGTTTTGGCATAAAATTAAGCCCTTTTGACCTGAATACTCAACCTTTGACATTATTATTTAAAATATGCTTTCAATGAAGACTTGACAAAGAAAACAAGGCTTTCAAAATTCTTTTTCCCCTTTTTTATAAAATTTCCAAATGGAGGCCTTGTAAAACCCATAATATTTGACTTATTGACCACTTTAAGGCACTATTTTAGCCTGGAAGGTAAAAATAGGTAACAATTTAATCACAAGTTTTTCCTAAATTTTATCAATTGACCATCTGGTTCCAAATTTCTCTTTGTTGAACTTGAACATGTACACAAACCTTGTGACAAAAAAAAACTACAATTCTCAGAGATTGATTCTAGGAGGCTCCTTGGACATGCTTTCTTGATTATGATTTTTTACAAATTGTCTCAATTAAATGGAAATATGAAATCTTAAAGATAATTAAGCGTGATATTATGTGCAAAGTTTTTCATTTAGATGGAGACTATAAAATATAGTTTAAGGGGTGAGTTATGTTCCTAATTGTTTCTAAAAATTCCTTGGTGAAATTTTCAGTGCTTAAATTTTTTCTGTTGTTCCATGCCATTGTAGATGTTAAATGCTTGACATGTATGTACCATGTACCATGCTCATCGTAGAAATTTATTACCAAGGCTAGTATGGTGTATGTTCAATTCTCAATGTCACATTTTTGGAGTTTGAAGCACCTTCCCAATTCTTTGGTGCTAAATGAAATAGTTATGTAGAGTTAAGTTAACTATGGGCCAATGTTCAAAAAATGTCTGGTTGTGTGCTATTTGTTATTTGTGTATTTTGTGGTAGAATCATAGTTAATATCTCCTAACCATGATATGTAAAGGTTATTTCAATTGTGAGTACTTTTATTTTGTTGCCTCTAGTAGAAGTGTTTTATTTTATAGCTTGATGGTTGCTATGTTGCATGAATCCTATTTAATGGGCTTGCTACTAAGGTGGAGAAGTCTAGGAAGCAATTGAAAGAGAGGAAGAATAGATCTAAGAAGATCTGTGGAGTCAAGAAGGTAAATATTCTTTCAAAGAACCTGTTAAAGTAAGTTACTTATTTTCTTTTTGCTACAAAGGGGCAATTTACTTATTGCATTGCCGTGTTTTGTTTGTGTAGACCAAGGAAGGAGATGCAACAAAGAAGTAATGCAACAATTAGCAATATTAAATGAGTTTTGATACATTTATTCAGATTTTGAGATGTAAAAGCCCATGATGAAATATTAAGGTTGAGCATACTAATTGTGATAGTATTGCAATTTAGGAGTGATTCTCAATGTGAACTAAATTTTCTTCAAGTTGCATTTCATGTTTTGTTAGTTAGCTTTTAATTTTTTGAACGAATATTGGGGCAGATTGGTATGCAATCTAAATTTGTTTCTCAACTTTATTTCTGGTATTTTTTGTTTCTATGCCTCTAAAAGATATGCATGTTATGATGATTTCAGAAAGACTTGTTGTGTGGATGGATGTTAATTTTAGTTGTTAGATTGACTTTCAAAGTGCCTATCATGTGAAATTGTTTTAACTACATTATAGCAAGGAGATGCATCTCCCACCCTCTGGGTGTGCCTCCCGTACTGGAGACAGGTACATAGACATCTCTCATAAACTACCAAATGACATAAATCAGTGAACAAAAACAATTAAATAAACTACCAAATGACGACAATTAAAAATTAAAGTGACTAAATTTACTACCAATTAATGTAAACTAGTCAATTAAAATGACTAAATATACTACTAATTAACGCCAATTAATAATTAAATTGACTAAATATACTACCAATTGACAAAAACCAGTGAATAAATATGACTAATTATATGACCAATTGACGACAAAATAATGATTAAAATGACTAAAGATACTACCAATGGATGGAAATCAGTTAATACAAATGACTAAATTTACTACCAATGGACGAAAATTAGTGAATAAAAATGACTAAATATACTACCAATTGATGGCAATTAATGACTAAATCAACGATTAAATATACTACCAAATTGATCAATCAAAACAACCAATAAATGACTAAAAATGGTTGTCATAAATTTGGTCGTTGTATAAATGACCGACAATAAACTACTAATGGTCTCGTGACCAAGCTTTGTCATTTTTATGCAATTTTTAGTAGTTTTTTTAGTCATTTATTGTTGTTTTTCTACTAGTGTAGTTTACCAAATTATGCATTCCAAAGCCTTATTTTTACCATTTTTTGAAAGGAGAACCAACATTAAATAAATGCATTTAATATTTAAATTACCATGGAATATGTGTATCTTGGAAATATAGGCCAGGACTCATTCTCCCATGGGTGAATGGATCCCCTTTACGAGCCAAGACCTATTTTAAAATATGTTTTTGGAGGTAATTTAACATTCAAAATTGAAATTGTAAGTGTCGGCTTTTGGAATCTATTTTTTGGGAAATTTGATAAATACCTATAAATACATAGTTTTTTGATCATTTGAAATCTAAGTGATATCAAGAAGCAATCCTATTGAGTAAAGATTATTGTCAAGAGCATTCAAGAGTAACATTATCAGTCATTATCAACAACAATCAAGATCCTAACATCACGCCAAATTTTGTGTGTGTTCATATTGTCTTGTGAAGGCTAAGAAGTGTTATAGGTCTTCATGCATCCAAGCATTCAAGAAAATCAAGCAATCAAGATCCAATTCCCTTGAAGTGATGTGTATGTATTCAATCCTTCAAAGAAGAAATTGAAGGGTGGTGAGTTGCAACAATTGTCCTTTCATCATTTCCTTCCTTTCCATTCAAGGTTTTTATCATTGACATTACCATTGTGTAAGTGGAAACACTATTCATGGGGTTTGATTGAGGAAAGCCCCTAAAATGGCCCAACATTTTCTCCTCCTTTGAATGTGCAGGTTACAAGTTGAGGAAGGATTGAAGAGATCTTGAAGAGAAATTTTGCATTGTTGCAGTCATTGTCATCAAAGTTTACAATACACAAAAACTAAGTTGCATAATTCATTTTTGACATTCTAACAAGTTTGCAGGTGAAAAACAACATCTTAGTTCTAACACCATAGATTGTAAAAAGTGTTTTTGGAAGCACTAACATAGACCCATTTTCCTAGGGACGAATTAGTCCTCCTACACATACTAGAATGAATTTTTGGTTATAGGTACATGCCCTCTGATATCTCCCAAATCTACCAGCAAAGTGTTGTTACAGTCTGCTTATCTTCAAGAATCTACATTTCACATATTAGGTCATATAGTTTCATTCTAAATAATTTCCAATTCATTCCTAAGACTCAAAAGGATCAGATACAGGTTTGATTGACTCACCTTGGAGGTTGAAAGTCAATCTATGTACCTTGTTGATTTGCATCCTAATGAAATCCTAGAAATGTTGGAATTAACCTTAGGTTTTAGAAACTAAACTTAGGGTCTCTCCCCAAATTTCTACATTTCAGTAAGTAATAATTTCTTGATAGTGCTATAAGATTATTTATCTATTTTCTATTCTTGCTTCATTGTTACAAATGATATTGAGTAGGGAATAGATACATCTAGGACCCAAAGATCTATATTTTATGATTCCTTCTTAAACAGAGAGACTTTTTTGGGTAGCTTTTATTTTGTAAGAGATGTTGAGTAGGAACAAGCGTAAGAGTCCTCAAGGCAGTGAAGGGAGGCCATCAAAATGCACAAAATGTAAAGTTACCATAGTTTCATACTTTGGAAATAATTTTGGTCCATCATATCAAGATGGAACTAAATCATCAACACTTTTACCAAATATTAATCAACAAGGAAATACCTAAGAGAAAGATCAAAATTTTAGTTAATTGAGTTGGATCAAGATGACAATGTTGCAAAAGATGTTCCAAGGGATACCCAAGGTAGCCAGAATGAGTTAATTGACTTGGATGACAATGTTGGCATCATAGATGATGTTGCTGCAATTAAGGGAAAAATAAAAGCCAAATAAAAAATGGAGCGTGAGTGGGATATGACAAGGAATTTTCATTAACCCATTCAATGAACCAATGGAGAATGCAAATGAAGATCAACATACAAAAAAATGCAAGTGTAAATTTTGTAGTTTGAAATATAAAAGGGACAAGAAGTTGTAGCTAAAACTTGACACTATAAAAAAGCATATCAGTAAAGTTTATGAAAAACAAATCATAGAAGAAAAGGAAAAACAAACAATAATAAGATGGAAATCAAAGGAAGAATGTCTTCATGTTAAGCATGCCTTGGAATAAGATGAGCATATACAAAGAAAGGTTGAGCTTGTTGAATCTGGAGGTTCAAATGAAACTCAATTTGGAAAGATAATGGAAAGAGCAGAACATGCAAATTTTTTGCAATTGATTGTTATATTTCATACTTTTACCAGAGGGAATCCTATGACAAACTACCCAAAATATAATAATTTATTATATTTTTGGGCGTTCCTAAATTTTGTAGCACACATTGGTCAATAAAATGTTGATGGGAATGGGAAAGTTGTCTTTCTACAATGGAAAAACAAGATTTATCAGAAAAAATAAAAGAGTCAACCTTCATTACATTATATTTAGATGAGGTTACTGTGGTAGATAATACATTTTGGGTATGTATGAATGTGTATACTGTATACAGGCATGTTTTCCAGCCTTATCTACTCTGTGTTTATAAAATGGAGGAGTTCAATATCACCAAATACATTTGAACTAGTTAAGAAATATTTGAATGAAATTGGAGGTATGGATGAATTCACAATTGCCAAAAAATTGGTGTGTGTAGGAGTTGTTGAAGCTTCAGTAATGCAAGGTCATAGGAACAGTATTTGTGTAAAGTTGCAAACTACTTGCTCACCATATATGATTTTCATTCACTGCATGACTCACATAATGAATTTAGCATTTAAAATTACAATCAAGTTTCCTTTAGCATCAAAAGTTGAAAATGTAGTTAGCAATCTCTACTCATGCTTGTGCCAAAGTCCCAAATGGTTTGCAAAATTTCAAAATTTTTCTAAGGGAATAACAATAGGAAACAAACTTTTTGAGGATGTTGATACTAGATGGATCTCCTTGCATGGACCATTGCAACGGGTTTTTTCAAAATATCAATCCTTGATTGGAGTAATGTATGAACATCGCCACATAGTAGACAAAACACCTAACCTCTTACATAGGTTAAGTGATATAGAGACACTCTTAAATTTATTTGGTCTTCTCCCCATGCAGGATGAAATCAAAAAATCTTGTGAAAAATTCCTAAGAAAGAACTATGCATATTTATGAAAATATTAAACTACGTAGAATGACATGTATGACCCTCGATAATATATATCTATCAAATTATCCATTTGAAAGTCCAAAATTTATGTGCTGGTAGTTAATTATATATTTGAACAATCCTAATCATTTTTTATAATTTAATGCAAGTGGGGAGTTATGTGCCTTTGTATGTGGATTTGAGATACCAATGCACTATCGTATGACTGTAAGGTGCTCTCCCAGAGAAGTAATTGTTACAAAGGAATCTTTTAACACATTGTTAAATTTTTATGTACTACTACTGTAGGAGCATGCTGGGCGAAGGGCAATCGACATCACCAAAAAAATATTGTTGCAGAAATTCGGTTTGATTTTGTTGTGTTTTCTTTTCTTTCTCTTCGGACAAGTCGGTTTTGGTTTCATGCATCCACTTCATTGGAATCAAGATAAAGTTAACACTGGTAATTTTCTTAAGGTTTGCACATTATCTTTGTCTCTCTCCAATTCGAAATGATATGTACACCATTACATTATCTTCTTACTTCATGACTATCGAAGGTATTATCGACATTAATGGTTTTATAAAAAACAAGAAAGATAAAAATCAGGAAAAAAAAACACATGAAGTATCTGAATGGACATGGGAAGTTGAAAAGACGAGAATTTGAAAAGAAAGTGGAAACCATTAACTTTAGCGCCAAGAAAGGGAGAAGGTGGGGGGAAAGAAGGAAGGGGGCAGCCAAGGGGAAGACATGGAGGTCACAGAGGGAGAGAGAGTACGCAAAACCCTTCCTCCTACCCGCACCATGAAATTATTGAAGCAATACTAAGCACATTGGGTGGATTAGGAACAACGAATAAAGCCTCAGGAAGCGCAAATAACTATGGAAGGCAGAAAAATCTACGAGCAAGTATGGAAAGCTCGATAAATGGGAGTAAACAATAAAAGAAGTAGCAGGACGTGGTATGAAGGATGGGGTGACTACAGGAAATTGTAGATTGGAATGTGGACGAAAGGAGGTCACCTAAGAGCTACGCGAGGGTGGGAAACAATAAAAAGATCGTTGGATTTTCTTTGTAACCATATGAAAAAGTGCAGATTAGAGTAAAAATGGCCTCGTAGGAGAGCTAAAAGGAGGGCCGAGGAAAAACTTGGACATAGAATTCCTGTGTGAGGGGGAGTATAGTGATTAGCAATGAAGGAGTCGAATTGGTGAGAGAAAGAGATGATACCAAAGGAGCATATTTAATTGGCATGTGTAATATTGGTTTCCAGTGTATTGAAGTTGGAGCCTGCGAATGAAAGCGAAGGAGAAGATCGTAATTTTTCCTTGTTTTGAATTCCAGTATAGTAGATCAGAAAGAAATCAAATGGGAATTGTTGGTAGCAAAGAGGAGTTTGTATGAGCAGAGGAAGACGAAGAGATGGAAGTCCGAGAGGCATTAGAGTTGCCTGACTTTTGCAATGTAATTTTTATGAAATCAAAATAATATAATTATTTGAATACTTTTCAAATTGATGTTTATAGTTGTGCAATTGTAACTTGATTAAAATTGACACAAGTTATTATCAATTTTGTGTTAATTGTTCATGGAGTTTGTGTAATATGAAATTTTGTGGGTTGAGTGAGGTCCTTCTTTGTCAACTACTTTAAAAGGTATAGCAAAATCTCTTTCCTTTGATATTATAGAACGATTCCCTCAATATGAACTACTTGAAGCCATTTCTATCGTGCATCCTCAATATTGGGTCCATCGTCAACAAAACTATTTTCATAGGAGTGTAACTACCTTGGTCAAACATTTTTTGAAAATTTCATAGTAAAATTTACAAAAAATAGAAGGAATTATAAATGGAACTAAGCTTAGAGAGAAATCTGGCCATTTTACAACAACTATGATTGAATAGTTTGACTCCTTGGAGAATCCCATGCAAGCAAGATCAATAACACTTGGATTTGGGAAACCTTAGGTTAGAGTAAATTTATTATGTGATTCATTATCAAAATATTTCAAACTTGATTTAAGTCAAACCATGATATTGGAGTCAGTGGAGGATGAGAGTTTTTAGTGCATTGGGGTTTTTGAAATCAAAGATAAGAAACAAACTAGACAAGAATTTGAAAAAATTCTTGAGGATGTATACAACTAGGTACAATATCCACACTTTTCCTTTTTAAAGGGAACTCACAATATGAAAGTCCATATGTGAAAGAAGGGGGTTGTGTAACATTTCAAACCTTAACTTGGTAGTGACACAAATAAAAATGAAGGCCAGACTCAAAGTTAAGATGACTCTCAATCTCATCGTTAGAGTGAGGAGTGATAGGTGAATTGGAAAATTCAAGGGATTTAGTAGTTATTAGGTATTTACACTGTATTTCATGAATCATACCTCAAACTATCTTTGATGATATTTTATATTGTATTCCATGAATCAGATTGAATAAATTAACATATTATTATTTTCCACTATTCCGATATAGAATCTAAATTGTAAACATTGTTTTCAAATTGGTTAATTAGTTATTAACCATAATTTTTAATTTCCATTTATTAATTAACATATTATTAATAGTTTCATATTTTTATTATAGAATGCCGATAATTTTTACATGCACTTAATGATTCAACTCAATGCTTAATAACAATAGTAGCATATACAACATTACACAATCGTTTAACGTGTATCTAGTAGTAGAAACCAAAGTTTTTTTTTAAATTGAGAAAATAAATAATACAAATTATTTGAACACATTAATGAATTTGAGTTTTGTATTGTTTTTAAAATGAAGGAATACATAGAGGAAATGCAAAATATTTCTCAAAAACAACTCTACACAGCTCGTTGAGTTGGAAACTCATATTATCAAATCATTCTATCAACTTTTGTAGCATGCTCCACTATCCATTTGATGGAAGTGATTTTTTTTCTAACTGATAGCATTTGAATTGAAAATTTGTTAATAATTCACAATTAATATTGGAACTTTAATTGAATGTTTCAATCAAAGTTGCATTCAAGGTTATTAGTGGTTTGATGGAATCCAAAAAGTTTGCCTCATTTGGGTTTTGAGGAAACTGATCCAAATCAATATTTTTTGTATCTTCCATCTTCTTTCTGAAAGAATCCTTTCCAATGAATTGATTTGTTGTGTCAAAATCCAAGGGCAAACCAAGCTCTATCAAGTTCTCTACATTTTTATGCAGCTTCTTCATCTTTTTTGTAGCCTAATTCAAAAATTCATCTACTTCATGTAGTTTCAAACACTTTTGAATGATAGATGATGCCTTTATTGATGCATCAATCCAGTTGTGAATTCCTTTGGATATCAATTCATTGCCATTTCCTTTGTAGACTATTTGTAAAATTTAATTTACAATTTTCTCTCTTGAATTCATGTTTCTGTTGTCAACTACATATTTTTTGAGCTTCCTATTATGTACTGTCAGAGATTTAATCAATCAAAACAATTCACACAAATGATCAATCCTCTGCATTATTTGCTCCTAGATCTTTTGTTTTATATCCCTCATTATTTCTCTATAAAATGAAGTTAACCTATTTTGAGAAGACTTTATTTCATTTTGTGCTTTGCTTAGCTATTAATCTTTCTTTGGTTTTTTTTTGTTCCTCTAATTTTTGTTCCCAATATTTTACATTTTATTTATGTTTTTCCAAATTGGCTTGTAATTTATTTGCTAAGGCATAGGATTTTTCCTATTTTGTTCTAATTTTTTTGAAGTGGATTTTTCATCATCATGTTTCTTGATGCTCTCATCTAACCTTTGCTTCGATTCATTCAATTTTAGTTCCACCTTTGTCTGTTCATCCTCTTTGCTTGTAGATGTAGAGGCAATTTTTTTTAATTCTTTTTTCTAATCCATTTCTTTGTTTATCCACTACTTTCCTCTTTTCTTTCTTATTTGCTAGGTCTAATTATAAATTTTATATTTGAATTTTAACCTATTTTGTATCTCTTTCTTTAGTAATGATGTGTATACCACTTCATTGTTTCTCTTTTGATACATTAATTTTTTTAGTATTTTTCAATTGAGAAAAATCATTTGGATACTGCTCACCTCAAATTTAGAGTGATGCATTCGATTCTTTGTTTTATTTTGAACATTGAGAACAACAATCATGTACACAGTTTTTGTATTTGGGTCAAATACGGGTAATTTACCCTAGTTGTTGCAGGATCTGAAGTTACAGTAGATGTACTCTATTATTTTCTTCCTTTATTTTTATACATTTCTGATTTATTTTTAAACTTAACACTGTAATCAAAACTTGGGGTTGCAGACATAATAAAATACTTGAATGGTGAAGGAGTACTAGCAATGATGGGAAAATCTCTAATTATTTGAGACTGAGGCTACAGATTAACCATTACTATTGTAGTCACACTAACAACTAGAGGGATTCCCTTTAAAATCAAAATAACTCTTTTGGGGTAGAAATTAAGGTAGTGGTAGTGGTAGTTGGACTTGGACCTATCATAATCCTTTGCTTCTTCAGAATGAATTAATCATTGGGTGTCTGTATAGTATCTTTTATTGTTGACCTTACTGTTGACCTCTTGTGTGTAATTTGTTATTGTAACACATGTTGATCACTACTAGTAGTAATACCCATACCATTGCCACCACTGGTAGTGCCAGTTGCACTAGATTCTTCACCATGTCCTAGTTGCACCATGATTGTATCTGACCATGAGGATTTGAAGCTATAAAAAATTAAATTGTTTCACCTATCCTTGTATGCCCTTGGGATTTTTTATTAGCTCCAATGCCTTGCAAATCACTATGTTTTCTATGGACTACCTCTATTGGTGCCCAAATGCCTTGTCCTTTGGACCCCAAACCACCACCTTCATAACCCATTTTTTTGGCTATGGATTCTCTTGAAGTATATATTTGTTTTGTGGTCTCACTTAAACCATGTTTGAATTTGCTTAAATATTGTACACTTTATTCCTCCCTATCATCATTAGATTCATCACCAATTTCTTGAACTTTAGAGGGATGCTCTTTATTCCACAAATTACTAAACTCATCATATTTTGGGATCTCTTGAAACAATGCACTAGTTTTTGCTTCACCTAGATCCTTCCTCATAGACCAAAAGAAAGTAATTTATGATGGTGTCCAATTTTCATCTGTACAAGCTCTTCTTAGAGAATTTGGTATTTTTACTGAAGTAGATGGTCAACCACCTTTTATATAAAACTTGTTGTACCTCTTGATTTGATTCTCTACTTATCTCTATTGATGCAATACCATTATTTCTGTTAATTTTTTTAAAAAAGAAATACCTTTCTCAACAATAGTTTTCTCCATTAATTTTTTGACCTCATCCATGAATTCTTACTTTTTAATACTTCTAGCAAGGGTTTAATTTCATGCTGAATTCTACTTGCTGCAAACTTATTAGCCACAAGCCTTACTTTAATGATGTCACAAGGGCCATCTTGCTAGTAAGAGTCAACATCATTTTTAAAAAAATTCGTGTACCATAGTGAATTCTTTTCTCTTGAATGTGAACACTCCACATGAAAAAGGTAAAAAAGGAAATATGCTCTTCTTTTGCTGACTAATAAAGTATAGTTAATATGTACTCTCCATTTTCTATACATATTCCAAAGAAAAATCCCTCTTTATCACATGTATTGGAAGTTTGTAGGGATCTGCTCCTGATCCATAAAATCTTAGCACAATATATTCTTCCATGAAGTACCTTTCAACCAATTGTATTTTTGATCCTGGTTGAATGCAATCTCTATAAGACTTAGGCAATCTAGGAATTGGATTATTTGTAATTGCTTGATATAATGGAGCCAAAAATTAGTTCTACAAAATGATTGTATTTCCTTCAAGTATCATGCATACTTATCTGTAATGAGCCTAGCCTAAGCTGGCTCAATAACTCTTCTTTTGTTGCCTTGGGAATTTTGTCAAACAGTTGGTGTGCAAGCTGATATAGGCTGATAAGAAATTCTGATTGATTTATTTTGACTTCCTTGCTATCAATGATGTTTCTTGAATGTTTCCAATGATATCAATAATTTCCAATGACAACTATGAATGATTCTATGATGAAATACAATTGTTTTAATGTACTTTTTGGTGCATAAAGATGACTGAAACTACTTGTAATATGCAACTACAACAACTAAAAATTATGACAAACACTTTGGATGCAACCTAAGATGGAATTTATGTACTTACAACCAAGTAGCATTAATACAAACATTTGGTATGCAATATTATAACATTATTTATGCCAAAAAGAGAACCTTACAACCAATTGACATTTTTTCAAACAATTGGCATGCAAACTAATAAGCTGATCATGAATGATATAAACAAGCTCAATTACAATAGTATTTGACCAGCAACTTATATCTCCTTCTTTGCAATAAAATGTCTAATACAATGATGCTATGAATTGGCCAAGACTCTTGGCTTACAATTGTTTGGCAATGGTGCCAAATCTGATTTTCTGAGTATTCACTTACAGTAGCAACTAAAATGCCTATGATGACAATGCAAACTACTTAGCAAATGCAATAAGAACTTGGTAATGATGGTGCCCAATGTTGTTGATGAAGAAACAATAAAAATCCAATGTGCTAGGCACCTTCCAAGCTCAAATCGAAATGCTCAAGCTGCCGCCTCTATTCTTGCCCAGAATGATTGGCCTCCTCAATCGATAGATATGAGAAAAAAAATGAGACTCACATAGGCTGATCAACCTCCATGATAGCAGATTATGAAGGTCTAAAAATGCAATTGAAACTTTACAAAATATCACTCCTTAAGATGATGAAATGATAAATCACAGTCAACAATTATTCTCCAAATTGAATCTCCACAAATTTTCTCAATAAAATAATCAATCTCAACAATACATCAGCTGCTGAAGTAACTTCTCCATCAAATGCAACAATACATCAGCTGTTGCAAGTCAAATACTTTACTCAAAATAAGTACAATAATACATCAACTATTGTATTCAAATAATTTCCACAATAAAGCACAGGATTAGACTTCTGAAGTAAACCCCACAATCAACAATAATTCAGCTGGTATCTCACAACCTCAAAATTGTGTAACCAATGAGGGTTTCATCCCCAAAGGTCCTCCAATGGCTTAAACCCTAGCTAGCTTCTCCACCACCAAAAGTCTTCAATTCAAACAACAATTCATGGATGAAGAAACAATGGCTGGCCTCACCTATTTATTCTTTTTCACCAAGAGGTTGGCCCACAATCTAGAAGCTTCCAGAATATTATTTTATTTTTATTAGGTGACTTTATGATATATTATTTTATTTAAGTCACTTTATTAAATTAATTAAATATAAAGTTACCTTTTAATGTTTATTTATTTGATAACTTTATAAATAATTAACTTAATACCACTTTTTAATTTAATTAAAATAATCAATTAGTCATCCTTATAAAATCATTATTATTTTGGACAACTTAATTAATTAAATTAATTAAATCACACTACCTCCAAAATGGGGACATTAGTGGTCCAATCATATACTGGAAACATTGTTTTTGCCTCAACATTTGTATAGGGCTAAGTCTAAAGATTATTGGACAAAAATATTCAACTAAATTTGAATAGATTTAAATAGCACAAGTAGGTTGTGAACCTAAATATCTTAGTGGAACCTCTTTTAATCATTTTTTTTTTGCATAGATTCTACAATATGCTCAAAAAAACAATATTTGGTAGGTGAAGTAACATAATAGATATTATATACCATTACAAGAAGGCTTGCATCCACTTACCCATTGCTATCAAATCCAAAGAAAAATTCTAGCATATAAATAGTATCCTAAACCCATGGTTTAAAAATATCAATTTATAAGGAGGCTTATGATTGTCTTTGAATAAGTTACCATCCATTGTTTTTTTTTAGAAAAGAATTTTGGAATCTTGATGTATTGCTTCATAATTACTAGCAAGGTTTTCTAGGTCAATGTGGACGTTTCCAAAATCTTTAGATGTAGACTCCAAAACATTTCAAAATCTTTCTGCAGTAATGGGTAACATTTCTTCTTTTTATATATCTTTATTGGCAATCTTTTTTTGTTATCATCATAATTGTGGGCGTAGACCATGATAAATTATAGGGAAGGGAAAACCTTAGGTAACATCATGCATCACAATCCAACTACCCACAATGTAGTGACACTATTAATTGACATTATTTTACTATTGGTAGTTTTCATTTGCATTGTAGCCTTATTCTCACACAAAAATCTCAGTTCAGAGTTAAGCCTACCATAGGTTACAGGATCATAAATATCATGGCATTCATCTATGAAACCTGGGGTTTTAGGTAGTCCAACATAGTCTATTTTTTATTTTCTTTTCCTTTCCTAATAGATAGTTTGGTAGAGGTGGTAGACATGCTTGTAAATTGTAAACTCTCAACCATAAACCCCAAGTAATGTAGTATTTCTTTCACACCCAAAATTTGATTCCTAAAAATATGAATACAAAGACAAGTGCGAACTAGCTCTATTGGATCCAAAAATCTCCTTGGTGCACTGCAATGAGCAATCTCCCTGAGTCTTGACCCTCTAGCTTCAAAATAATATCACTTAGCAGTAGCCATTTCACTTCTTAATTTTTTATTATTATTCTCAAATATTAAAGTGAATGAAATGTGTTACCTTTGGACTACGCAATTAGTGCATTATAATTCTATACTAACACTTCAAATGAAATTCAACACTTGGCCTACATTTTTACAACTTCAATTAATTAATCACTTTTAACGAGAGGTGAAATCATTTGATCTCAAATAACTTCTCAACCATTGATATGTGCAAATCTAATGATTCTAGGGTGATTTAAGAGGTTTGAGTTCACAAGTCTAGCACTCTGTGCATTTTATTCCCTAATTCACTACAACCATCCATCAAATTTCATCAAATGGTAGAATAATTTAATATGTTTTTAAATTTTTTCTAAGGAATAATATTATGTCATATCAATATGAAATGAAAATATTACATAGTTAACAAGAACATGCGATTAACTACTTTATTGCGGCACTAATATGATGATGCCAATTAGGAATGACACAACATACAATTTGATAACGCTTTAACACCTGCAAGCCACATGCCATCATACCACAAAATCACAACTTGAAGACTTTGCAACAAACGAGAACATGCAATGAAGTAAAAGCGTACGATGCAATAGGAATGTGACATTTGGCACCAACAAGGATTAATGCGGAGACCACCATATGGGTATATAGTGAAGGCGACTTAAGTGATTATAAAAGCACATGCATTAACATTAAAAATTGCTCACTAGGAAAAGGGTTTGGTTAATTAATGAATACAAAGGCTTTTTATTACAACCGAAGAAAATGAGAATGAGCCGAAGAAGTCTAATATCAAAATATGTCGACACTTGTCCCTATTTTGAAGACTATGTAGGAATTTGGGTGTGTGAAAAATTTGGCCCAAAATAGAATGACATATCATTACACATTAATTATATTATTTATTTATATATTATAATTAACTATAATAATTGTTATATATTAAATACTAGTATATATCTTTAAGATAATCTATATAAATACATCAAAAGCTATCAAGCAAACTTAAAATAAATAAAAATTCATTGTATGACTAATCAGATGGAAAAAAATATAAATTATTGCAATTAAATAATGAAAATAGAATGTTGTGACACTGCCCACTTTAAATAATCGAAAAAATCAAAACAAAATTATTGCACATGAAAATTATAAATTAGAATGTATTTATGAGGTTTAATTATATAGATTCAACTATAATGTCCCCTTCTCAAGCATGATCAATTCAGTGGACCGTTGGCCTATCTCAGAGACCCGTAGGCTACTCGGAGGGTAAAATTAGGGTTTCCCCTTTTGGAGGTTGTTGTTGCTTGAAATTTGGAGATTGAATTGGGGATTCTTTATGGGTTTTCAGAGAGCTTCGTAGTGGTGTGACTTGTAGTGCATTCCGAACACCTTTAGGAATTTACTATTTTTAGTAAATTCTATTTCTGGTAGTGGTCCTATTGTTTTCGGCACAGTCGGCTCTCTTCTTCAGCCGGTTTAGTTGGTTTGCTCATTCTTGGCCTTGGGATGCATTTTGGAGAGATAAGTCAAGTTGAATTAAATAATGTTATATTTTAATGTTGACCCTTGGCCTAGTTGCATCACTTCAAGTTGTTTTTAAAAGGGGACTTCAAGGGTGGATGCCTCATAGGAGGTAATTTAATATTTTCTTAAGGTCTAAAATCTTGCCTAAAAAGGGATGCCAACTTTGATGTGGAGATTGTTTTAAATAAAGTCAAAATAGCTTTGAGAAATGGGATGCCATCCAAGGAGGGAAATATGAACATTTCAAATTTGAAAATTAGGGCGCCTTCTTGATGCTTCTAGAAGTTTCCTCTCTAGCTTATAAAAAGAGGCCTTTGCTCTTCAATTGATCATCTTATGACTTCAATAATGTTATGCTGCAGAAATGGTACTAGGATTGCTTCGAGGAATGTATGCCTCCTAGCCTTGGCTCAACTTCTTGCTTGAAAGATAGCAACTAGTGGAGATGTTAGATGATAGTTGAGTGGATTTGTAGTGAGTTTTGGCATTGTAGTGATTATTCTGCATTTTGTAGTTGTTTCCTTGCATTTTAGTGAATTTTCTAGAGTTGCTGATTATCTTGGCTGAATGTGAGTTTCATTCATAGATTTGAAAATAAATATTATCTCATTCTGGGTATTGTCTCATTGAGTTTCTTTGGCTAGGGCAACCCTACTTGACAGGTTGCAGATTTTTTAACAAATAAATGAATTTTATAGAAAGAAATCGCCCCTCCTTGGGGGCCATACCATTTGGGCTCTCTTGAAGTTTGTGTAAAAAAATATATATCAGGTTTGGGGTCAGTTTTATGGTTCTTGCTTGGGCGCCATCATTCTAGGAGGCTATTGCATTTTATTGGGAGTCATTTGGGTGAGTCTAGTGTGAGTTGCAAGCATTTTAGTTGGGTTCTGTGTTGCTGGTTATGCATTTTCAGTCCATGTTCTGTCAGATCAGACTTAGGTAAATGCAATTTGGTGAAGGGTTTGTGACTGAGAAGTCTCATTGAGCTTTGGAGAGATCTTAGTTCATTATTGCAGCATTGAAGAACTTCTAATCTTGTTCTTTGCAGACACTCTCTATTACTTTGTAAGTTGAAAAGAAGTACTGTCAGCACTTCTTAATCTATCTCTTCATGCTTTTGTAATACCCACTGAATAAGTGGAAGAGGTTGGCTTGCCGCCTATCTTACGATTTGAATTGCATTGTAGTTCTTAGTATCTTCGCCATATGGTAGCTCCATTCCCACTCTGGGTTGGAAAGCACATCCTTGGTGTCGAGTTTACTTTTAGCATTGTAATTAGTAGGGACCCTCTGACCATATGTTC
>VDFB02047144.1:48572462-48709149 GCA_007258455.2 Sequoia sempervirens
TAAAGAAGTGTTGATAAGGCATTACATGTGGACGACAGCCCAATTTGTGAGGTCAATAAATTTATTTCTGATACCTAACCAAATAGTAGAAGATGATACTATTGTTGATGAGAGGTTTGATGTTGTGGCCAACTTGTCACTGTTGTTGATAGATTGGGATGAAGAAGAGGTCACTAACCTTGATATAGTGACACAACCAATTGAAAACCAGACAAGACAGTGGGTAGATTACCAAATTGCTCAACTGAAAGTGCAAGGTACTGTATTAACTTATGGAAAGCTCGAGGATGAACTAGAGAGTGAAACTGATAGTGGAGCAGCTACTGCCCCAACCGAGGAAGCACCTAAATTCCCTCCAGCAACACGATCAAAGAAAAGGAAGGATACGCATGAGTGTCATCCATCCCAAGCACAAAGTGTACACACGGAAGGCTGAGAGGGAGAATCCTTGAAGAAAGCAAAGAAAGCAAGAGGATTTGTAATTGAAATGCCCACAATTGAGGAGGACCCCCAACACGAGGGAGAAGAATAAGCCGAGTAGCCATGATCACCACCTACCACCTCTGCTCCTACTACCACTGCTACCATTGTCACTCGTCCACCTCCTGCATCCCAGGCACTGCTTGTTTCATCTCCATCGACCGTGAACAATTCAGTCCACCTCACCAATGGCCCCAGTTATGGTACTGGATTCCTCCTCGACCACTGCATCCCCATTGTCGTCCTCATTGCCCACTCTCTCTGTCCCAATGCCTATAGTTTCCACTGCTATTATGCCATCACTCACTCTGACAGATGCTTTTGCAAAGTACATGCAAGGAATACCTTCCAAAATATTTGGGTTGATACTGAATCCTATGGTTCAGGCCTTGATGGCCCATATTTTTGTTGGCCTACCCATTCCTCCACCACCTTAAAAGCCACCAAAGATGGAGGCCACTATGAAAATCTCTAAAGAGATGGAGAAACACCAAAGGGAGGCTACAAAAGGAATAGTTGAAGACCTTGAGGACCCTTTCAAGGATGATTATTTTGAACATCCAGAGGGCAGAGTGAACCTAAACCTGGATAAGGTTGCATTTGATGAAGAAAATTCACACTCTTCAGAGGAAGATACTGAGGATCTCAACACAAAGTATATCATAGAAACCTTAGATCATGAACTAGAAGAGGAGTTGTCCCAACAACTCAAAGATGTACTAGAAAACCATGACTCTGAGAGGCATCTCTCTGAAGAAAAAGTTGATACAGATATCAATGTGGAGATACTTGAAGAGCCTCCACTAACTGATCAAGAGAAGGGCCCCATCCAAGAAGAAGAAGTGCCTCCTGAAAAGGAAGAAGAAGAGAAAGAAGAAAATAAGAAGGAAGAAGATGCACCGAAGAAGAGCCCCAACCATGAGCATCATGCAGAGTTCAAACAAGAAGGGGAAGCACCTCAGAAAGGAGAAATCACTGAAGAAAACATAGCCTCCATTGAGTCAGACATAGAAAAGGCTATATAGATTGAGGACTCGGATGAAGAAGAAAGAATAGATCAAGAAGCCTCGGGTCATGAAGAGGAATATCCTCAACGTGAAAAAAGAAAGGAAGGTGATCATGAATCACCCAAAGGAGAAGCCCAGATGCCTGATTGACTAAAGAGGCAACTACAAAAGAATACCCCAATGGTCATTGATCCAAAGGCCAGACTTGAAGCAATATTGGCAAGAGCACAGAACAAGACAAGAAAGGAGAAAAGGCCAAGAGTCTGCTCTCACATTATAGATGATGCCTCTAGGTCAAGAACAATATAGATTGCTACCCCTGTGATAGACAAAGGTGAAGGAGCCAGCTATAGCATCTCTACCATTAACTTGGGCCTACTGGAAGCTAGAGAGCAAAAGATCAATGAGTTCCAAGGGTCAATGGAAACAATTGTGTAGTAAATGAACAAGGATCAGACTTCTAAGGAGGAACTAAAGGAACAAGTGGCAGATCTTACTGCCTATATTCAGGAATAGACGTCCTTGGAAGAAGAGGCTCTTAAAACATCATCTATGCCCCCTCTTCTCTCCTAGGAAGAACTCAATAGAATGGAGAAAATGAAGAATTGGACCAAGGCCATAGCAAATTGGTTCCAATGGGTGATCTACAATGAAGACATGGGAATCTGCAATGATGCCTGAATGTTCAATAAATTTTAGGATCTACAAAAGCAGCAGGAAGCCACTGAGAAAACATGCCACAAATTTACTACGTTGTATAGAATCACGTATCCTAAGCTCAAAAGAATTCTCAAGCTTCCTGAAAAGATATGGGAAAAGGAATTAGCACTCGTAAAAGATGATCACTGGCTAGTAGAGACCTAGAAAATGGGATTGGATCATAGAAAGGAGGTCTTGGAAAGGGTATTGCATAAGTTTGAGCTTGACCTCGAATGGGTTGTGGAGCACAGAACGAATAGTGAGGACTACCTCAAGATGATGACAAATTATGACATGCCTACCCTGGAGCTAGATCCAGAGAAAATCAAGCCACCCTTCTGTAAGAAGATGGAGCAAGGGGCTACGGATGCGCTAATGTAATATTTCATGGACTTCACTGCAAGGGCATTCACCCAGTCCGAGCAGGTAATCAAGGCCACACCTAGATGCACCAAGCATTGGGAACAGATCACTGGAAGATTCAAAAGGCTGACCTTTCAAATCCTTCAATTTGACATCATGGAGTGGGACAAGCTCCATGATTTGATTGGAAAATTTGTGGAATATGCCACTCTTTAGAAAAATGTAGGGAAGCCAGTGATTAATGATGAGTTTCTAATAGTATAGCTGGAAAAGAACACAGTCACTAGAAGACAAAAATGCTACAGTGACAGAACCACTAAAGGACAAAATAGGAATGAGACAAAATGTATTTTTATAATGTTATATTTTGGGGGTAGGTGAAACCATAATGTAAAATGAATCTTGGCCACACAATGAAAGTAAATCATGGTCATTCATTTCACTTTTAGAAAACTATAAATAGGGGTCTCCTCTCATTTTCAAGGGAGAGTTGAGTTGTTGTGTAAAGACATGCTACAGAAATTTTAATGAGAATTGCATTGTTTTGGTGGTTTCTTGTGTTTCTCACATGTTGCATGATTCATCTTCTCAAAATTAGAATTTAGTTTTTTTTTTCTAAGTATTTCAAGTTGCTTTCAGTAGTTCATGTTGCACATTGATAGTGAAGACTGTTATAGTGTTGATTCCTTTCATGTTCATACTTTTTTGTTTTTTGTTGATGATGAACAGTAGTGTAAAGATATTATGAACATTAACTTGTTGTTGCACTCAAAATTCATCTATTATTCATGCTTCATGGTGAATGAATAGCTGAAAATCTGTAGATCTTAGAAGATAGCACTAGTTTCATGAAATTGTAAGTTATTTTCGCTAAGTGGAACTTGGTTTTGGGAAGGTTTTCCACTGTAGCATCCTCCATTGTCATTGTTCAACATTAGTTGTAGGTCTAGGAACTCTTCTATCCCTTTTCCCTTTTGACTTTTCTTTGAAACTAGAGTCAAAGTAAAGTTCAAGCATCATTGTAAAGCCAAATTTGATGATAAACATGAAGTTTTAAACTACTATTTTGAACTTGCAGCAATTGCACTTCACCTCCAGAATTTCACCAAAATCCATTTGAAGATCCAATTCCTCCCAACTTAGTGAACTGTAAATTCCCTTTGTGATTACCAGCATATCACATCAATCGACTAAGTTATTTTTTCAAGTCATGACCTGACACCCGAGAGACCTTGGGATAATTTTTTGCAACTTGCTTGTAGGAAGTTTTATTTCAAGAGAGGTAGTGCACTTGTGTGATGCATGTGTTGAGAAGTGAAAAAAACCCATCAACAGAATTGGCACTAGGAGGGCCACCCTTTTGCTAAGCTAGATCAAATTGGTTCCTTCTCTCCTTAAAGGAACCAAAGAGTGTTAAGATTTACACCACACAAAGGGGAGTTCCAAGATTTACCACCCCCTACCAATGCTAAGAAATCCAAGAAAGGGGAAGCATCTACCTCAACTCCATTCACTCAGCCCACTTCACCTCCATCCTCACCTTCTTCTTCCATCCATTCACCCCACTCCTCCCCCTCACTCTCAAGGGTAGCACCTTCTTCTTCCCAGTCACTCCAAGCTACCTACCAACCCTTCACCTCCCACAACTAGGTTGTTGCCCCTATCCCAACACTTCACATCCAAGGCATTGCCCCAACTATTGTTGCTCCTTTGCAGCCCCAAGTAATTGTAGCATAGCCAGTGTAGCCTCTGCCTCCCATCATGGCCTAGTTAGGTAATAACCCATCTCCTCTATCTTTCAATGACTACCATGATATGTTGAGGAATCTGAAGGGCTTTTGCATTAAGCTCCATCCTCGTGATCCGCAGAGGATAGCCAAAGAACACATTAAGATCTTCCAAATAGCCTTGAAGGATATGCAAATAGGACATGAAGATGTGGCTTGTAGGCTCTTTCCCTACTCCTTAGGGGAAGAGGCCTTTTATTGGTACATGCATCTACCAATTGGATCCATCACTACTTGGGATCAATTAAATAATACTTTCTTGCAGAAATTCAAGATCCTGGTCAACCCTTCTGAGTTATATCAGTAGTTCATGTTCGTTCGAAGGGAAGTTAATGAACTAATCAGCTCCTTCAATGATCAATTTCACCGAGCTTATATGAGGTTGCAACCACCCTACATGGTTGATGATTCCTTCACTTGATTGGTGTACTATTTTTCCTTGGATAATCTCACATTTGCACTAGTAAAGAGAATGCGTCCATCGCCTACTAGGTTGGTGGATGCATATGCAGAAGCAGTCATAGCAAGCACCGACATAGGATAGCACATTGCAAGTCTACTGCCATCATTAGGACCACCTTCCCATCCAACACAAATCCAAGGGTTTACCCATTGGCCCATCAAACACCAATGATGAATCAAGTTCCACAGCTTCTGATAGTGCCTCATCTGGGGTAGCCATTGAACCAGGCACCTCCAGTGCCTCATTACTTGCAACCACAGCAACAACAAGCTTATTCTCAGTAGCCCCAAGTACCTACATACCTACAGAGATCTGAGTTCCCACTTGCTCAACAAAATCAACCAACAGTACGGTCGATCTTCCTTACAAGTTCAACCTCACAACCGAACAATACAAAGAAGGACCGAATTGATGAGCTGACAGAATTGGTGAAGAAGATGTCTTATGAAATGAAACACTTAAGGAATCAAAATAACCAACTGTAGGCTTCTTAGAGAAGTATCCAAGCCAATCTCAATTGAGATAACCACGACAACCGTGATGCAGGTGCCTCTTCCGAACAAAATTATGAGAGAGGTCAAAATTTGAACCAAGGCTTTGAGAGAAGACCTTCACAAAGACAAAATCAAACATGGAACACCAGGCCAAACAATGGAGGCATTCCCACACCTCTTGATCAATTGGCTAATTTTGATAAGATGACAAGTGGAGTGTACTTGGTTGAGGCGACCTTATCTGGGTGGTGTCGCATCCACAAAACAAGCAGGCATTCTGAATTAGATTTCCTAGAGTTCCAAATAGCAGCAAAAATATTCCAAGTGGAAGTCTAAAATGCAATAGATGGTGTTGGATGCAAAGACATAGTTCTATTTGAACCTTATGACTCCTCAATACTGGTGGTCAATCAAGCTTCTTTCCCACGAAGTGAAAGCAACATGCCTAAGAAGGAGGCCACTGACCCAAAGGATGATGAAGCAAAAGAGGTAAGCCACAAAAACCCTTTATCCTAGCTTTTCAATTCAGTAGACAATGGTCCACTAGATGAGGTTCAAATGTTTCATCAAAGGGAAACCCCTTACAACTTGAGCAATAGGCAAGTAGGCGACCCTTTTACAACCTCCACTCCTCCCAATAACTTTAGCACTCTGCCTGACCCAAATGCTAGTAATAAATCAGGCTACCCCTATGTGTCGACCCAGTACTTCAATAAGAATAGGTAGAAGAACCAGACCCAAAATCAACTTGCTAGCTCTTCTCAAGATAAATCTCTTGAAGTAGAAATAGAACAAATGGGGGAATATGTGGTGGAAGAATTTAAGAAGGTCAATGTGAGCTTGTCGGCCTTTGAATTACTTAGAGTACCAACAGTTAGGAATACTTTCTTTAGAATGCTTAATGGGACAGCCTCATCCAAAACAACCCAAGAAATACCCACAAAAAGGGTCTCCTTTGACAACTCACAAAATGAGTCAGTAATTAGGGAAATCCTATGAAAGAAAGAGGATCATCCTTCAAATCAGCAAGCAAACAAACAACCTTCTAAAGAACAAAATCAAGCGCAAACTCAGGATAAAACCAATGATAAGGACAAAGCTCAAGTAGCTTAGGCAGATTTTTCAGTGGCCTTGTTCTAGAGGAAATTGGAGACCCCTCCCTTCTTGACTACTATCAGAATATTTGGAAAGAATTTACACAATTGCTTGCTTGATTTAGGAACCTAAGCTAATGGCATTCCTTTGGTAGTATGCAAGGCTCTAGGAATAGTTTTGACTCCCTCCCGATGGAAGGTGACCTAGTTGGACAAGACGAAGGTGAACATTGTTGGAGAAATCAACAGGATACCCATGCGGATTCTTGTTGATCCAAGGGTACAACAAACGATTGGCATTCAAGTTGTTGATATCCCTGACACATATGGAATTATATTAGGGAGAGATTTCACCAAGGCATTAAACGGATATGCTGCAATAGACTTTTCTCACTTATGGTTACCATGGAAAGGGTTTCCAAACTAGATCTGCATTGATTGGGAGCCTCACATGAAGTTCATGATCACATAATATAACACAAATGAGATGTTGTTTGTTGAAACAGAGTTAGGAAACTACTGTCTCGTGGCATATCAAGATAAAAAATAATTCCAAGAAGAGGAAGTGATTGAAGAGATCCTTCTTGTGTTGTGTAGTCCTCCTACTAACCTAACCTACACACCTCATGATCCAAGAGGATCTAAAAACCTCAAAAATTTCACAGTCTCAGAATCAGATGGAAGTGGTCTCAGATTAAAGAGCTTGCCAACATGGTCCCGACGCAACTTGAATCACGTCAAAAGGAGACATAATGCAAGAGATATGCTTGGTCAAATTTGGTCAACACATGGTCAAAGCTGGTCAAACAGAAAAATTGATGATCATGGAACATTTCTCTACCAGTTCCATCACATAGAGCTTGACGAGAGCTTTCTGACGCATTTTGAATGCACCAAATCCGAGTCCATATGTGAAAGTTATGACAGGTTAAAGTTTTGGTCAAACTTAGTCAAAATGATGACGTGGCATCACCAAAGCTCGACACTTGGCAGGACAGTGGCATATGATGTGGTAGGAGTAGTGAGTTGGCATAAATATGGATTAAACCATAATTATTAAAGGAAAAAAAAATGTATGGTTTAAAAAAATAAAATAAGGAGGATTTAGTGGGATTTGATCCCTTAACCCATGCCTTAAAATCCTCTTGCCATACCATTTTTTATGATAAAAGGAAAATCCCTCCGTATACATAAATCTTTAAATAATATTTAATTCCCCTAAATATAATGTCAACCTTAAAATATAAAATATACCCCATCAAATGAATAATGCCAAAAAAAAAAAACCAAATGTAAGTTGTAAAGCTCCGAGAACATGAAAATAGAGGGCTAAGACAAAATTGAAGGTTATTTTTGTTAAAGGGAGGTTATAAACGAATTGTGAAAGACGGAATTTTGTTAAAAGGGAGTTATTTTGTTTAAGAGGGTTATTGTTTTATTTGTTCATGGGGAGTTATTTATTAAATATGGAGGTTACACCCCATATAGCATATTTTTATGTGTAAAAAGGGGGTGTAGGTTCTTAATTTTTCAACCAAGTGATTTGAAAAACTTTAGAAGGATTTTTGGAGGTGATTTCTCGCCAAGAAATTCTCTTGAAGATAATTAGTCATATAGGAGGATTATTCAAGCACGAAGATAGATTGTTTTTGTAATACTTTTCTATGTAATTGGGTTAAGAGGAAATTGAAGCCGAACCTGAGAAAGGAAGAGTATGCCAGTGCCTTCAGGTGTAAAATTAGATATTGTGAGAGATTTTATTATAGGACTAAAGCTTGGGTGATGTACAGAAGCCATAATTGCTTGACATCATTAATAAAGCGGTTTCTCATTGAGAAGCGGACTTGGAGATGTAGCTCAAATTGAGCGAACTTCGTTATCAAGCTCGTGATCTCTCTTCTTCTCTTAGGTCCTATAATTCTCTTCATTATTTGTTTCTTGAGTTTCTAATTACGATATTTAAGCAACTAGTTTATGTTTAATTAATTTTGGATAAGAACAAGTGAATGCTAATTTCCATAATTTCAATGGTTAAAATACATGATCACACAATTGTGTTAGATCAGGAAAAATCTGTGACTAGGAGTTAAGTGAATATTATTTGTAGACTTCTAACATCAGATCAAGTGGTATCAAAATAGTTTAATAGGAAAATTGCAAGTGGTGAATGTTAACCAGGTTGAAATTGAAGCAAGGAGAATGTACACTTGAAGAATTTAATCCAAAGATTGTATTGAGGCGAGTCATTCGAAGATCAATCATGGCACAACCAGAAGAAGGAAAACCTCTCAATTCTAAAATCTTCGATAATGAAGAAATATTTTGCAAAATGTTCCTAGACATGAAGATGATGATCGAAGAGTTGTACAAAGATTGACAAAGGAAAAAGGAAAGGAAGGCTAGGAAGAAGGAGGAAGTTGAATCCGCGTTGAAAGAAGACAAAGGTAAAGGAGTAGGAGGTGGTGGTGACCCTCCTAAACCTCCATCCCTATCATCTTCATCTTCTTCTTCTTTGTCTAACTCTTCTAAGAAGAAACAAACTGTACAGTTTGGATCTAATACGCCTTTGTTGAAACTTGATGTTAAATTTGATTTGCCAATCTATAATGGAGAATTGGATGCAAAGAAACTTGACAATTGGACCAAACAAGTTGAAGTTTATTGCAAGGTACAAAATTTCACTGATGATGCTTCAAAGATCCAGTTAGCCACTCTTCACCTAGGAGGCACAACACTAATTTGGTGGGAGAGTAAGACTCGGGAAGATATTAGCTGATATGGTAAAATCATTTCTTCTTGGTTTGAGTTTACAGCTGCACTTAAAAAATAATTTTATCCATTAGGGCACATGCAAAAAGCAATGATGAATTGGAAATCATTAAGGAAAGAGAAAGGACAAAGTGTGCAAGAATATACACAAGAGTTTAGGAAGAGGGATTTAAATTTGGGTATTCCATTGTACACACAAGAAACTTTGTTAAAATACATAGGTGGATTACGTGAGAGTTTGAAACATACCATACTTATGTTTAATCCAACTAACATTGATGAAGTTAGTGTGCAAGCTATCCATTTGGAAACAAGCTTGAGGAATAGCCATGACAACCTCTTCATGGAATCCAGTAAGCACAAAGAGAGCAAGAAAGGGAAGGAGAAAATGCAGTGGAAAGCTTCTGTAAAGAAAGAAGAGGAAAAGCCTTATTGCTCACACTGCAAAAAGGAAGGGCACAAAGATGCAAAGTGTTGGAAATTGCATCCTGATCAGAAGCCGAAATGGTTGAAGAATCAAAAGGGTAAGCAAAAGACCATAGCTATCATGCAAGACCTTGGTTTAGAATCTGGTGATGAATCAAAGATAGCAATTGTGGGTATTAAAGGTAATTTTCTTGTTTCTAGTACTATTTTCCATGCTTCTTCTATGGAGTGTAATGAAGTCCCTATTGAAAGGAAAAGGAATGAGTTGTTTCACATAAGGACTATTGCAAAACAGAGTAAAACTGATACACTCATAGATAGTGGATCACAAGTAAATTTAATCTCTGAACAAGTTGTTAGGCAACTGGGATTAAATACAACACCTCATCCTAAGCCATATCTATTGGGTTGGGTGAATGATAATGCTCAGTTACAAGTGTCACGGCAATGTAAACTCCAATTTGCAATCACATCCAAGTTTGTAGATGAGGTAGAGTTAGATGTAATTTCGCTTGACATATGTGGGATGGTTTTGGGAAGTCCTTATTTGTATGATAGGAAGGCCATTTTCTACAGGGAACATAATAGGTATCATTTGTTTAAGGATGGTCCAATTGAATACATGGTGAAAGCTCATCGCATGCAGAATGATAGATCTGTTGTAAGCACAACGCATATGAAGATGATTGTGAATGCAAGCAATACGTTAACCCTTATGTCTATAACAACTAGTGATACTAAGAATGGTGATTCTAATCATGATAAGGTGTCACAAATAGCACAGTGTGAGGATCAGTTGCAAGCAGAGTCAGGTCTTCAGCCAAAGGTGGTAAGAGAGGGTTTGAATGTTTCATTTTCTAATGATGTTCCTATTCAAGAGATCCAAAATTTTGATACTTTTTCTTCTGCATCATTTTATTCAGTCTTGTTGTTTGCTATTCTGCTAGTTAGCTCTATGTGGATGGTGGATAAGACAATGAATATTGGTGAATATACAGTTGATTGTGTTAGCAATGCTATCTCATTTTTCATCTTGTTTGTGATGAGTCAGATGTTTAGAATTCCAACAAGGTAGACAGATGATACTAGGCAAATGAGGCAATAATTCCCTCACTTAAATGTTGTATACAATCAAACTTTTGGTGGTCCAAAAGCTTTTCAATTAGGAGGAATGATCCAATAGGATCCAAAAACCTCAAAAATTTCACAGTCTCAGAATCAGATGAAAGTGGTCTCAGATTAAAGAGCTCACTAACACGGTCCTAACGCAACTTGAATCACGTCAAAAGGAGACCGTATGCAAGAGATATGCTCGGTCAAATTTGATCAACACATGGTCAAAGCTAGTCAAATGGAAAAATTGATGATCATGGAACATTTCTCTACTAGTTCCATCATGTAGAGCTCAACAAGATCTTTCTGACGCATTTTGAACAGACCAAATCCGAGTCTGTATGTGAAAGTTATGACTAGTTAAAGTTTTGGTCAAACTTAGTCAAAATGATGACGTGGCATTACCAAAGTTTGACACTTGGCAGGACAGTGGAATATGACGTGGAAAAAGTAGTGAGTTGGCATTAATATGGATTAAACCATAATTATTAAAGGAAAAAAAATGTATGGTTTAAAAAAATAAATTAAGGAGGATTTAGTGGAATTTGATCCCTTAACCCATGCCTTAAAATCCTCTTGCCATACAATTTTTCATGATAAAAGGAAAATCCCTCCGTAGACATAAATCTTTAAATAAGATTTAATTCCCCTAAATATAATGTCAACCTTAAAATATAAACTATACCCCTAAAAATGAATAATGTCAAAAACAAATAAACCAAATGTAAGTTGTAAAGCCCCAAGAACTTGAAAATAGAGGGCTAAGACAAAATTGAAGGTTATTTTTGTTAAAGGGAGGTTATAAATGAATTGTAAAAGAGGGAATTTTGTTAAAATGGGTTTATTTTATTTAAGAGGGTTATTGTTTTATTTGTTCGTGGGGAGTTATTTATTAAATATGGAGGTTACACCCCATATAGCATATTTTTATGTATAAAAAGGGGGTGTAGGTTCTTAATTTTTCAACCAAGTGATGTGAAAACTTTAGAGGGATTTTTGGAGGTGATTTCTCGACAAGAAATTATCTTGAAGAGAATTAGTCATATAGGAGGATTATTCAAGCATGAAGACAAATTGTTTTTGTAATACTTTTCTATGTAATTGGGTTAAGAGGCAATTGAAGTCGAACCTGAGAAAGGAAGAGTACGCCAATGTCTTCAAGTGTAAAAGTAGATACTGTGAGAGATTTTATTGTAGGACTAAAGCTTGGGTGATGTACAGAAGCCATGATTGCTTTGCATCATTAATAAAGTGGTTCCTCGTTGAGAAGCGGACCAGGAGACGTAGCTCAAATTGAGCAAACTTCGTTATCAAGCTCATGATCTCTCTTCTTCTCTTCTGTCTTATAATTCTCTTCAGTATTTGTTTCTTGAGTTTCTAATTATGATATTTCAGTAATTAGTTTATGTTTTATTAATTTTGGATAAGAACAAGTGAATGCTAATTTCCATAATTTCAATGGTTAAAATACATGATCACGCAATTTTGTTGGATCGGGAAAAATCTGTGACTAGGAGTTAAGCACATATTATTTGTAGACTTCTAACATCAGATCACCTCATAGTACAAAGACGTTGATTGAATCAAATGATGAAGGATCCTATGAGGATGGTAACCTCAGATTGTTGGATGGATTCCAGGATTTTATGGAGAAATGTGTGCAAGATTAGCTCAGCCTAGGAGCAAGAATGGACTTTCAGGAGCTCTTATTACCTAGTTGGTGTAGGGTACACAATGCTGCCCACTCATAATTTGAATGCTACCTGTGCTAAATAGCAGTTGAACACATTAGGGGACAAGTCACCCCAAAGGGGGAACTCCAAATAGAGCATCCAAATCAAAGCTATGTTGAATCCATGCAATCACCCAAAGCCATCAAAGTAGATATAACGCTAAAAAAGCAGACATGCTCCATTGGTCCAAAGGTCAAATATTTTTCCAAGTTTTGGACGTTTCACCTTGATGGGTCTAAGTCCAAGTAAGGAGCAAGAGGCAACTTCGAACTCATCAATCCTACAAGTAAGAAACACTTTGTTTCTCACAGACTTCAGTTTTATTGCACAAATAATGTAGCAAAGTATGAAGCACTTATTCATGGGCTTCTAGTGGCACTAAGAAGGAAGGTTAAGATGTTACAAGTCTTTGGTGACTCAGAATTGGTAGTGAAACAATTCAAGAAATTATATTCTTGCCATGATAGAAGACTAGCAAATTACAAGAATAGAGTATGGGATCTCATGGAAGGACTCGATGCATTTAATATTCAATTGATTCCTTGAAGCAAGAATCATACTGTTGATGTCTTAGCCCAGGTAGCTAGTACCCTTAAGCCTCTTTCCTAGCTAGCCTAAAGAAGTTCATTGTTGAGCTTACCTCCACTCCATCAATGCCCGACAATGTCACCAACTTCCAAGTGTTTAATGATGATAAGCATATCTTAGATTTCATCACCAACTCTGACATGTTTGCAACCCAAATCATTGATGAGGCAAAGCCCAAAGAAGTTGAATTAGACATAGAAGGAGTCATTAATCTAAAAAAAAATACAATACCATGAGGTATGGTTCAACTGGAGAAAATATTTGACTTGGATCAAATAAGGGATCAGGATCATAAAACAAAGAGGGATTACATTGATAACTAGTGTGATGCTCACAACTTAGGTATGGTGGAAGAAGTCAAAAACGTGTTCATCGGCAAAGTATGCACACCGGAAGAAAGGAAAGGGATCATTGATGCCTTTCCAATGTACCATGACATGATTGCTTGGATTTATGAAGACTTGAAGACATATGATACCTCAATCATCACTCACACCATCCCTATGTGAGACCTTTTATGCAACGTCAACACCCGATCGAAAAGTTTGGAGCCTATCATTTACAAAGAATTCCAAAAGTTGTCTGCATGAATCATCTTCCTATTCAGACACTCCATGTGGGTGGAAAACTTGGTCCCAATTAGGAAGAAGAACAGAGAGATCAGATTATGCGTAGACTTCCAAAACTTAAACAGAGCCTCAGAAAAGGACAAGTACCCAATACCCTGACTGGATGAGGTATTGCAAATAGTTAATGGATCTTAGATGATGTTCTTTTTGGAAATATTCTTAAGGTACAACTAGGTTATGATACAGTATGAAGACAGGCATAAAACAACATTCACCTTGAAATGGAGAGCTTTCGCATATAGAAGAATGTCATTTGGACTAATCAATGTTGGCACAACCTTCTAGTGTGCCATGGATATTGCTTTTAAGAACCTAATCAGCAAATGCATCATTATATATATGGATGATCTAAGTGTGTTTTCAAAGAAAAGAGGAGACCACGTCTCTGATCTATGTAAGGTATTCTAGAAATGCAGAGAGTTCATAATTTTGTTGAATCCGGAGAAGTGTATATTCGGAGTTACGGAAGGCAAGTTGCTAGGGCACATGATTTCAGAAAAGGGGATCTCAATAGATCTTGAACGCATCCAAGCTATTCTAAAAATTCAACTTCCAAGCAGCAAGAAGGAATTGAAATCTTTCTTTGGAAAGATCAACTTCATCAGGAAGTTCATCATGGACTTTGCAAAGATCGCCAAGCCATTGAACGCCATGTTGAAGCAAGACACCAAAGTGGAATGGATGCCTGAAGCCAAGTAGGATTTTGAGGAGATTAAGAAAGAAATTGTTGATGCACCAATGTTGGTCAGCCCAAATTATCTAAAGCCATTCTATATCTACTCATTTGCTTCAAATCACTCTTGTGCCAATATATTGATGCAAAAAGATGAAAAAGGGAGTGAGCACCCTATTGCCTTCATGAGTGCTCCACTGAAGGATGCAGAGTGAAGGTACCACAATTTTGAGAAACAAGCATATGCCTTGGTTAGAGGAGTTAATAAATTTTGGCATTACATCCTGTGGAATAAGGTGTTTGCAATTGTGTTTGATCTGGCAGTCAAAACTTTGTTGATGCAAAATGAGCTCAGAGAAAGGAGAGCAAAATGGGTTACTCTATTACAAGAATATGACATGGAGATTCAGCCCATGAAATTGGTTCGAGGGTAGGCCCTCACTCGAACAATAGCTGAAATGATAGCTGAAGTAGGACCTGAGCTCATAGTGCAATAGTATCAGCTGGAAGATGTTTCTCCCATAGAGTGGCATGATGACATCGTCTACTATTTGTTGAACAACAAGTTCCTGTCTCGACTACAAGGAGTACAAAAGCATGCTCTAAGACTCAAGAGTAGTATCTACATGTTGCAAGGATCTATAGTATACAAGAGAAATTACGAGGGAATCTACCTCAAATTCCTTGGAAAAGAGGAAGAAGCCAAGGTACTTAAGGAATTTCATGACAAATTTGGCACTAGCCGCGAATTTGGCCCTTCAACCACTCACCAAATTTTGTGGGTTGGGTACTAGTGGCCGACAATGTTTAAGGATGCGCATAAGCATGTTAGAACCTACCACATTTTTCAAACTATTGCTACTAGAGAAAGGAATGTTGTCCCATTACAACCAATCTTAGATGTAAGTCTATTCACTCGGTGGGGACTCGACTTCATTGGTCCAATAAGCCCACCATCCTCTACTAGCCACAGGTATATTCTAATTGCTTCTAATTACTGTGCTAGATGGTCAAAAGCAATAGCGTATAGGAAATGCACTACTAAAGTTGTTATTTATTTTTTGTAAAGTTTTATATTGAATTGTTTCGGTTGCCTGTTTTCCCACGTATGCGATAATGGCCCTGCCTTTTCCTCACTCAATTTTTCTAGTTGGGCCTTCGATTACGAGATTGCGCTTAAGTTTTCTTCCAACTATTACCCTTAGGGAAATGGCTTAGCTGAGTCAACAAATAAATATCTGATAATTGTGATAAAAAAATTGCTTGACGGGAATCTCAAAGATTGGCATACCCAGCTCTGTTTTTCCCTTTAGGTAGATCATACACGTCATAAGGCTACTCTGGGTGATTCCCCATTCCATCTCATTTATGGCCTAGAGCCCATATTCCCCATCCACCTCAAGATCCCCATGCTACAATTTCTTAACACATACTATGAGAAAGGAGACCGTCAAGAATCTCGTTTAGTTGAGTTGTTGCATCAGGAAGAAGTTTATGACAGAGCAATTCAAAAAAATTCCAAACACCAAGGCATAGTTAAAAGATGGTTCAATCGTTGAGCCAAAGTAAAGGCCTTTAAGATTGCTAATTTAGTCCTCTATTGGGACATGCCCATGAAAAGAAAGGGGGACATGAAAAATTTGACAAGCTCTGGCTTGGCCTCTTTCAAATTTTAGAAATTCTAGGAGATAATGCTTTTCACCTCAATACACTCACCAGACAAGATGTCCCATTGCCAATCAATGGAAAACACCTCAAGCATTATCTCCTTTCCTGAGCTATTCAAGCTCATCCTTTGTATATAGTTGTCTATAGGTTAGCTTAGGTTCCTTCGCTTTACTGTTGCACCTCCGCTTCACTTTTTTCTCACTCTCTCGACTCTTATTTTTGTTGAGGGTTTCCCTTCATTCTTGATGTGGTGGTTGTACTTGGCCTATCAGATGGATTACTTTATTGTCCACTCATGTTTGTTCTCTAGATAAATCTTCATTCGTAACTATTTATTTCTGATCACTCTCGTGAACTGGGTCTCCATACTTGAACTCTGACTTGACCTAGGACTGAACCCTTGTTTGAATATTTTCATATTTATCTCAGATCACACACAAAAAACACACTTTAAATGTTTCTGAAGGGTTGTATGATAGCTGCTATGAGGTTTCAGCAAGTGAAAAATCCTAAGTCTACTCCAGTGACCATTGTAATTCCAAACCCATAGTAAGCTTCAATGCTTACACAGTTGAGAAAAAGAAAGGAGTATTAAAGAAAATATTATGGAAAAGAAGGAAAAGAAGGAAAGTGTTAAAACAAGCAACTGTGTGGTTGTGCAAACAACTCTATTGGGGCTATGGATGTCTGGCTGACAATAGAGCAATGTTTGTCGGGTCACAGCGACAACTCTGTCGAGGCTATGGACCCTTGACTGGAAGTGGAGCAATGTCTAGGTTACTTTGGGGTTAGACAAATTACGTAGCTTGCCTTGATTGATTAATGGCTATCCATTATGGTTTCTTACAAAATTAAAATAACTCACTATGCACACACTTCTAAGATACCCCATGATTTGATTCAACCAAGGATCTCATCCTACTTTGAGTTCTTAATACGCTTATGGAAAGTGGCTTTTGGTCTACGAAACTAGAGATTCTGGGTTCTAAATGAATATTTACCCTTAGAACGCTTAGGAGCGTTCTCCCTATCAGAGTCGCCATTAGTTGTGCCTATAGCACACACTCCCCATTTGGAACGGAGACCCCCTCTTTCCTTTCACCTTCAATGAGTCACTTTTTGCCTTTGCCTCATTTTGCATGCCCCTAAATTTGAGCCCAAAGTGGTCAAGAGCCCTAAATTCATCATTCTCAATTGACTAAAGTTTACCACCCTAAAATCTTCCAAGTCTTTGGCTTTTGCGAGAATTCCCATGCGGACTTCCCTTAGCCTTTTTCCCTGGCGTCGTCCAGCTCCTGTGGTTCCACAACTACGAGCTTTCTTTTGCGCATCACCGTCATTTGTTCGATATTTGCACCACGGTCAACCCAATAAATTTGCTTGAAAGTCTTGCAATCTTCCCTATCGTCCTCTCTTGACCGTTTCTCAACGACAAAGCTTGGAGGTCTCTCCATGATATGGGGTCCGCGCTTCCCACTCATGGTTCATCAAATTTCGTGCCTAGCTACTTCACCAACCGTTGTACTCGTATTTAATGTAAATCATAAATGAGTTTTTTTTATAAATTTCCCTCTAACTTGTCATTTTCACCGACCGGGTTAGAAATCTGTCAAAGAGAAGAACGGTGATCAAACCTCCTACGCTCGCATTGCACCTGCTCAAATCTAAATCCTAATCTTCATCAAATTTCTTCGTGATTTCTAGGTGAGTCTGATGTTCGATGCTTGAAATGCATCCTTTTGCGAGTAGGGTTTTAAATTAATTGTAAAATCTTTGAGGAAAACCCCAGAACTCCATCCAACAACTCTCCTAAACATTAACTCTACACTCAAAATCATTTAAAACTCAATTAAAACATTCAAACGGTGCCCCTATAGTAACACAGAACTAGCCCATATTTTCGATGTTCTTCATACGGCGCCACCCCCTTTGCAACCCACAACCTTTTCGCTGCCATCTAAATTGAGGCCCAAAAGACTAAATGGTCAACAGAGAAAAAACAAGGTTCTAAACTTTTGTGCATCCACTAATGCGAGTCGCCGCATGCAAGCAGCCTCCATCTCGCAGCGTTTCTCAAACGGCTTACCCTTGCCATCATCTTGCATTGCAAGCCCCATTGAAACCATTTATGCCAAATGTCAAAACACACCAAGTCCTAGTATGTAGATCGTCCCTTACGGCCACCGCCCGCTCTTCATCGTCCCGTGGATGCCATTCTCTAATGGCTAAATCATTACTCCCTTCTGTACAGTGGGCCTCATTGCTTCGTTGGTTGATCCCAGTCTACACGAGCAATCAGTAAGTTAGGCTCTTCCTGTGGACCACCTCGTGTGAACCTCTATCCGCTCATTGCCATTTCCTAAGTGTCGTTCCCTAACAAATAAGCTACCGTCTCTACCCGCATTGCAGACTTTGTGGTCCCTCTACATCGTCCGATGTTGCTAAGCGAAAACCACTAAGGTAAAATCCTTCATGCGGGTTTGTCTCTGTGAGGGTCCATCTATGGACTGCCCCACCTCTTTCATTGTTCTAAGCATCTGAGGAACCCCATCCACCCGCTCCGTGAGCTCTACCTGGGTAACTTCCCCCCAAAACTTCAAAGGAAAAACTAAGCTTAAGTGTCTGCAAGTCGCTTCTTGCAACCTGTCATTTCCTAGTCATTGTTGGTTAATGGCAAAGCCCTCCTTTCCACCTGCAACACAAATTTCACATTCCTTGTTGTCGTCTGAGTTCCTTTAAGCAAAATGCCCAAGTCAAAGTGCTATGTGCGTCTATCTATGTGGACCGTTGTGCCTTATTCACTATTTCTCAATGGTAGAACCCCAAACATCCATGAAGCCTCTTACCTCTGCATGCCATGAGCCAACATAACCCAAATGATCAATCAAATGACCCCAAAGACTTAGCAGTTGATTTCCTTGCGTGCCAAGTGGCCTTTAGAATACTTTGACCACTGAATCCTCATTGCGAAACTTTGGCTACGGGCGACTATCTACTGGCCACCGTGACCCTGGCGTCATCCTACTCATGATTGCTCTTGACAGCTTCCAGCACAAGGAAACCTACATCCTTGGGCCTGCATTGTTGTATCTGACCCAAGTGAACCCCAAACAATGTATGTTAATGAATTTTATGATTTTTAAAGATGAATTATTGAATCTAACCCTCATTTTGTAGGATTTAAACTAACAAATCCCTGATTTTCATATGAATGCACTCATTGTGTCTTTGTATGCAGGATTTATGGAATCTATTGTGGGACCATCAGGGAAGTCTTCTAAGAAAGAGAAAGGAAATAAGCCTACAAAATCACCGAGAGGGAAAGAGGAGAAAGATCAAATGAAGTACCAATTCCATGGGGTGGAATGCTCCTCCAAGATCACTTCCACCTAGGATTCTATATCTAATACAAATCTTGGTCATGTGGACATAGATGAGTTCCAACACAGGGTAATGATCCACCTCATGATCGAAAATGCATGAAAAATCAGAAAGAGTGGTCTTGCCAAGGCAGTCGGCTTTCTTCCCGCGCTCGTTGCTCCAGAACTAGTGATGGTATGCAGGGAATGCTACCATAGCAGCAGAAAAATCATTGATCATGATGGTAAAGTGTTAGTAGATTTGTCTGCCAGATCCATAGGACAAACATTCCACATTCCCACATTTGACATGATGGAAGAAATAGAAAGGAAAAGAGGGGCGGTGCCGCCAAGGTGCCACAAGAACTGTTTAGAAGTGACTTCCACGAAGAGTATCATGACATGGTCACTCTACTGAGCAGGGTAATGAGCCTCCCTACTGCTGCCTTCTTTCAAGAATGGATGTTCTACTTCATCAACGAGATCATCTGTGGTGAGACAAAGTTCCACTGGGCGAAGATCATCAGTGACAACATACATAACCAACTTATGGTCATGAAGAAAACATCCCAGTTCTACATGACCTCCTACCTTGTGTACCTCCTAGTAGAATTGTTCCCATACAAGGGATTTTTTGTTGCAAACAACCCAGAACCAAGGAGAGGAGAACTCAAAGTATATGACTTGTATCCTCATCTACAGTATCAGAACTTCAAGAGAGAATATAGGAGGGTAAATGATTCCTTCATTGGGCACATCATCAAACTCCGTAGGGGAGACTTTGAGCAAAGAGTCTTGCATAGCGCTAGGCCTTCATCCAACGATTTGGGTATCTGTTCATTCAGTTCCCAAAATTCACATACATCATAATAGAGGGATTCTTCAAGAGGCCTTATAAGCTTTCACGCTATCCCAATGATTGTATGGTCCTATTGGAGGTCTCTTGACAACTATAGAATGCCCATGCCTTACTGAGTAACAAACACAGAGCGGGGATCCTATATCTCCTAACCTTTTGGAAAGGAATATATGATTGTCCCACTGCCCAATGCGTGGAGTATTCGGAGAAGGAGTTGGTAGAATATAATCTAGACCTTCACACTGCCCGAGCGAGAATGGACCCATATGGGAAGATGAAGAAACTGGTCAGAAGGTAGCATGCTCATCTACCTCATATCGAGGATTTCTGGGCCAATTGTCAGGATGATAAAGAAGTGCGGATGAGGCATTACATGCAGATGACAGCCCAATTTGTGAGGTCAATAAAAAAAAATTGGTACCTAACCAAATAGTAGAAGAAGATGATACTATTATTGATGAGAGGTTCGATGTTGTGGCCAACTTGTCGCTGTCGTTGATAGATTGGGATGAAGAAGAGGTCACTAACCTTGATATAGTGACACGACCAGTTGAAAACTAGACAAAATAGTGGCTAGATTCCCAAATTAGTCAGCTCAAAGTTCAAGGTGTTGTATTAACTTATGGAGAGCTCGAGGATGTGAGCTTGAGAGAAAAATTGATAGCAGAGCAGCTGCTGCCCCAACCAAGGAAGCACCTAAATCCCCTCCAGCAACACGATTGAAGAAAAGGAAGGATGCGCCTAAGCACCAGCCCAAGCACAAAGTGTACACACGGAAGGCTGCGAAGGGAGAATACTCGAAGAAAGCAAAGAAAATGGGAGAATTTGTAAGTGAAATGCCCACAATTAAGGAGGACCCCCAACACAAGGGAGAAGAAGAAGCCAAGCGGTTGTGATCACCACCTACCACCTCGCTCCCGCTACCATTGCTACCATTGTCACTCCTCCACCTCCTGCATCCTAGGCATTTCTTGTTTCATCTCCACCCATCGTGGACATTTCAGTCCACCTCGCTTCCACCACACCAACAGCCCTAGTTATGGTACTGGATTCCTCCTTGGCCATTATGTCCCCATCGTCATCCTCCTCGTTGCCTACTCCATTGCCCACTCTCTCTGTCCCAATGCCTACATTTGCCACTGCTACTATTCCACCACTCACTCTGATAGATGCTTTCACAAAGTACATGCAAGGAATACCTATTGAAATCTTTGGGGTGATACTGAATCCTATGGTTCATGCCTTGATGGCCCAAATTGCCATTGGCCTGCCAGTTCCTCCGCCACCTACAAAGCCACCAAAGATGGAGGCCACTATGAAAATATTTGAAGAGATGGAGAAACACTAAAGGGAGGCTGCAAAAGGAATAGTTGAAGAACCTGAGGACCCCTTCAAGGATTATTATTTTTAACATCTAGAGGGCAGAGTGAACCTAAACCTAGATAAGGTGGCGTCTGATGAAGAAAATCCACACTCTTCGAAGGAAGATATTGAGGCTCTCAATGCAAAGTATATCACAAAAAACTCAGATCAAGAACTAGAAGAGGATTTGTCCCAGCAACTCAAAGATGTAGGAGAAAAGGATGAATCTGAGAGGAAGCTCTCTGAAGAAAAAGTTGATATAGATGTCAATGTGGAGATACTCGAAGAGCCTCCACTAACTGATCAAGACAAGGGCCCCATCCAAGAAGAAGAAGTGCCTCCTGAAAAGGAAGAAAAAGAGAAAGAAGAAGATAAGAAGGAAGAAGATGCACTGAAGAAGAGCCCTAAGCATGAGCATCATGCAGAGCTCGAACAAGAAGGTGAAGCACCTAAGAAAAGAGAGATCATTGAAGAAAACATAGGCTCCATTGAGTCAGACAAAGAAAGGGCTATATAGATTGAGGACTTAGATGAAGAAGAAGGAATAGATCAAGAAGCCTCAAGTCATGAAGAGGAACGACCTCAGCATGAACAAAGAAAGGAAGGTGATCATGAATCATCCAAAGGAGAAGCCCAGATGCCTGATTGGCTAGAGATGAAGCTACAAAATAAGACCCTGGTGGTTGTTGATCCAAAGGCCAGACTCGAAGCAATATTGGCAAGAGCGCAGACCAAGACAAGAAAGGAGAAAATGCCAAGAGTCATCTCTCACATTACGGCTGATGCCTCCAGATCAAGAACAATACAGATTGCTACCCTTGTGACAGATAGAGGTGAAGGAGCCAACTATAGCATCTCTACCATTAACTTAGGCCCGAAAACCAAAGAGAAGAAGATTGATGAGTTATGTTGTGCAATTTTCATACATGCCCCACCAGAGGTAGGGACCCTCTTTTTTCTTTTGCATCTCTACATCTTGGCTTGGTCAAATTTTGGTTTTGCTCTTCTTGGGAGATTATTTTGGGATTAAGTCTAGACTGGGTTTGATGGAGGCAATATTTTGAGGCTCTAGGGGAAATTAACCTCTCTTGGAATTTGAAAATGGTGATTTTGAAGTGAATTTTCAATGTTATATGTAAATATTTTTTGCGCCCGTGGATAGAGGACGAAAAATTAGGCCAGGTTGCTTTTTGAACTTTTTGAAAATTCCTTCTAGGAAAAATTTATGGAATTTAGGGGATTTTGACCCTGCAAGGAATTGGGGGATTTAAGTCCCTGATAGAAATCCCTAAAATTTCCATTTTGGAAATTTTCAAGACCCCCTAAAAATTTGAAATTTTCCAAAAATGGAAATTTGTCTTTTTTGCATCCATGGATAGAGGATGAAAAATTAGGCAGGGTTGCTTTTTGAACTTTTTGAAAATTCCTTCTATAAAAAAAGTTATGAGGTTTAGGGGATTTTGACCTTTAGGGAATTCGAGAATTTCCTTTCCTGATGGAAAATCCCGAAATTTCCATTTTTGGAAAATTCCAAGACCCCTCAAAAACTGAAATTTTCCAAAAGGAAAAAAATTAAATTGGATTTTTCACGAAATGGAATTTTTTCTCGAAATGCAATTTTTTCCAAAATGGAAATTTTTCTTGAAATTTTAAAATGTTCCTGAAAATGAAATTCTTGAGATGGAGAAAAAAATTGAAAATAAAAAATTTCCCAAAATGGAAAAATTTCCAAAAATGGAAAGTTTCCATAAAAATATGTAAGTTTTTTTACAAGGCCAAAATTTTATTCAAGTTTAATTTGGATTGGATTTTTAACATGTGAGTTACTAATACCGATATCTATTTTTTCAGGATTAAATAAATCAAAAGTGGGACTTGCATATGGATTCGTGCCAAAAGGGAAATCTGCAAGAGTTCAATTCAAATTTTAAAAGTGTGGCCTGCATATAAATCCATGCCCAAACTGTCTACAGTTGGAAGGAGTTTCTGGAAGACATGTGAAGCTGATTTCATCATCCAATCAGAATTTTCATTAATGACAAGCTAGCATAATATTGTTTTCACATTGTTCCATGATGTAACTACTTTTATGCAATTGGATGATCATGTACCATGAGCTCCCAAATTAAATGTAACAACTTGATGCTTCTAGAAGTGCAATTGCAGCCATTGGATGAATTAAATCTTGGCCATTGATTCAAAATGTAATTTTCTATAAAAGGCCAGTGCCTTCTCATTTGTAAAAGGGGGGTTAGATTTAGGGGTTAGATTTAGGGGTGAGACTAGATTAGAAGATGTAAACGCCATAATTGGCCAAGTTAGGAGAAGTTAGTAGCTATAGGAGAGGAGAGACTTGAAATTGTTATGTAATACTGGAGAAGAAATGCAACTGGGCTGGGTTGTTGATTTGGCAAACTTTATATTTATTTTCAACACTTTTATGGTTTCTTGTTATCAATTCTCAATGTTAGATGTTAGATTTCAGTTCTTTTGCAATGATGGTGAAATGTTTAAGATGTTGATCGATCTCTGGTCCATACTTTTAGCAATTTGTTGATTGTAAGTTGTGTAAAGTTAGTTTGGGCCTTATTTTCTGCTAAAGTTCAACTGTGGATGCTTGTTTACATTGCGCCAGTTATTGGGTATGCGAATGAAATGTTCAAAGTCTAAAAATCTCCAGTTTCCTTAGAAGATTGCACCATTTTTGTGGAGTTGTAGGCTTGTCTTTGATCAAACAGAGATTGGTTTCATTGGGGATATGTCCATTTGCAGCATTCATCATTGTTGTGATTGATCTTAGGAGTTAGTTTAGAATCTCTCTCTAAAACCCTTATCTCTTTTGCTGTTTATTTTGAATCTAGGTTAGTTTTAGGACTGAAAGCATCACCATATTGTTGCATCTGATGAAAGTACGTTTCCAGCATTGTTCATTTGTAAGGCCCTTTGTGAATACCAACATTTTTACATTTATCACTGAGTTGTTTATACATTGTCAAGACCTGACATTAGAGACCTTGGGGTTATCTCTTGAGGCTTGCTAATAGAGATTTACCTTTCAAGAGAGATAGGATACTTGTATCTTGTCTAAGTTGTTGATGTGCAGAAAACACCATCAACAAGTTACAAGGGTCGGTGGCAACAATTATGCAGCAAATGAACAAGGATTAGTCTTCTAAGGAGGAACTAAACACACAAGTGGTGGATCTTATTGCCTATATTCAACAAAGGATGTCCTTGGAAGAAGAGGATCTGACAACATCCTCTGCACCCCCTCTTCTCTCCTAGGAAGAACTCAATAGAATGGAGAAAATGAAGAATTAGACCAAGGCCACAGCAGATTAGTTCCAACAGGTGATCTACAATGGAGACATGGGTATCCACCACGTTGCCCGAATGTTCAATAAATTTCAGGATCTACAAAAGTAGTTAGAAGCCACTGAGAAAACATGCCACAAATTTACCGAGCTATATAGGATCACATATCCTAAGATTGAAAGCATTCTCAAGCTTCCTAAAAATATATGGGAAAAGGAATTAGCACTCATAAAAGATGATCACTAGCTAGTAGAGACTGAAAGGAAAATTAGATGCAGAAAACAATTCTCCTAACGTCAATACCTCAGGGAAGAATGCAGATACACTTTAAAATTTACACTTACAGTTAGATTAAGATGCACTATGAAGCAAATAACAGAAACAGAGTATTTGACAATCACACAAGAACACCAGATATACGTGGGAAAACCCTTACGGGAGAAAAACCCACCACACCAAGAGAAATCACTTTGTATTACGGTAATAAGGATTACATACAATTGTCAAACTTATCTTTCTAGTGTCTGTTTACAGCAGCATTCACCATTAACAAACTTGCACAGGAACCTTTACGTTACAAACTTCACATAATAGAAATCACTATGATCATACAATTACACAACAATTCGTCGATGCAACCCAACTTCAAAACCAACCAACCGATCGCAATTTGCAATCGCAGAGTATATCCATGGCGTTCCCTGTCTGTTGAACTTCCTCACAAAACCGTCACAATCGATTGTCTTCCAACAGTTCAGATTCAGCTTCTCTTATTGGTCCACGAGACTCCACATAGGACGGTCAAACGGTCAACAGAATTCGCACTGCACTGGCATCTCGGTGAGACACTAACAGTGTCTCGCCAATGCCACTTAGACTTCATATCAATGTCGCCAAGAGTCACCATAGTCGCCAAGATGTTCTATCGAGCTTTCAGTGTTACACTGAAACACCAAGCAGTCGCCTAGACCTATCGCTTTTGCCAAGAGATCATAGCGAGTCACCAAAGGTTATACAGAAGTCACATAGACATGAGCATTCCATTCGGCAAGAGTATCGAGCTTCAGTGAGACTTCATATCGATGTCATAAGTCACTCGAAGAAACATTATGTCGGCAGGACATTGTGTTCTCACCAAGACCTCACGCCGACGTTCTCCACATGTATCGCTATCGCCCAGACTCATAGCTTTCGGTGAGACATTATACCGATGAGATCAAGTCATATCGAGCTCCAAAGAATAGTCGGCAAGACTTATCATTGTCGCCAAGAGGTTTCATCGAGATAAAAAATGTTACTCTGAATACTTAAGTCATACCGAGCACCAAGTCACAGTCGGCAAGACAAAAGCTTATTGCTAAGACGTCTTCACGAGATCTTTATTGTCACCCCGAAGCTATCACCAGTCACCAAGACATATGCCCTTCGCTAAGAGAACATACCAAATGCCAAGACTTACCCCAAAGGCTCCAACATGAAGCACTGTCGGCGAGACAAGTTACTTTCGCTAGGACTTCTCACCGAGCCGTCATGTTACACCGATGACTAACACTTGAGCCTTCGTCGATGAGACATTAACTTTCGCGGAGACTTCTTACCGAGCAGTCATAGGTTATCCCGAAGCCCGTGGTCGCCAAGAGTCTCCCCGATACACGATTGAATGGCCTGTCGGCCAAAGGTGTCCGCGTAGTAAGAGATCACAGTGACTGCTCTATGTTACAGTGATAGACTCCAAACAGTAACTATTCGGCAAGACTCCTGCAAGGTCACAGTGACCTATGCAAAACATGATGATACAAACTGCTTAGTCGGCCAGACATTTAGAATATCACACCGACTTGGCTCTAATGGAGGTTTCAGCCTATATTGTTTGAGGCACATATTTCCAACAAAGACCTGGAAAATGGGATTGGATCATAGAAAGGAGGTCTTGGAAAGGGTATTGCATGAGGTTGAGCATGACCTTGAATGGGTTGTGGAGCACAGAATGGATAGTGAGGACTACCTCAAGATGATGACAAATTATGACATGGCCACCCTGGAGTTGGATCCAAAGAAAATCAAGCCACTCTTTTGTAAGAAGATGGAGCAAGGGGTTGCGGATGCGCTAACGCCAAATTTCATGGACTTCACTACGAGGGCATTCGCCTAGTCCAAGCAAGTAATCAAGGCCATGCCTAGATGCACTAAGCATTGGGAGTAGATCACTGGAAGATTCAAAAGGCTAAACTTTTAGATCCTTCAATTTGACATCATGGAGTGGGACAAGCTCCAGGCTTTGATTGGAAATTTTTTGGAATATGCCACTCTTCATAAAAGTGCAGGGAAGCCAGTGATTGATGATGAGTTTTTGATAGTATAGTTGGAAAAGAAGGAAATCACTAGAAGACAAAGCTGCTACAGTGTCAAAACCACTAAAGGAAAAAATAGGAATGAGACAAAATATATTTTTATAATGTTATATTTTGGGGGTAGGTGAAACCCTAATGTAAAATGAATCTTGGCCACGCAATGAAAGTAAATCCTGGCCATTCATTTCACTTTTGGAAAACTATAAATAGGGGTCTCCTCTCATTTTCAAGGGAGAGTTGAGTTGTTGTGTAAAGACATGCTATAGAAATTTTAATGAGAATTACATTGTTTTGGTGGATTCTTGTGTTTCTCACATTTTGCATGATTCATCTTTTCATTTTTAACCCACAACATACTCTATCAAGGTCATCATGATCCATTATAGCATGTTGTGTCTTAACAATATGTTTGATATGGTATCGTTATTATTTGCCTCTTTTTTGTACATATAAGAGTAAGTCCTTCATGTATATGATAAAACATCGTCAGGGTTCCTTATACCTTGATGCATGTAATCAAAATAATATTGACAAAAGAGGTTCTTCATGATATTCATGAATATTGAATATTATTCAGTGTTAAAAATTTGGCTAACCAAAAAAAAGTTATTCAATAATAAATATTCAATTTTTTTCCTCTTTTAGAAATCAATGTAATAGTTAATAACTATCCCTAATTTTTAAATTTAAATCACTTTTAAACAAAATTCATTGGCATGTACCTATGTACAACTCCTACAACATTTCTCTAAGTAACTAAACAAGGTGACCATCACGTATTCTTCACCCCTCCTCTCCAATTTTTCTTAGCCCTCCTTTCCCTTTCCATCTTGGACAAACCTCTTTTTGATCCTTTTTCTCCTTTAAATATCACATCCATGTTCTTTGCACCTACCTATCCTCTCAAGGGGGCATCCATACACCATCCTTAATTCATCCTTAAATTCTTAAACCATTTTAAATTCAAAATATCATCAATCAGTCCAACCAAATCAATCAATTGATCAAAAAATTATATGTCAAAAATACCAAGCATAAATAATTGCCATTACCATCTCACCATGGTGTTCATGATTATCTTTTCTTTGAAACACTATTACTCCTCCTAGTCCCAATAACTTTTAGTCACAAAGATACTTCAAAAAGGGACAAGATGTAAATACCTAAAATCATCCTAGCATTGTATCAATGACAACTTATGTAAAACCATTTCATACTAATGTCAACATTATTGATTAATTAAATAATTATATTATTTAATTAATCTAGTTCATCACTAGCTAATTAAATAATCATTATTTAATTAATCTAGTTCAACACTAACTAATTAAATAATTGTTATTTAATTAAACTAGTCCATCACTAACTAAATAAATAAATATTAATTAATTAATCTAGTTTATCACTAATTAATTAGATAAATATTATTTAATTAGTCTAACCCAATGTCACATCTAACTAAATAATATTATTATTTAACTACTTCAATTTTTATCTCATATATAATTAAATAATATATTATTATTTAATTAATCTATACCCCTCCACCATTTCCACAAATAAATCACCAACTAATTAATTTTCTCTCCCATTGTTGGTTGCAACTAATCACTTATGACTATACCTATTTTTAGCTAATTTAATCTAATTGCTTCATCTTGAACAAACTAAATCGGCACCTTTCATCTTCTCCTTGACCCAAGAAAATTCTTCTTGTCCATTGTCCACCATTTATCTTCTAAATAAATCCTTGACATTCATTCTCCCTCCCAAAAAAGTATAAATAAAGGTGTAAGTTCCCAAAAATTCATCAATGTTCTTTGCTAGGTACATGCTATAGGGATTTAAAAGTGAATATTCAAGCAACTATATCTCAATCCATTGAGAAAATCCACTTGCAACAATGGAATTCTCAATTGATGACTTTGATTATTCATATATGATTATTTGAACTTCATTTTTCTCTATCTAAGGTTTGAATTATTTTTAAAATAAGATTTATTTCATTTTCCTAGTTTAATTTATTTTGGTGTTTACAAGTAATACTATAAATAATTTATTTAACTCAATCATCTTTTTTGGTTTTTTATGTGTCAGATTTGCTAACTAGCCTACCAAAAATCTAATGACTGAAGGAAAGAAAAACCGGAAATATGAAGACTTACCTTGACTCATTTCCTCATTAAGTGCATTTGAAGACTTGCCTTGACTCATTTCCATAATTGTTATTTTTATATTCTTTTCTTCCATATTTTTCATTTTTGTGTTCATCTCTTAAATTTTCTCTTTAATGCTTTCTTCTTCCATAATCACCAAATTGGATGCTTCAACATTTATTTTTCAAATCCTATCTCCTATCTCTTTTTTGTTTTGTCTATTGTTGATGTGTTCCCATTTCTTCAAGTGCCAAGACCTTCCTAAACTTCAATCCCATAATTACCAAATAATCTTCATAAACTTCAACATTTGAATGGCCAAGATATCTCTAAAATGGATCCCCTCCTTGAGATATCTAAAATACAAATAAATCTAGACCTTTTGTTGAATATCCCTTTTCAAAATAGTGGTTGTGCTTGGTTCCTTTCAAATAAGGTGTATGTGCTTGATTCAATTTAAAATGGTGCTTATGATTGATCTTCAAATGTTTCAACATTCCCTCTGCTAATGGTGCTAAGGAAAAAGACTTACCAAAAATTAATAGAATAAGGCTTGAAAAAGATCTCCAAGAGACATTACAACATTACAATAAAAATGTTTGCATTTATTGTTGTTGTCAGTTCGTGACTAAAAAATATATAGTATAGTACTTCTTCCCTACTATGTTATCCTAAATATATGTGTGTAATAACTAAATATTGATTATATAAATGTGTATCTAATATAAAATAGGGGATACCCATGTGTAGCAAATATGCATTACATTTCAATTTCAAAAAAAATATCTTCTATAATTTTGCATCAATTTTAGGCTTGAAAATATGATCTTAAAAGCTTTGGAATAACATTGTAGAATTCAATAGTAAAATTAACTTTGAAAATATGGTTGATGATTTTATTTTCACTATTTTTTGATGAAATTAAAATTTATTATAGGTGGTAATATTTGATTTTTAAATATGTATTGTTTTAAAATTTAAGTCTAGTTTTTTATTTATTAATTTGTTTTTAAATGTAAAATCACATAATATTGAAAATACATTTTATTATTTTTTAAATAACTTTTAGTTTGATTATTTTAAATGTGTTGCCAATCTAGACATTATTCTCTGCACACTAAAAAATCATGTTACAATTGTTTTAGGTTAATTAATGTGAGTTGTACACAAAGGATTTTAGATTTATACCTTAATCCCACTAAATAATTAATTAACAACATATATTTGATAAAAAATAAAAATTCAAGCCAAGTTTCAACATCATATGCTTCTATCCACAAAAGAATTATAAAAAATACTTTTATTTACTATTTTTTATGTGGATTGTACACATGCATGTTCTGGCCCTAACACACTTTTTTAAAGACCACTTTTGTACATCCTTTACTTAACCAAGTTTTATCATCTAGATATTAGAATAAATTATATATTTGAGAACTAGAAATAAAATGTTACATTTTATATTCTTATACCATATTAATAATCTATCTAGAAGCGCTTCAAATATTTACCCCAAGTATAACAAACTCTAATTTTCAAGAAAAAATCCATTTTTAGTTATTTTCTACCTCATTACTTTGCACTTACCCCCTAATCTCCTTGCATACTTGTTTGTTATCTCTAGTTGTTCAACTCTAGTATCTACTTGGGAGGCTACTAACTACCGTAATACAATTGTCATCACAACATCCCTTATAAGTGTGGGCATAACCAGCTCTACCTATAGCCTATCTCTATCCACACAAATGGTATTTATTACATTTATTATTCTTCTATGACAATACTCATAATCCCTATGCTTATGGATGATCACTACAATTATAAATTACTTTCATAGGGGAAATTTCATGATCATATGTGTTATTATTATTTTACAATGTTTGATATTACATATTTTTATATAGAGTTTTAGATCCTTTCATCATTATATTTGACAATTGTTTATTGATTCATGTTACTTATCAAATACATATCCCTATGATATTATTGTTTGTATTTCACATGATGGATAATCCTCTATGTGGTTTATAGGAAATATTCAATGATGCTTATATTGTAGACATGCCTAATCCTTAGAGTTTGTGATGTTATTGGGGATAGTTTCCAAGTATTGGCATTCTTTAGCCCATTGTTCCTTCACATACTTGTGATATTCATTTTTTCAACTTCAATCATCCTAGGTGACCTTATCTACATATCTCACATACCTTCAAAATTTATCTTAGTTGATATATTTCTTTATGATTATTTTACATGTTGGTAGTAACATGCTCACATTTCACATGACATGTTTTATTATAATTTCATTATTTATCTTAAAAGATTGTTTCTTGTGTTGCCTCGTTGTTGAGGTAAACTCTTCAAAGTATCTCATACCCTTGATTTTATGTTCTTAACATACTTATCCCATGCCTATTTTTTTATATATCTATATAGGAGTGAATTTGCACCCCTTGTATAAATTCCCCTTTTGCATCCCTTTACCTTAGAAAATCAAACCCGAAGGTGAAATTCCACATCACCCACCTACCTTTCATCCACTTGGCGCGTGTTGTGTGTTTTGGTGGGGGAATTTTTGTTAAGGACACAAGTGCGGCACGCAGATGTCTACACGGTGCACTGCCATCCCTGATAGATTCCTGCCTATGGAGTTCACATGGATGTTACACTCCTCATTGGGGATGAATTGTAACGCCTTTGTGCGACCAACCGACCTGAAAATAGCTTCTTATCTCCCATTTTGGTCTTCAAAGGCATCCATTTCACAATCACTTCATCCTCTACACACACATTCATTCATGTTCTTCCAAGATTTTCTAGAAATCTAGCACATTCTCTCAAGCATTTTCCACAACTCCATTGAGAATTTCAGCAACCAAGCTTGTTACTCCAGCAATTCCATACTTAAACATGAGGTGCTACCATAGAAACTATGAGTTTGGAGTCTTGCGAGACCTCCCTTCATCACGGTTGCCTCCATGTCGACTTTTCCAAGCTCATTGCTTACAATCTCCCTTCATTGGCCTTGAGAGCCTTTGGGTGGAGGTGGTATCACTTCATTTTCCTTTTGTGGTTTGATAGAGTAGTGTAGCATCTATTGTAGTGTTCAAATACTTTCCTTTCTATTTCCTTTATTGTACTTTCTACTTCGTGGCTTTTTTGGTTGTTTGTGGAGGTGGAAACACCAAAGAGGGGGTTTGAATGAGGCAAACCCCTATATAGCCTAGCATTTTTCCCCTCTTGCTTGTGTGTAGGTGAACATACGCATGGAGCTCACTAGAGAACTAGAGCTTTAGTGAGTTGATATTCATCACCCTTGTCTTTATCCACTTGCTTTATCATTCACATAGTTACTTTTCATATTTTATAATTCTGTTTATTTTGTTAAAACTAGTTAGCTAGGCAATTAGTAGGTTTTATGGTGTTTCATACTATACTTTACGTTTTCTAGCCACACAGACGCCAGTGTGCCAAAGAGATGCTAGCGCACGTGCGCTATCGTCCCAAACCCACACTACTATCCTCAGACAGAGAATTGTCTAAGGTGCAGTTTGAACTCCAAAAAATAGCTCGTCTAGCCTTGTTTAGACTTTTGGATTTGTAGAGTGACAAAAGCACTTGAGAGTGCTCTTCATTCTCGATTCTTACCCCAAACACCCGTTAGCTTGAGGTAAGTTAAAGCATCCCTTCGCTTTCGTCTCTCCCTGACTTGGAGCCTTGATGTGGTTGGTCCCCCTCTCTTACAATATCTTAATTGACGATCATGTTATGTTATTGTTAACACTTATTATATGCTTATGGTGTTTTGCATGATAGTATCATTAATATTTATTGCATGCTTGGTGTGCCCTATACATTGTAATGTTTTTTCCCTTTTCTCTAATTGTGTACATCCTTTTTATACAACCAATTGGAGGGGCATATGTTATCACTATTTTTCCTTCGTGATTATGATTGTACTAATGCACTTTAACATTTATGATCATTTTTTTTGTAATAGAATGAGAACTTCATTATCATTTCTAGATAGATTATATTTTCACTTAGTTGGAGCCCTTATCATGATATCTACACAATTAAATTCTTTTTTACGTGGTCAAAGTTTGCCAGTGCCTTGTCAACTTGGATGAAGTTCTTTTAAACTTTTTGCTTGGTTAGAGCCCTTTCACATATTTTTGCTAAGTGAAAGTAATACTACTTTCGACTTAGCTGGAATCTCTAACCTTGCTCCCTTTATTTTAATGTAGATAATTTTAGTAATTGTGATTATTTTTGAAATGCTTGACAAATGCTACCCCTTGGAACTTTTTATTTTATGCTTACATGTTCCCAAGGAGGAGCACTAATGATGAGGAGCATACAAATAATCAACATACATATCTATATCCTTTATTTGTGTCTAAAATATTTAATTTTTATGTTGTCTACTTGCTTTTACTTTAACATGCATAGTAATTTGCATGCAAGTCAAAGTGGGAGCAAAATATAATGGTGAAAATTAGATACCCATACCTTTTTCCCTTATGTTTTGGGTCCACAATGACTAGATGGTCCTTATGCATTGACTAGAGTGTAGGATGGCATATATTTGCATAGAAGCTAGCAAATAACCTTATGCTTATCAACGTTGCATCAACATCCTAAGAGCATAAATTGCATGGTTGTATGTCTGTCCTCAATCCTTAGTTCATCATCGATGAATTAATTTGCCTTGAGGCTTGACTAAAGAGAACACGATGCTCGCTTAGCAAGTCCCAAAATAATGTCTATAGACACCACTCCACTTTAGACACATGTACAACGAGTTGGCACAAATCTAATATAGTCTTACATTCCCTACTAGTTCACTTCTATGGGTCTAGGTTCACTTCTATGCACCAAATCAACTTTGTAGCCACAAATCTAAACCAAAATAAAGTACGATTGAAATTTACAAATTTTAAGTTGTTCGTTTTATCAAGACCCTAATTCCAAACACATTGAAAAATATTCCACCATCAAAATTCAAACTAAATATCACATTTAATTTATTTAAATTCCATATATTCAATTCTACACTCACTATCCCAACTCTAAATCTTAATATTTAATTATTTTTCATGGCTAAAAGCTTTTAAGTTTCATTACTATATTCTACCCAAACTTAGAATAGCCATTAATTTTATTTCCCATGAGGCACATGATTTTGATTTGTATGGACCATGCACTTAATGAGTGTGTGAACAACACTAAAAATCTAGTGGTCCAAGTTGGATCGAAGTACAAGACACTCCAAGCCAATGAGACAACTAGTTGTGGGTCATTATCAAGCTAATGAATGCAGCTTCCCATTAGAGCGTGACCAACTCAACATGGGAGCAATGTCTCTTTCATAAAAAAACCTTTTTCTCTCCCCAAGGGGCAACCTATTCCCATCCGTAACATAAATATCAACACGCATTCCAATATATAATAATAATTTAATTTATAAATAACATATTCATCAAATTGCCTTACACCCCACCATGCATTTTCTAGATAAATGCAAATGCAAATGCAAATTGGATTCCCACTTTAGGGCACAAAAATCAATTCCATTCCTCATCTCGTAAGCTCCACGTCACCATACTACGTCATCAAACTTTTTAAGGGCATATACCATGCCAGCGATGAAAACTAAACTCCCCCACCATCAAACAATTTTGCCCTAGGAGAAAAAGGACATTTGGTGATATTTTGTCCCCTAGTTTTGTGTCCATGTCAACCATTGACCAAAGTGGGTAAGGATAATGATGAATACATCCCTTGGGGGATAATAAGGGCTGGGGACAAAAGTGCTTTGGACTCTAACATTATGTTCACATTGACCCTAAAGTTAGGGGAAGTAATTAGAGGTAGGATATTACTTAAATTTGTAGCAAGTTTTTTTTTTCAATTATTTTGGAAAAAGACATAATTTTAAAGGCAGATTTTCTTTGAGTAGATGTATTTTGTCATATTGATGATAGGGAAATTTTTAAAATTCTTAGGTGTTTGTTTTCATTTCAAACTTGTTAGTTCAAGTTATAATAGCATGTGATTGATAAAATTGACAAGAAGTTCATCTAGTACATCAACAAAGCACTTTTTCTTCCAAGCAAATTTTAAATTTGTTTTAAAGTTCTCACAAATATGCATATTTACTATTCTTTCTATTTAGTTGCCTCCAAAGTGTCATAATGTAAGCTTGGCAAGCTTTTACAAGACTTCCTCTATGCCAATTTTAACCATAATAAGGGTTTTCGCTATGTTACTTAGGTCCTTTGTTATTTTCCAAGAGATTCTTGTGGGTTAGGGCTTATTAGTGTTAACTAGCATTGTATACATGACTTTTTTAGCCTCTAAGGCCTACTCCCTTCACTTAGCATAGTGTTCTCCACAAGAATGGGGCCAAATTCTCTACAAATTTATCCTATCTATGGCATACTTGATCATTAGGGTAATTCCCCTTGTACCATGGTCAAGGTTCCACCTTCTTCACCTTCCCATGTCAATCCATAATTAGGATTGGCACCATAGTCATTCTAAGTCCTCTTGATGCCACCTACATAGCCATCTAAGAGCTACTACTCCTTCAACACCCCCACTAACAAGGCAACACTCTAGCTAGACCCTACCACTCCCTCTGCCTTCAGGCCACCAAGATGGGTGGTCCCCACCTCCACATCATTCTTCCACATCCTCTTAATGGGGTGGATGGGGCCTACTTGATAAAGAGAATTCCCTGATCTCAATCGTGTTATTTCTCCTCTAAGGACTATCCAAAATCAACTACAAGGTAAGTGCACAAAGATGGGGAACCAAAAAGTGCCCACTCCACTTTTTAGTCCCAAAATAGAGAAAATGTGAGTGTTATATAACGAAATGCACTCGCGTTATGAGTTGGTAGTGACCAAGCCTAGGCTCAGTCATTACCAAGTCATAATGCAAGCATGTTATAATACACTCACGTTATGGTTTGAATTTCACAGAAAGCGAGCATGTTATAATGTGCTCACATTTTTTCTTGCATTGAAATTTTTCTCTTTGTTTTTTTTCTCTTTCTTCTACTTCTCTTTTTGTGAAACTATATACATGAAATAAACATTTAAGTATATAAGAAAGTAAATTTCCATATGTAAATGTCAAATTTAAGTTATATTTCATGTATATAGTTTCAGATGTTTGAGAGTGGTTTCGGATCTCTAGGAGTTATAATGCAAATTCTAGTTTTTGGAAGATCTTAAAATTTTTAGACTTAGTCAAATTTCAGTAATCAACATGTCAAATTTTAGTAAGCAGGAGGTCAAATTTTAGTAATTAGTAAGTTGTATCATCTTTATCTCTCTCTCTATCTCACTCATTGTTTATCCCTTATTTCTTAGACTTCTCTCTCTCTCTCCTTCCCTCTCAACTTCTCTTTATCTAACCATTCTCTCTTTCTCTCTATTCTTCCCTCTATACTTCTCTCTCACCTCTCTCTCCCTCCCTCCTCTCTCTCTCAATCTCTCCACCTTCCTCTATCCTGTCTCTCTCTCTCAATCTCTCCACCTCTCTCTCTACTTCTCTCTCCCTCCTCCCCACTCCCTATCTCTCCTTCCCTATATGCTTCTCTCTATATATCTCTCTCCATATCTACCTTTCCCTCCCTCCCTCCCCATCTCTCTCTCACTCTCTTTCCCTTCCCTCCTTCTCATCCCCTCTCTATCTCTCCTTCCCTCTCTACTTATGTCTATCTCACTATCATATGATTAGCTTAGATGATCAAATAATAGTATAATTAAACTAAAATCAAACAATATAATGATCAAATACAAGCCATACTTAATGAAATTCAATTAATAGTCCATTAAAAGACTCAATCAAAAGCATTAAAGATAGAATTTAAGGTAATTAAATCTAACTAATGTGCAAACCTTTCAATCCCATTGTGGATTGATGCATAACTGTGGTGTGGATGTCGATTGCTCATTTTTATGCATTATCCATGCTAAAAAAGCTTGATTGAAGATGGTTGATTCACAAGATAATGTCTAAAATTTATCAAGAAATGAGTCAAGAATTATAGAGAGTAAGGATGCTTATGAGGGTTTTGAATATAATTGATGTTGAAAAGGCTTGGTATATATAGACTCTATTAATTTTGATCAATGGTGAGGATTGAAAATGGTAATCAATGGATGAAAGAAGATTAAGGAGGTGAGTGTCGATCAATGAATTAATCAATGGTTCATCGTTCATTGAGGTGTGGATCAAGGATTAATTAAGGGTTCATAATCCATGAGAGACTCAACAATATCCCTTAATTCATAGAGAGATGTTGGAGATATTTTTAATTGGAGGGAAGATTTTGAATTCGAAAAGGGGAATTTCATTGGGAATATTCTTTGTGCAAGTTGGAGGATTGGAGGAAAATTAGTTAATTAAACAAATTTTGAAAATAATTTAATTGTGCAAGTTGGAAGAATTATTATCTTTAATTAAATAATTAGGAATCATTTAACCAAGAGAGAAGTTAGAGTGAAAATTATTCAAATTAATCAAATAGCCTTAATTATTTGATTAATAGGTGAATAATGTGAGTTTAACTAAATAATTGAACATTATTTAATCAAATAAGGGAACTAGATGAATATGAGAGAAAATGGTGTTATTAGATGAAATCAAGATGTGTGATATGCTTAGGACATTTTTAGGTGTGTACATTTTGCCCCTCTTTGAAGTAATGTACTTCTTGTGTTGCTTCAAAGAACTGATATTGTTCAAAATATATTTTGATTTTTTTTATTTTACCTAATGCCCCACTATGCCCCAATGGACGAAGGAATGCTAGTGTGTTGCCCCCTCAAGAGATTGATTGAAAAAAATGATTTTCGGGTCGAGTTCACGACAAGGTCACAGGAATAGTTATGCTAAGTAGAGGACAAAAAATAATTCCTAGGAAGCTCAAATGTTTGATGTAGACAACTTTTATGATGTATACACACTAATGGGCTATGGATAGCCTCATGTATATTTTGATGTATATCATGCATATTTGATACTTGGATAGAAATGTTAGTAACGATAGAAGAATGGCATAGAATGAGATGATTAGATAGAATGATTAGAATGGAGTAGAATAATGGTGTTGATAAGAATACCAATAAACCTATGTTTATTCCTATATTTAATTGGATATGGAATGAGATGGGATAAGATGACTTTTCCTTTTCTTTTGGAATTACAGTTAGTTTCATCATAGCAAAGCAAATAGACACGATACACCAAGGTATGAATAACTAGGGTGGCTTTGTATCTAATGCATGTACTTTGACTTTGCAAACTATAGATCGGAGTATCGTTTTGTGTGAGGGGGAAAAAGGACGTTAGATTCAAATTCAAGATGAACAAGTATGCAATTTGACAAAGGAATCTAATCTACATTCAAATGCACAAATCTAAAATCTGAAACTCCTACACATACAATATTAAGCTATACTATTGCAAACATAATAAGGAACCTATTGATTACCAAATGAAATGAAAGCAAAAGACAGTTTCACCATCCCGTAGCAGAGTGTATTCGCTTGATGTTGGATTGCTCTTATCATAGCGAAGCCTCCGAAGTTCGTGTGCAAAGTGTGGATGAATGCTTGGTTGATTGAAGGAAGGAATGAAGCTCTCTCAAGGATGACCTTGACGACACTTTGTTGCATAAGGTATGTTGGTTCTCCGATTTAAATTTGTGAGGAGAGAGGTTTGTTATATAGGAAAAGAGATTTTGAATCGATGAGCAAGATCACATTGGAGAATATCCAGATCAACGGTCCACAAGTGTTGAGAGGATTTAGACATGAGAAAATTGTGCAAATTTGATTGCACAATTAGGGTGACTGAAGAATAGATTGGCTAGTTAGGGTTTAGATTGATCAGTCAACAATTGATTAATTGGTTAGCAATTGATGGTTGAGTTAGAAAAATTAGATTGCTTAGTTAGAAATCCATGATTTTCTCAATCAAAAAGTGGGTAAGAAATTTGAATTAATTTATTTAATTAATTAATTCCTTTTTGGAGTTGAATGTGCAAATCAACTTTGACTTTTACAAATAGAGTTGTATTAGTTTGATTTGATTTTTGATAATTGATTTGAATAGTTTGATATTCAAATTTTGCAGGGAAAGTGTGATAATTAAATTATTATGATTTAATAATTCAATTAATTTTGAGGAATAAGGTGAATTAGTGACATAATCAAATAATTAGCGTTGTTTGACTAATCAGGACAAAATAAGATAAGATTAGGACTTTATTAAATAAATGTAATTTATTTAATTGGTTGAAATGATGAAACGTGAATTAATCAAATAACGTTGTATTATTCGATTAATAGTAGAATTAGGGTTTTCAAGACTTTATTAAATAAAAGGTATTTATTTAATTTTTCAAAAATGATGAAATAGTGAATTAATTAAATAATGTTGTATTATTCAATTAATAGAGGAATTTAGGGTTTTAGATGTCGTTTGATGTCGTTCAATGATTTTGAGATGATTTGAGATGTTCCAAGTTGATTCAGAGTCGTTCTGGGATGTTTTGAGTTGATTTGGACTCATTCCAAGTTGATTTGGAGTTGTTCTGAGTCATTCCGAGTTGATTTGGAGTCATTCTGAGATGTTCTGAGTTGATTCAGAGTCGTTCTGAGTTGTGATAGACCTGTTAAGTCAATTTTACATGTCTACATTTTTCCCCTCTTTGATACAAAGTATTGGTTGCTTTGTTTCATAGATTCTATTTTTAAGATCACATTTTTTGAAAAACATTTATGCCCCACTATGCCCCGGTGTTTTGTGGAATGATGGTAGGACTCTATGTTGCCCCCTCGAGAGATTGACCAAAAATTTCAAGTTTTGAGGTCAGGCTCACGACTCTGTTGTATTTCCGTTCTGATGTGTTTAGGTTGTAGACTCAGGTTTATAGGTCCTTCGTTTCTTGTTTTGATGTTTCTTTAAGCTTTTATTTTGAAATTAGGAGTGTTCCCCAAGTAGAAATTAGGGTTTTTGTCCTTCCTGTCGAGGTCTTACTTTTGTACTTGATCTTCATGTTGTTCATTGCTTAGAGGCATTTTGTAGACATGTGTTTTGTATCTATATATTCATTGGCCTAGTCGAGGCCTTGTATTATTATTTTCATGTATATCCTATCACACTGATGATGTACTCTCTTTTTTGATGATGATATATATATGATATATACCTTCTTCGATTCATTCTTGTTGTATGCTTATGTGATGACGATATATGAAGATGTATGTTTATATGATTTTTTTATTAGTTGTGGATGCAAAATGGTAATAATAATATTGCTATGCAAATTTCACTAAGAAAAAATGTCAATGTTTTGATAGAAAAATGATGTTAATTAGAGGAAATATTGATGATAGATAGAAATATGATGTTAATTTTAGAAGAAATATTGATGATAGATAGAAATGTGATGTTAATTAGTAGTTGATGAGTTACTTTTCTTTGCTAATAGAGACTTCGTAGTTTTGAACAATCCATTTTGATATAGCAAATGAATACGATGCACTGAGGGATTAATGACCAAGGTGACTTTGTATTTATTGCATGGACTTTGACTCTACAAACAAGGAGTATTCTTGCTCATACCAAACATACGGAAACCCTGTTAGAGTGTATGGGTGAGAAGCTTTAAAAGCATGTTGGACTAGTAACACAAGAGGTATTAAGAACCTAACATGTCACTATTACACGAAATGTTTCAAAGGCGACTTCCACAAACAGAAAAAAGAAAGTATTTTCCGTGGTAGTATAACAAGCCTATCCACAAACAAAAAATCAAAATGACACTCAATTTCCCCCATTCCTTCTTCTCTAAATGCTTATGGACATCCTTGAGAGATCCTGGGAATGATTCAATAATGTAAATCACAAAAATAAGATAAGAAAAAGATAAAACAATGCTATTATATCACTTGCCATATATGTTTTGGGTGGGTCTATTTATCCAATGTTGATCATGTCTATCGTAGGAACGGATTCGTTAAGAAATATCTCAGGATGTTGTTGGGGGTCTTGCCAAAAAGATATGTATTTGATACTCGGCTTTGTTTTAGTTCACTTTGTAATCAAATTCTTCTGCGATTGTCTACTTGAAGGTTCCAACTATTGATGCTTGCTTGTTTTTTTTGTTTGTTTTGTTTGTTTTGTCAAAGGGTGAGTGTGATGATCTATTTATTATGGATGATGTTTTATTGTGAATTGTGATGGTGGACATGGGTCTTTTTTATTTTTCTGTAAGTTTTATGATGTTGTTTTTGACATTTTTTGGGGACTAACCTAGGGCCTCAGGGGCTCATCAAATATAAGCCTTGCCTAAATTGTACATGAAAAGGCTTGTAGTTCACTTGGTTTGAGTGTTTTTGACCTTTTTCTATTTTGTGAATGTTTTTGGATTTTGTATCTTTTGATTTTTTTTTGGATTTTTTGTGTTTTTTACTAAGTTGAAATAAAGCATGTTGGAAACCTAAGGGGACTGACCTAGGGTCTCGGGGGATTTCAAGCCTTTCCTACATTGTACATGTAGATACCACATAGTTCGACCATTTAACTCAAAACATAAACTATTTTTGGGTACACAACATTGATAATTTGGATTGATATTCCACTTGTGTGTCTAGAGGATATGTTGCAGGAAATCTACTTGAACTAGTTGCGAGGTTCAAGTAAATGTTGATATCTTAGACTGTTTGAGTGAAGGAATAACCCCATGATGTTGTTTTGTTTTCGATGTTTTCCAAATGTTTTTTTCTTTTGTGGTTTTCTAAATGTTTTTGACTTTTTTGCTAGATTTTCCATTATTTTTGATCTTTTGTTGTTTTGATGACCATGATAGGATGAGCTCAAAGATCTAATCCATGACTAGCTTTTTTAAACTGCCCCCAGTTGTAGACAAGATGACTTTCCTTAATCAGTGACAAGTCATGGTTGGATACCATGTTTTATTATGAAATGAAATGGGTGGATGTCGTGGATAGTACTGATAGATAATGATGCAAGTTTTATTCAAACATAGTGCCTGTTTGTTAGGTTTTCACTACGGTACCTGTTCTAAGAGTGCCACAGAGTGGTTTTCACTCAGAGAACATTTTATTTCTCTTTACTATTTTTCTTTCTTTTTGATTTTTTTTTGTATTTTTTAATTCTTTTTCTATTTTTTTGGATGTTTACCCTTTTTCCTGGGGTATTCTGATGTGCTTCATGTGTAGAACTTCTTGAGGTGGTTGTTGTTTAGCGGTTTAGCTAAAGGACAAACGGGCCTAACTAGTTGGGTTCATATTTTCCTTTGTCATCCTGATTTAGTTATACTTTTTGATTCTCTTTGAGGACTAATTCACCAACTTGAAAGTTCTTGTTCTTGATATTTTTGTCATAGTTTCGTTTGAGCCAATTCTGATAAACATGTAGATGGTTTAATGCGCTCAAACGTCTTTCATCTAGGAGTTCTAATTCATTCAGCCTGGATACCCTGTATTCTTCATTGTTGACCATGCCTTTTAGTGAAACTCACAATGAAGGGATTTCAATCTCAATAGGCAAGATGACCTCTGATCCATAGACTAAGGAAAATGGTGTGGTGCCAGTAGGTGTGCAAATGTTGGTTCGGTAGGCCCATAAGGTTGGGTTTAGCTGAAAATGCCAATCACAATTGACTTCATTAGCAGTCTTTTTGAGTATTTTTAGTATGGTTTTGTTAGATGCCTTAGCCTGACCATTTCCTTGGGGATAATAGGGCATGGAGAATTGATGGTGGATAGAAAATTGGGAACAGAGCTCATGGACATCCTGATTTTTGAATGGGGTTCCATTGTCTGTTATTATTGTTTGGGGAATTCCATACCTGCAGATGAGATAATTCAAAATGAATTTTGATATCTGTTTGCTAGTGATATAGGTCAACGAAATTTCATCTATCCATCTAGTGAAGTACTATGTTGTTGTGATAATGAATTTGTGCCCATTGGATGAAGCGAGTGATATCTTGCCTACCAGGTCTAATCTCCATTGCGAGAAAGGCCATGGTGTGGTTATAGGTCTCAATTCCTGGGATGGTGCATGAACCAGGTCACTGTGCTACTGACATTGTTGACACTTTCTAGAATATTTTATGCATTCTTGTTCCATGGAGGGTCAATAGTATCATGTTCTAAGCAGTTTTTGGACTAGGTTAAGTCTACCAGAGTGGGATCTGCAAATACCTTCATGAACCTCTTGTAAGGATATTTTTGCTTCTTCTATGTGAAGGCACGAGAGTATCATACCATCTAGACTACGACGGTATATGGTATCTCCTAAGATGGTAAAACGGGAAGTTCTATGAGTGAAGGTTTTCTTTTGGGTGGTTGTTAAGTCAATGGGTATGGTACCATGCTGGATGTAGTCAAAGGTATCTTGGTACCACGGGGAGTTAGGACCAACAACAACACATACCAATTCTAATTCCAGGATGTCGAATATTGGTACCAACAACTATTCCACGAGGAACTCATGCTTAGGAATGTTATGTGGAATATCAAGCAGTGAGCCTATTGTTGTCATTGCATCGACAACTCTGTTATTGATCCGGGGAATTTTCTCAAAAGTTATTCTGATGAAGTATTCCTTGAAGCTATCCACCATTCTTTTATATGGCAACAATTTTTCATCTTTTGTTTGGTACTCATCATTCACTTGTCTGATCACTACCTAAGAGTCTCCAAAGACATGTAGCTCTTTTATTCTCCATTCAATAGCCATTTTTAACCTTGTGATAAGAGCTTCATATTCTGAGATGTTTTTCGTGCATGGGAATGCAATCCTATAGGCCTCGAGTATAGTATCTCCTTGTGGTGTGAGAAATAGAATACCGGCTCCAGATCCATGTTGAGTATGGAACCTATCAAAGTATAGAGTCCATTGGTCTATCTTTTATGTCATCAAGATACTCTCATCTAGAAAGTCCACTATGAGAGGTTTATGATCATCTAAGGGTGCTTTGGATAGTTGGTCTACTATAATCTATCCCTTGATAGCTCGCTTATCCACATCTAATCTATATCAAACTCACTTAGGATCATTACTCATTTGGCTATTTGACCTATTAGGGCTGCCTTTGCTAGTAAGTACTTGAGTGGGTCTACCTTAGAAATCAGCTTGATCTTCCTATTTAGGATGTAGTGTCTCAACTTTTGTGTTGAAAACACGACTGAGAGACATGCTCTTTCAATGGGTGAGTAGTTTAGTTCATAGCCCACTAGTGTTCTATTGATATAATAGACTATCCTTTCTTTATTGTTATCATCTAGCTGGGCCAAGAGAGCTCCCAGTGTTGCTTATTTGGTAGACACGTAAAGTATCATTTCCTTTTTTGGGATAGGTGGCATGAGTACAGGAGGAGTAAGTAGGTACTCCTTGACTTGTTGGAATGCTTGGTCACATCTCCTATCCCACTTTAAGGTGATTTCCTTGTGTAGGAGATGAGTGAAAGGGTGACATTTGTCTGCCAATTGTGCAATAAATCGCCTGATGGATTGTAGCTTCCCTTGTAGGCTCCTTAACTGTTTTAGTGTCTTAGGTGGAGGAATCTCCATTATTGCTTTTACTTTGGCCAGATCTACTTCAATTCTTCTTCTTGATACTATGTACCCAAACAGCTTTCCAGATGTTACCTCGAATACGCATTTCTTAGGATTCATTCTTAGATTGTATTGTTCAAGACGATCAAATACCTTGGCCAGGTTTGTCAAGTGGTCTTCCCTTTTGACTTATTTTTCTAGAATGTTGTCCACATAGTCCTCCATGATTGTGTGTAGCATATCATGAAATATTGTCATCATTTCTCTTTGATATGTCGCTCCTGCATTCTTTAGACCAAAGGGAATTACATTCCAACAAAATGTTCCCCAAGCACAAGTAAATGATGTTTTGTGTTGGTCATCTAGAGAGATCTTTATCTGGTTGTATCCAAAGAAACCATCCATTAAGGATAGTATCTCATGCCCTGTCGTTAGATCTACAATCATGTCGATACTTGGCAATGGAAAGTCATCCTTTGGATAGGCTTTGTTCAAGTCTTTGAAGTTTGTGCATATCCTTATGCCCCCAGTAGGTTTGGATACTGGTACTAGATTTGATATCCATCATGGATAGTTAATGGGTCTGATGAAACCTGTGACATCTAGTAGTTTCTTTAGCTCTACCTTTACTAATAATGCTATATGTGGATGCATTTTTTTGAGTTTTTTCTTGATAGGCTTTGCTCTAGGGATTATAGCTAGATGATGTAGTACTAACGCTAGATCTAGTCTAGACCTGTCAGCATAGGTCCATGCAAAATTTACTTTCTAAGCATTGATGAATGTTGTGAAGTTTTCCTTTTCTTTTGGGTCCAGTGATGCAGCATGGTAGGTTATCTTCGAGTCCTCTCTTATGCCAACATTTATGGGTTATGCTTCTTCTACTAGCAGTGTGGATCTTTCTTGATATTATGATATGGGGAGATTGAATCTTCCATATTTGGGTGCCTCTGAGAGGTTTTCACCTTTGAATGTGTCCTTTATTTTCCTCTTTTATGGATCTGATAGAGCTACAAGGTGGTTTTCTGTAGGGGACCGTATTTTTATGTTCTTTATTTCATTTCTACAACTGGAAGATACAATCTCTCCACTAAATTATGCCTCTTGTTCAAGTTCCATGATGAATCATGCTTTGTGGTCTCCTACCGGTATGTCTACTTGAAGTCCTATGAACTCTGCAATTGCCTCATCATTCTCGAATTGATCCAGAATAGGTGTATGTTGTTGTTGATCCCCATCTATGAGTTTCGGGTACTAGAGTGGGAGGTTATCATCTTGATCTGCAAAGCCTATGGAAGTCTATGAAAGGGTCAGTATGGATTGGGTGTCTTTTTCCCATTGAGTTTCTAGGTCATCATTGCTAGAAGTGGGAGAATCATATCCGATGATGAAGGAAGGAGAATCCCACTCGTATTCATTAGAGTCTATACCAGAATTGTAGTAGATGTTGGGAATGGTTTGAATATGTTGGAGATGGAACTTATCAATGCTAAAGTTATCAAATAAGTCTTCAACGGGTAAATCGTTGTCTAAGGTATGATAGGTATCTAGTGCCTTAATGCTAGTAGAAGTTTCTCGCTTCTTCCAAGAGGTTCATCCAGTTTTTGGAATAACCACATCCTTTGGCTTATAACCTAGCCCCATGTTCTTCTTCCTTTGTTCTACTATAATAGGCTCTGATTGGCCATTTTTCTATAGCCCAAGGCCACCCTTTCCATTATATCCCATCTGTTTAACTAATTGATAACCTCTAGTAGTAGGGTCAATTAAAATGGGTTGCAGCTTGTCTAGTTCTTCTTCGTCCTCCTTGTAGATCATAGATGAAAAGTGCTCAAATATTTCATCTTGCATGTCTCCCCACCTAGTGAAGATAGTGGGCTTGGTAATCATTTGTACTATCTTTATCTCTTTTGGAACTCCATATACTCCGGGTGTTGGTGGAAGCATTCTGATGTAGAATGCTTGGTTAAAATAGTAATTCCCATTACCCTTGTCAAGTACCTAAATCTTGGCTTCCATTTTTGTTGGTCACTTGAGGTGTTCTTGGTTGAGTTTGATGGAAGTGTGGAAGGGTGGAAGGGTGAACATAAGAAAAGGAGTGGAATGCTATGTTGTTGCTAGGCACACGTTGGATTTTATTGTATTTATCCTCTAACTTGGCACATAAATGAAAAGGTTTAGGATCGACATAAAGTGTTACCTCTTTTCCTTCATGGGGTAACTTTAGGCATTGATGAAAAGTGGAAGGGACTACTTGTAACACATGGATCCAAGGGCCTCCCAGGAGGAGGTTGTATGGCAACTCAAGGTCCAGTACTTGACAAGTGCTTTATGTGAGGGCTGGTCCTATCTACATTGGTAGCCTGACTGTTCCCTCATAATTTCTTTCTAGGTCATCGTAGGCCCTTATCGTGATACTCTTTCCTTTGTCAATCACATCGTTAGAATACCCCAGTTGTTTTACAAATTTTAAGGTACAAATGTTTAAACTTGCATCATTATCTATCAATATCTGTTTGACCATGGTTTTATGAACACCAACCTCTATGTAGAGAGCTTGGTTGTGAAATGTTCTTTGGGGGAGATCTTTCTCATAAAAGATTAAATGGTTACTATGTGTGATCTTACCAACCATAGCTTGGAACTAACTAGGATTGAGGTCATTAGGGACTATTGTTTCCAATGCCTTTTCAAGTATTTCCCTATGGGCAGGTGATAGTTTTAATGACTCCAAGATTGAGATTAGGGAAAATGTTTTCTTTAATTGTTCTACAATATTGTAGTCATTTGGTGACTTCATTGCAGGTTTGGGTGGGACTCCTTGAATTGTAACTCTTCCTCGGCGGGTGGTTACATTATAGTTATTGTCTCCACCTCGTAGAGTCACTACGCTTGCCCTATTATCATCAACTTGTGAAAGGGTTCCTAACACTGTGTCCCCGTATGTGTAATTGGTGTTATGGTACTCTTGTTTCTTTCCTTTGCCATTTCCTTTGGCATGGTTCGGGATTGGGTTTGAGTATATTTGTAGGTCATTATTCCCAAGACGATGTTTGAAATCTACCTCCCCTTTGTCTATTAAATCTTAGATAAGGTGTTTGAGTCTCATGCAATTGTTTGTGGTGTGTCCTTTGATCATATGGAAGTCACACAAGTCCTCGTTATACCACGATGTTTTGAAACAAGGTTCCTCATAGTTTGGACAATCATTAGTTTTGAGGAGGTTTTGTTGTACTAGTTTGTGCATGGCTGATTCTAGTGACTCACCTAGTATTGTGAATTTCCCTCTTGGTTGATCGTACTACCTCTAATGCCATCCCTGATTCGTTGGTTGGTTCACAACCTGATTGTTCTTGGGATAGGTGTTTTGGTTATTTTGCACATTGTTTGGAACATAGCTTGTCTATGCTAATTGTGGTTTGTTCTGAGCTATGTTTTGTGCCTACCATAATGTTTTAGCATCAACCACTCCATCGTTTGTGATTTTTTTTTTTAGCCCAGACTTTAGGTTTCTCATTTGAACTAGACGGACTATCTTTTGAGCTGTTTGTTTTTAGTGAACCTCTTGCAATGAGGGATCTCTCAATATTCAATCCCTTCTCAATGTTTTCTTCAAAATTTGTTGGACATAATATTGTGAGTTGTGTTATCAATAAGATTTTCACCCTATTGAATATGAAAATTCAACAATCTATTGAAACATGGAAATATTCTTGACTTGTGGGTAACTCATTGTGAGAACGAATCTTTGGAGAAGGTCGGCTTCCTCATTGATAATCACCTACTCTACTAACTTGCAGAGAAAAGGGTTAGAAGGTAAAATTTATGATTAAAATCCTATCACCTAAAATGATTGACCAACATAAAGAATATTCTAACAATAACCCACTCTCAACACCTCTTTAAAACTTGATTCTCACAATCTCACAACACATATGACTCAAAAGTAATTTATGCAAAGGTTCAAAATAAACACAAGGCACAACCTGAATCGGAATGTAACTCCTGCAAATCACTTTACAATAATAAGACAAGAAAAGGATTCAATAGATTGAATCACAAGACACATCAAATTACTATTGGAAAGCATAAACAAAAAGTGAGAAAGGAAAATCTATTGTTTTATTGAATGAAAAAGTGATAACTCTCAAAATTTGAGTACAAAGAAGTTTACAAGCTCTCAAAATGTGTGTAAGAGCAAGAAACCGATATCTCAACTTCTCAGCAAAGCTCAGTTTTTACAATATATAGTACAAGAGGATCTTAAGGATGGTAATAATGTCACTCCTACTAGCTAGGAACCTGTAGTGGAAAGCAAGGATTTTCTAAATGGTGGTTGGGAAAAACCTAGTGGACAAGACCCCTCATCTAACATTGGATTTACCCTTGCAGCATAATTGTTATGGTTTCTTTTATATATTTTTTAAATTAGTGAATCGACAATTATTTCCCTTATGGGGTTGTGCTTTTGTTATGTCAATGTTTCCAATTTTATTTATTTTATTCTTGGGTCTCTTGATTTTACTTTAGGGCATGATCATATGTTGCCTATATTTTTTAAGAATATAGTTATATGCTTTAATTGTTGGTTCTAATATATAATCTTTTCATCAGTAAACATAATGGTGAAATTTGCATACCCATGTCAATTCCCATTTAGTTTTGCGTACATTTTGATGGAGTCATCTTATACAATTATATATCAATAAGTGTCATATTCTTGATCATAATTTATCCCTATTTGTTTCCACTTGTACATATTCCTATATATTTAAACTTATCTTAGCCTCATTAACACCTAATTCCATATATTTGACCTATTATCAAACCAATGTTCCATGCAACTATTATTAGTTTCAAGATTTGTGTTTTCTTTTCTTGGGCCAATCCCACAATGCTTAAATTTGATCCCAGTGAATTTCAAATTTATCCTAAAATTCAAAATTTTCAAATTCAAATTCCTAAGTTTCCACCCTTTCCTACTATTCATTTGGAGTTGATCTCATTCATGTTACTGCGACATGTTATGTCTTGGTATTTAAATACATGAATTTGAGTAATTAAATCATATGGAGAACATCTATAGGTTCAAAGTTAAAAAATAGTATCTAGATCGCCTTTAATTTCTACTATAACAAATATAATAAAATTTTACATCAAACTCGAACATGTTATCTATGTGCTTGAGAATGTTGTCTTCAAATATTCACTCAAAGTCATAAATTTGGGCCACCCATGGGGTTGACCTAAGAAAATTGACCCTATAAATTTGATAATCTCCCCAAAGGTGTTTGTAAACACCATCATCCTTACATATTTTTAGATATCATAGATCACAAAAAATGGGATTCAAATGTCTAATTCCTACCAAATTAAATCTATGCATCAAAAGTCAACTTTTCATTTCATAGGACTAAACCCAAGCCACTTAAGATTGAACCATAGAAGATTCTAGGTCTATATAGAGTTTAAGATAGTGTACACACCAAAGCATCAATTTTTATACTATGGTGAACTGATTCTACGTATTTTTATTTAACCCATCTATGCTTACAACTCCTAAGGTTTTACCTTAACGTTTATCCTTCTTTGCATTTAGGGTTTTCATATTTATATTTAATTATTGCTATATCTTCTTTTAAATCTATTAGGTATTTCTTCTCTTCCATATTTATACTTTATATTTATATTTTAGGGTTTAAGATTATATTGTATAACCTTGCTTTCCCCCACCCTACCCACCTTTATTGGAACCTTTAGGGTTTTATTTTAAGATCTAATAATTTACTAATTGACAAGGTGGAAAAGTGAAACCCTAGGACTTAACTTAGAATTTCACATGCTTTCCATGCCATGTTATCATTAAAATTCGAGATTGGCTAGGACATGAGATTGACTTGCAACCTAAAGGTGAGTCAATCAACCCTAAGATCTGAATTAGAATGCTTTGGAATGGATTTTTGAATGAGATGTAATTATGCAACTAGATAACAATGAAAATACACTACTCTAATGTAAAAACAACAAATCTAGAAAGTGACAGACAAATTTGATGTTCAAAAATAGATTGAGCAGACTTGTGTACACCTGTCATATAAATTTGAAGTTGAATTTTTAGGACTAAATCACCCAAGGCGTCTATGTCTAAGTGGCTAAATCTCCAATCTATCTTCATAGTTCTCAGGTGTCTAATCAGAGGCTTCTTCCTTCTGGATCTCACTGTCAGATCTTCGTTGGTTGTTGAGATAATTGATTTTTTGTATCTTGTCAAGTTGTAGGGTTTGAAATGCAACAATGAAAAATTGGTCTCCAATCTTCCTCCAATCTTCTTCAAATCTGTAACCTGCACACTCAAAGAGAGAAGAAGGGTTGTGCCATATAGGGGCTTACCTTTGGTCAAACCTTGTGTTGGTGTTTCCACCTCCACAAATGGAAAAATTGATGAAAGAGAGCTTATCCTTTTGAGGGATAGAGGCTAAATGATAAATGAATGATGAATCAACAATGGACTGCAACTCACTAGTCAAATCTAATTTCCTTGAAGGACTGAAGTCATGCACATCTCATCAAGGCTTGATTGCAAATTGGCTTGGATTGCTTTGAATACCTACAATTGTTAGTCCTCACAAACAAAATATATGCATAAACATAAACTCACATAGAACTTGACATGATGCTTTTACAATGAAATGTTGCAATAGTTCTCTTAACTAATATTGGCTTGATAATAATTTCTTCCAAAAGTGCTTGATCACCAATTGTTTATAGTTACCTCTCAAATGATGCAATGACTAGGTATTTATATGCAATTAATATAATTTCTCAAAAATTAAATCTCGATAGTCTACATTTGAAGTTTGAAATTTAAATAATAAAATGCCAACTCTAACATATTAAAAATTGAAGCCAAAATAGGTGGACAAAGTCACCCAAGGCGTCATTGTCCCAACCCTATTTTGTGGGGTGTAAAATTTCAAGAGCAAAATATTAAATGTTTACCTTATTTTTTACATGTGATTTCTCGATAAATATTTAAATGGGCCACAAAATGAAAAATTTAGGAAATTAGGTGTTCAATTAGGTCCATACACATAGGAGGGAGCAAAATCTAATGTGAAATTGTCAAGGGTGACAATTTATGATGCTACACTAATTTTCTAATCTATATCAACCCTCACTCTATTCATATACCATGTCCATTTCCCTTAAGGTTTGGATCTTTACTATATGATCTCTTTACCGGGTTCTAAGATCAAGGAGAAGATAATAAGGGTCTTTCATGATACTCATTTGGCTGGTCACCAAGGGTATTATAAGATATATAAGAAAGCTCAAGAGAGGTTTTCCTGTAAGGGAATGAAAGAAGTATCCTCACTCATATCAAGGAATGTATGGTATGTCAACAAAACAAGGGTCAGTAGATTTTTCTCAAAGGTTTGCTTCAACCACTTCCAATTCCTTAGCACAAGTGGGAAAGCATATCCATGGACTTCATCACTAGTTTTCCTAAAGCTCAAGGTAAAGATTGCATATTTGTGGTGGTAGATAGGTTGATGAAGTATGCACATTTCTTTCCAATCACTTCTAAATTTAAGGCACCTCAAGTAGAAGATTTATTTTGTAGAGAAATTTTTATATTACATGGGTTGCCCAGGAACATTGTTAGTGATAGGGACAACATGTTTCTTAGTTATTTTTGGGAGGAATTATTTCATTTAACAAGTATCGAACTTACTCCTAGCACAAGATGTCATCCACAAATGGATGGACAAACATAAGTTGTCAATAAGTGGATAGAGGGGTATTTGAGGAATTATGTTTCAAATCAGCAAGGTGCTTGGGTGAAATTCTTACACATAGGAGAGTATTTTTTCAACACATCTCATCATATGTCTATTGGAATGTCTCCTTTTTGTGCACTCTATGGCTATGTTGCTCTTTCTTTTGTTGAAATGTTGTTTTTAGATATGGTGTAGGGGCACCCTCATGCACATGTTAATCAATTTTGGGTTTTGTCTTGTTTTTTATATGATTGATGTAAATAAGGTCATTTATGACCATGTGGGATCATGTTGATCCATTTTGGAGTGTTACTAGGTTCTTTGGTTAAAAAGTGTAAAATTTGTCATGTTGCTTCAAAAAGTTGTCAAGCAACTTTGGAAAGGTGACAAAAATCAAGAAACATTTACAAACATATCAAGAAACCATTACAAAATAGTTGGGATTTGTTGGAAATTTAAAAATTCATCCTCCAAATTTGAGTTGAGTGTGGAAGGAATTGTGATTGAAGATTTGGTAAATGAAAGCAATCATTTTATGTGCATTTCTAACTTTGCAGACATGTTCTTTCCTTTTGTATGGATCAGTACTTGCTTGTACAGATGGGATACTACCTGGAGAAGATGGAGTAATGATATATCTTTCATTTTCAATTGGTTTGGTCAATTTTTGTTATGATTTGCAAAAGTTATTTCCATTTTGGCGAAAACAGACCCAAACCCTACCTGCGGTTTGCAGTCATCAAAAAAATGCCATAACTTGAGTTTCCTCCATGGGAAAATGTTGTAAATTGGTGGGAAATTCTATCTTGGCATCATCTACATCCTTGCAAGTTTTGGAATCATTTCATGCACGTGTGAAGGAGATCTCTTTGACATAAATTTTTGATCTGCAAAACATAATTGTTCCAATAAATCTGTGTTGTATGATCTATGTTATGGCAACCAACAAATCTATGTGTTGTGTGATCTTGGATGGATGGTAAGATATTGTAACATGTTGTAATAGGTTTTCACATTGCTATAGTTTATTTGACAAACTGTGTTTCTCTTTTGTTTGATGTTTTGGTCTAAGCCACTAGTGAAAGCAAGTCCTAAATTGTAGGGTTCATGGTGTCAAACACTTGGTTGTGTCATGAACACTTGGAAACCCTTAAAGTATATTGAAATAGGTCTGAATCCATTAAGTGGCCCTCATTCCATTTTTACTTCAATTATTGAGTTCAATTAGATTGTTGCCCCCATGTTATAGGCTTAGAAACACATTGCCAAGAATGAGCAAGGGTGCATATTTGAATCATTTGTATTGAAACCTTGTTTGGAAAGTGTCAAGTTGTGTTAATTGAAGGCTTCTCTACATCAAGATAGTAGGGTCCCTACAGCAAGTGACTTTATCTAGCAAATTCAAGATATTTGAAGGTCTCTTAAAGATAATTTTACCCATGCTCAAAATTAGCAAAATTTATATGCAAATAAGAAGAGAGCAAAGAGAGTTTTTGAAGTGGGTGACTTGATTTTTGTGAGGTTGCATCCATACAAGTAAAGTTACTTGAAGAGGAGTGGAGCAAATAAGCTCAAACCAAAACTTTATGGGCCCTATAAAGTCATCAGGAAGGTTGGGGAGGTTGCATATGAGTTGGAGATGCCACCAAGTTACAAGATACACAATATTTTCCATGTTTCATGTTTGAAGAAGGTTGTGGGACAGCAAGTTGTGACTTCTCCTATGATGCCACCTCTTGATGATGAAGGGAAACTGATTTTAGTACCAAAGGAGATTCTAGAAATAAGAGAGAAGAAGCTACGGAATAGAAGCATCACTAAACACTTGGTCAAGTGGAAGGATTTACCCATTGAAGATGCACATTGGGAAGGTTCAAAGGTTATTAATCATCCAAAATTACATTGCTTGAGGACAAGCGATTTTTGGGATGGAGGACTTGTCATGTCCCCTTTCTAATTTTAGAAACTTTCTATTTTTAGCAAGCTCGGTGTCCTAAAAAATTGGGTTTGGAATTGGTAATTTAACCAAGAAAAAGTTCATTATTCAATGTAATTAAATTAATGCTTTTTGGGGGAAAATATAAAATATATTTGAATTAAATGATTTGACCAAGTTTGGGTATAGCCTTTTTGGGAAATATTGATTTTTGCTTTTTGGCTTGGGAGTGGTGCAAGTTGAGGTTTCTTCTTTGGCAACTTTTTTGGCTGCATGATTTTATGCTTTCAACACTTGGCTTGAGGAGTTATAAATCTTCACATGCAAGAAACTCATGCTAGGCATTGGGATTTTGGCACCCAAGTTTTTGGCTATTGGGTTTTGACATCTTTTATTATTTGTTTTTGTAGTTTGGATTCATTCTATGCTTGTTTCTCTATACACAAGTTTTGGCTCTCCTGCAAAGGCTAATAAACCATTGTAGGAATAATCTCTAAGGTTGGAAAACCAAGGATAGTGGCTCTGAGGGTCTATAGGCATAACTTCACACAGAAGTTGCATTGATGCTAAAGGATTGCTTCTTTGTGGAATTTTGGTTAAGTTGTTTGGCAGGGTTTGTGTTTTAAAGTGCTCATATTTTGGTATTGTTTTAGATTGTTGTTGTTATCATTTTGTTAGTTGGTTATCAAACTTTATTCATGTATTTATGTTGTCCTAGACTTTGTATTGAGTGATGGTGATTTTGTAATAGAAGTTATAGTGATTTGGTTGTAGTTTGTGGGTTGTTTTTCCCTTCTTCATTGTGCAATTTGCAGCAGGGTTTTGGTTGTTGTTTGTTGCTGTCGTTAATAGAAAAATAATGTATTATACTTGTATTTCTAGCAGAAAGTTGTGCTTATTCCCTTGGCACAATTTTTATGTTAAATTTGAAGAATATAGTTGATTTTTCGTTGCACCCAATTTCTCCTTTTATGTGTTTTTGGAAATATTTAATGGCAGATTGAAAATGTTTAAGAGGGATATTACATAATTTATCATTTATGGAGAGCGTAACATAAAAAGGCTTCACTTAATATTGATACTCATTCAGTGCAGTTCCAATATATAGTTCATCCCTTTCTATTCTATCTACTTTATGGTGTTATCCTGTGATTTTTGCTTCTTCAATATGTTCTTCATTCTGCCCTTTGTTGCCACCTTGTTGATCCAAAAATGTGTCACAAATTAGAGCTATTTCTTTGTCCTTATACTCTAATATCTACATCATCTCCATTAGTAGCACTGAGACTTTAATATGACTTAATACTTGGGCCATGTCTAATGGAGTGTACTTGGGTAATGGTATATTATTTTCTCAACTAGCTATAGATGAAGAGGGTGTGTAATCTACAATAAAAAAATTTGCCTTTCCCTTTTTAGTTGTCATATGTGTTTTTATGGGTTGAAACTTATTAACATTTGGATTCTTTGTTCTCCTATCTATAATCCTAGTACTTTGGTCTTCATTATTTGTGGTCCCTTATTTATTTTACCTAGTTGGGGACCTTTTTATTTCAATTTTCCTTTATTAAAATGCTTTTAGCATTTCCCACAATAGGATTTCCCATCTTAGTTGCTCATATTTTAATTGTTCTTGACGTAAGAATGGTTGTTGCATTCAAGGCTCTAATTTATTCATCAAATGGCCTTCTTAACTAAAAATTACCTATGGAAGAGTCCACATTATGGACATGTAACTCTTCCCCTAATTCATTAAGGAAAACTTGCTAATGGTGGAAGCTTTTAGCATTTCTACTATCCTTTATGTCGTGTTCGTGACCTCCTTCCTTTGTCGAAGAATTATCACCCTCTCTGCAATACCCTTGGGATAATAAAATTTTAACATTTTGATGATCATGATCTAAATTTTTCCTATGGCTTTTATCACTAAACTTGTCATAGTCATAATTATGGTTCAAGATTGCTAAAGCTACAATAGATTACAATGGTAAGTGTGGCATTCAATAGTCTAAGCATTGAGGAGCGTCATCTATATTATTGACATCAGGTCTCGTTAAAGGGTCAAGATTCTCTTTACTTTCTACTCCATTAAACAATTGTACTATTGGTTTCTCATTATGCGAAGTGGTATTATAGGGTTAATAAGAAAAAATTGGTAACCTTTCATTTTTTTCATGACTATAGCTTTCATTGCTCATACCTTTATAATTCTTGGCCACCTTGTAACATAGCTCTTTCAAAGCATGCATCAGCTAATCCATCTTATCCTAAATATCTAGGGCTTTAATACTTTGACCTGTCACTTAACAAGATCCTGAATTTACTCTATTTGTTCATTTTTCCAGAAGCTCTCTTATTACTCTCAATATTTGAGGAGATTTTAAATGCCTCTCTCAATGTATGGGGTCCTTTATCTCTCAATAGGTACCCCATTTTTGCTACATATATGTTGCAATTCAAGAAAAAATACATGGATTCATTTGGTCTCATGTGATTCAAAATCTTAGACATTAATTGGGAAAACCTTGTGTTTAATTCTAATACAAAATTATTAGATCCTTTTGAGATATTGGTGAATTCTTTTATAATGAACTTAGGATCAATCTTACCCCAATATTGCTCTCTATTTTTTTATTAGGCTTTTGTACCACTCTCTAGTTGGATCATCCAATGCATGAATAAACAACTTTATCAAAATATTTTCATCCTTAATTTTATAATCATTAGTGAGGTCACTAAAAGATTTGATATGATCTCCAAGGACACCATTATTTCCTTAAAATTTCATTATTTTAGACCTTACTTCTATAGGTACTAGGTTTGGAAAACTTCATATTCCAATCAAGTTCAATTGTCTATACCTTTCTAAATTTAAAAGAGGCCTAGAAAGAACTTGTATCATGTTGTATCTAGCTCCTCCCTAGTTTCTTCTTCCACCTCCATGGTTTTCCTATCTTGTATGACCTTTTGGGTCCATATTTTTGAAGGCTTCTAATCATCTTCTTAAGTGTTTTACATCTGTCTTAGCTTGTACTATAGCTAACTCATATCTTATATTCACCACCTCCTAGATAATGACTACATTTTTCTCCCTATGTTCAAATCCTACTCCAACCTACTCTCTTACTTGCTCTTCTATCTTATCATATTTAGTCTTATCATATCCCTCATAACCTTACCTTTTGCATTATTTAAATATTTTCTATACCAAAATGAATTATCTATTTCACTTACATGTTTGACTGGCATTCTAATAGATGTAACATTTTGTTTGGTTCTTATTTTAGCTACAAGGGCCTCATTAAATGGGCCTAAGCTTCCTTTTGTTTTCTCTTTCAAGAGTAGTAAAAAATTCAAATTCGTGACCATGTCATGCTTCAGTACTTTCATCTTTGGTGGCCTTAGGAGTAGACCTCTCACTATGATACGAGGTCTACACATCTTTATCATTATTAAGTACATAATCCTCAAATTTTTCAACTATGGGAGTAGATTTATTACCTATATTTTGGGTTGCCATGTGTGTTGTTCCTTCCTCTTAATTTCTCTACCTAATTTATTATTTGGATTGTTCTTGTACAATGATCTTCTTTCTTCCATTTCACATTTGTCAATTACAATATGAATGTATTTGATAATAGATTCACCACCCTTTGTAGGGAAATAAAAATGGAGAAGTATAAGCACAAAAAATTTATCAAACAAAATTTCTTAATAGATTTGAAGGTTATTAGCAAGCAATATAGTGCATTTTGACTCTATCCCCAATAAAATCACCAATATATTAGTATTTTTCTGTGCTAACCTCTAACTCTAAGGTTTTTACCAAGATGTAAATAATTTGACAAAAAAATTACACATCGAAGACACCTATCTTTGATTCAGTGATTAGAAAAAGCCAATGGACAAGGGAATTTTAGTCCTTTTTACACTTTGATCCCTACAAAGCTTAGGAGGGTGATTCCAAAGATTTTTTAAAGGATAAAATGGTCATGGACTGAAATTAATCCTTAAAAATATAAATCTATAAGTTGGTTATTGTTGTTGGTCTTTCTCAAATATTACTTCATTCAATTCATAGATCTCTTCTTTAGGTAGCTAGGTTAAATGATGCAAGTAAGGATAAGTCTTGGTCACAAACTCCTAAAGATATATTCAATGGAAATAGCTTACAAAATCATTATCCTAGTAAAATGCACTATGCAACAATCCTCTAGGATTTTAATAGTTACACGATTATATTATATTAGATATAGCATAAATTCATAATAGTGGATTATGCTTAGTGGCTAGGAAAATAAAAGTATTAATAAATAACATTATTATTAATATGTTGTAAAAGTGAAACCCTAGGCATTAATTAGGTTTTTTCATCTTTCCAAGCATAACATTAGAATTCAAATTGGACAAGGGCATGAGATTAACTTACAACCTAGAAGGTGAGTCAATCAGCCCTTGGGTCTGAATTGGTCTTTTGGGGGAAATGGGTTTTTGATGAAATACAATGATGCAACTAACTAACAATAAAAATACACTATTATGATATGAAAATAGACAATCTAGAAATTGATAGACAAATTTAGCAACCAGAAATAGACAAAGAAGACTTGTGTGCACCTGTGATTTGAAATTGGACTTGATTTGACTAGACAAGGCTACCCAAGGTACCCTTGTCTAGCTATTTGAAACTTAAATTTGTTGGTGTTTTTCAAGTACACCCTTATAATTCTCTAAAGATTAGCCAAATCCTATAATCAAGAATCCTCGAGATGAATGGCCAACTTAACAAGTAAAGGTTCCTAAGATCTCTACTCCTTCACTTCAGGCTCTGTGGGACCTAGGAGGGTGTCCCTTATTGTGTTCATTTTGATCAATTTGGTGGAGAACACTTCAATACACAGATTAATTCCTGTAATTTGCAAATAAACATAATCCACTAAAGATTTGGTTGATCTTTAAGTAAATAATCATTTATTTACCAGGAACCAGGAAGTATTTCAAATACATTCTTTGTGATTGACAGATTTAAAATGAATTTGTATTCTCATTCTAAGTCCATGGTTGGGTGAACCATTAACACATTCAATAGTAAAATTTTGATAAATTAGGCCAGTGTTTCATCAATTGGGCAATGGAGTCGAACATGTAATAACTAGTAATACACAAATTCTTTCTCTGATAATAATGGACTATTTTTACAATGCCTTACATCATGAAAACTCACAATTCCTAAAACATGACTTCTTACCAGATCCTTTGCAAATTATCACAAATATGTGACCCTATTCAAGCATTTAATTAACTCTTTGAGTCAAAGCAGAAACAAGGACACACATTCAAATAAGCATTCGATGATAAACAAAAATACCATTGATACTTCATTCATAATTTGTATAAATTTACAACAGGAGAGTAAATGTTTTGGATATAAGATTTGTTTCGATATCAATAATTTCTATAAAACTACTTAAAGATCATTACATATAAGATTCAAAACCAAGACGATTCAACTGTTCTATTCATTGGCATCCTTTCCACACCTAGTTTCTACCCGGACCATATACAAGACTCAAAATTTTTAGAACCCCTTGCAATGAGCCATGAAATCCCTTTTATAGCATAAGGGAGCAACAAGCATCCGATTCAAATGCAATTACATTTCTAGAATGTTTCATTTCGGCACCAATTTGAATTTCATTTCAAAATTCCCCACATGGTCACCTACAATCATTCGTTGAGTATGGGGACATCAAGTTGATAACTGTCATCAAAAGGAGGATGCAAATATCACCAAAAATTTCCTTTAACCACCAGCTAGGCTTCGCATTCCACGTCCACATCACCTCGAGTGTTCGCAGTCAACTTGAAAACCAAAAAAAAAAACATATGCAAGGAACAGAAGAAAACCACCACAGCAATTTTATCATCATCACAAAAATAAAAAAACCACACACCATTTCACTTAACCAGAAGAAGAACCAACACTAGCACTGGACCCACGGTACACATTCCCACTACGTGTCCTTACAGGAGATGGGGAAGAAACTTCCACTCCCTCTTCATCTTTGTCATTACCAGGTACATAGCCATCATGCCTGCTCGGAGTTTTTACAGATATCGGTGGGACTGATAATACTTCCACTCTCGGGGCTACCAATTGATTTAGTATCACAAGATACTTCTGATAACCCGAGTCCATTTTCGTTGCTTTGTCTGAAGGGCTATCTATGATGGCAATTGGGGAGCTCTATCTTCCATAGGAGCCTCGACCATACCTTAGTTTTTTTCGCACTCCTAATATGAACCATGCGGGCCCTTTTCCTTTCTCCTCTGTCATCTCTATAGTGACACCCTAGTTCCTCAACCTACTATTGCATCTGATGGAAATTAGTGTAGGTTCCTCACCATGGGATTCCTCCTTACCCTTCTCCTTCGTAGATGGAAAGCATTCAGGTACATTGTGCTCATGTTATGGGACAATTCCATGAGGTTTCGGCATGTTGAACCTCGAAGACCTTCTTACTAGTAACGCAAAAGTAACTGGCTTGCTCATCTTCTCAGCTCAAAAGCTTCTCAAACTCACAATGGAACACTCTTCACTCTCTACACAAATTTAGAAAATGATAACTACTAATTGCAATGGTGAAAATGACAACCATTCCATCCGTATATATCAAGAAAATTTGATAATACTTGATCATCAATTTTGGCATCACACATTTGAGCAAGTAATTAATCGTTGGCATTCATTTCATCACCATTAATCACCCAAGTACTTGGAGATTTGCATATCATTCCTCATAATGGTTGGGAATTAATTCTTTGCACACATCAAGACCCAATTGATCACTCATGAATAGCCTACACCATTAATGCTCACTAGTTGCAGAACAAAACAACTATCACATGTGTGTTTTTGATCTTTGAATATCGACCTTTGATCTTCTAATGAGGTGGAAAATTGGATGGTTCCCAATGAGTCAACAGGATTTGAATCCCATGAGGCCATCACCCACGAATCCTTGGCCAATGAGATTTATCCAAGCTGGGAGCCACATCATTTTTCTACAGGCCCCACTCCTTGTTCTAAGCAGATGGATGAAGCCACATGTCGCGAGCTAGTAGACCACGCAATTTATAACAAGTCACTTTTTCTTGGCGAGCGAGCAGGGTACGGCTAGGATTATTCCCAACAATTAATCACCATCGTCAGATCAATCCATCTCATGACAAGACCACTAGTGGAAGTCGAGTCCCACTACTATACTAGGACACGCTTCCTTTTCTCGTAGACCCTGCAGCTCTTAACACGCGAGCAACTTAATCCAATGAGCCAACGGGAAGCGATCAGGATCTAATCTCGAGATCTAGCGGTTCCTCAACCTACACATGAAACAAAGTTATCTTGAAAAATAGGGCCATTGCTAGGCCGATGACAATTGGACCCTCGGCTAAAGACTTAATTCAAGTCTTTTGCAAGGAGATATTTTGCTAGACTTTAGGTATTATTTAAGTCAGAAAGAGGGTGGAGTGACCGACATCCCTAAACAAAAGGGGATGCTAAACAAATGCATCTGAAGGCTCAAGTGATGACTTAGGCTACCAATAACCAGCCATAGCAAGTCAACATCAAATTAAAATGCTCAAAGGGTTTTAGGATAGAACATTTATAAGGTAAGGGTTTACAGACCGGAACCTTAACCCCAGCCTTGAACACAAAGCTTACAATCATGGTTCGATTTGGAGGTGTTCAAATTTTGCAAATATTTTTGGAGGCTCCATCAAAATCTTCTTTCACAATCCTTAGGTCCTTGATTAGAGGCTTCTTCCTTTAGGATCTTTCAATCGGATCTTCATTTGTTGCTGAGATAACTGAGTTTTTGTATCTTGTCAAGTTATAAGGTTTGAATGCATCAATATTCAAATGCTCTTCAATCTTCCTCCAATCTTCTTCAAATCTATAACCTGCACATTCAAAGAGAGAGGAGGGTTGTGCCATATAGGGGCTTGCCTCGGTCAAACCCTATGTTGGTATTTCTATCTCCACAATGGAAAAATGGATGAAAGACAGCTTATCCTTTTGAGGGATAGAGGCATAATAGAGTAATGAATCAATAATTGGTTGCAACTCACCACTCAAATCTTATTTCCTTGAAGGACTGAAGTCATGCACATCTCCTCAAGACTTTATTGTAATTTGGATTGAATACCTACAAGTGTTAGTCCTCACAAATAATGTATGCATAAACATAAACAAACTCACATAAAAGTTGACATAATGCTTTGATATTGAAATGCTATAATAATTTTTCTCTTGACCTGATAATTCTCTTTCTTCCAATTGTTCTCACTTAGTTTTCAAATGATGATGTAATTAATCTAATTTCTTGTAGATTTTAAGCTAATGTATTATAAACTTGGTAAAATCTACTCAATTCAAAGGTTGAACTAGCTAAACAATCCACTCTACATCACTTGAGACTACATTAAATTTTCAACCCAAGGCTTGTAAGCTTATGATGGTGTAGCATTATATATGCCTTCATGGAATTAATACTGCCTAAAATATCCTACTTAATTTATTCTAATTGTTGGAAATTCATAGAACTATTAAACAGTAAGAACATAAACCATAACTAGTTGCTACAAGTTCCTACAACAAAGACTGTAACTAAACTGCTACTAATGAATTAATACCATATTAACTGAAAGCTTAATGAAAACTAATGACTCGGCTGAACTATCCTTCGAAGTGTTACTAATAACCATTACATGCATATTCACAAGCATTCATTCATAATAAGCAAGAAATTAAATTCCAATTAACTTGCATATGATTCATGAATAATGATAAACTAATAATAGCTATTAACATAAATAAATAACTGAAAGGTGAAGTGAAGAACAATACCTTGAGTTTCCTCCTCAAGTAATTGTTCCCACTTTAAATGAACTTGATCTAACTAATATATTCTCACATCCCATAAGATTAACTCCATTCATTGCATATTGTTAAAGATTAAAAAAGATCTTTCCACAAATTGGACTCAATCATTTGGAATATTTTTCATATCTTGAAAACAAAAAGTAACTGGTAACATGAAATTGATAAAAAAACAACTAACTATCCTACGGATTCAACCAATAGTTATATACAAACTAGGGGAATCTTTATTGAAAGAAATAACTAATTAAAACCATTAACTCCACTCCTAGATAATAGAGCATGGAATTAAGATTTGAATTATTCAACCTATAACTGAAAAGGAAAGATAAATCCTTTCAAAACTAGAACTCTATCAAAGCACAATTGTATGTAAACAAATAATCCACTTGTCAAAATTCCATAGATAAAGGAGACCTCTTCTTCAACATTTTATTAAACTGGTCATAATAATGCACGTCCAATCTTCATTAAGTGCCTTTGATCAACGATCACCATGTTAAGCTTAACCTGGAGCTTCCCCTGCTTTGGTGTCTAGTCATCCCTTCTGCTACAGGTTCACTCTGCAACTACTGCACTATGGTTTCTTTTGAGCTACAAACAAGTTAATTCTGCAAAACATGTACACGAGGGTAACTATCACAATTAACTCATAGCATTACATCAACATTTCATGCATTCATTCATATAAACCATATAATAGTATTATATTATAATCATAATTTCATCATCATAATTAAAGTTTAAGTCTGCATAATGGATATAAAAGGATAGCATAGTGTAGAAACAATGTCTGGAGAATATGTTTAAAAGTATCTTAAAACAGGTATAAAAACAATAGAAACTAGGCCATTTTCTAGACCTATCACTCCCCCCAACTAGCTTTTTTCTTGTCCTCAAACAAAATACTAGGGGTCCTAATTATACTGTTGTGCAATTTTTCTTAGGTCCATAATTGTGCTGACACCCTGACTCTGCCACAGATAAGAACCTTGTTGTTCTAAAAGCTACCTCATTTGAATTGTTCCTACCCTCTCACATTCATCACTTTTCTCCCTTGTCCAATGTGGGATTGGATAAAGGAGAATAGGTGGATGAAAAGTGAGTAGCATCCAATGAACTCCCTGGTTGATACAGATTTTCATGTAATGGCATGCCCTCTGAAGCATTGCAATGAAATTATGCATCAAATGTGGCTCTTTCTTCTGCAGTTCCGATGTCAAACTGTTCCATATATCCCGCACATACATAAAACATTATTGTCCTACTCACACAGCTAACATTTTCATTCTGCCATAGTTTGCCTCCCTGAGCTTCATGATTTTCTTTCCTAATCCCTTATGTGTAAGGAGTCTCATCCATTCATCAATTATTGTATATGGATCCTTAGCCTCTCTTTTGATCGGGAGTGCAATAGATTTTTCTTTTTCTTAATATTCTTCCATAATCTCTCCCCTAAGCTATTCATTCCTATAATAAAAGGTAAGTGCCCTGATCTGAAGATCCCCCACAAAGATTAAAGGGTTCCATTTAGTTTCAACAGGTATCACATAGTTGTGCAAATATAATTCACACAACTGATCTTGGTCTTTGGGTGTAGATGTAGCAAAAAATTCAAGAAACTTGGAGGTTTGACTCATTCCAATTGAATGCTTGATAACTAATCTATTGAACTGAAAACATAAAAACTTTTCTTGTAAAAATAGTGCATAAGTTCTTGGTGGAGGCCTACACCTTACTATTTGTGCAGCCTTGTTTGTTATCTCTTCCCATCAAACTACTATTTTATTCAATTCCATATCTCTTTTCTCCAATTCCTATTAATATTTTTCCTTTTACTCTCTTCACTTTTCCTTCTCCTTTGCAAACTTATCAGTTATTTTGCACAATTGTTATCCAAGTGAGTGAGTTGTATGATAATCGGGAGTTTTAAGAGGAGGAGGTCTCTCATTTGGCACTACCAATTCTTTATCCCCTATTTTAGTAATAGCCAACTGTGCCAGCACATCTAATTTAGTGCCATGACCATATAGCTGTAGTTTTTCCTCCATCTCCTTCATTTTTACCTCTCTTTCTTTCTCCTTCTGCTCATAGTTTTATACCAATTCCTCCAAGTGTTTAATTTTTTCTAGTGCCTCCTAGAGTTTCTTTCTCATATCCTTGTCTTCAATGTAAAATTCCTCTACACTCTCAAACTGCTCATTAGTCTCTTCATAATCTCCAAGAGTGGGGAAGGTTTTTTTTTTGGAATTTCTTGGCATAAAACATGTCTTCTAATTTAGAATAAAAAGTGCTCTCTACATAACATCTCTTCTTCACTAGTATATTCTCAGTACCAGGAACATTCCCCTCCAATTCAGAGTCAATTTCAACATGCATGACATTTCCTTGAGGTTGTTCCTCTTGATGCTACTCTTCTTGAAGTTTTTCTTCTACATTTTCTTTTGCAGCACTTTGTTTCTTGAGCCTACCAGAGCGTCTAGGCATTAATATTTCTTCCTCAAATTTCCTCTTTTCTTTTGTAACACTCTTTTTCTTTTTAGGAACATCCTCCTTTTTTTTCTTTTTGGTACCCCTATGTTTCTTTGAAATATCTTCTTCTGGTTTCGAGGGTGTAGTGGAGGTAAATGCACTACTTCTCCAGCCTTTAGATTTTCATGACTTAGAGGAAGAAGGTAATTCCTCATTCATGGGTGGCCTAGACTCTGGTTTTGCAAGTTCTTCATGCTCGCTTTGGCTACAGGGAGGTGAGGCCACAAGCCAAACTTGAGGGTTTTCCTCTTCAGGCTCATTTTGGGGCTCATTTTTATTTCATTCATCCTTAGACACTATGGGTACTTCTAAAAACCTATTAATGTCTTTGCATTCTTCTGCACTGAAATCCTCCCACCTCACTTGTGGGTGTTGGATTCTTAGACTTCTTTTTATCAGTAAGGTAACTAAGTAGTGATGAGAGAGGGAAGTATCACTTTTCCCTTTTTGGTATTCTAAGGCCATTTGTTTCAACAAGTTGTAAAGATAATTTGGTACATTTACTACCCTATTGTGCTTGAGTTGACTTAACAATTTGAAATGGGTCGTATACAAAATATTTTGTCTACCATCACAGGTAATATAGCTAATAATATAAGAGGCACATCTTTCCCACAACCAATGGAGAGAAAGCCTTTTTGTACCTTGTGATGAGGAATCTAATTCCTCTCCTCTTATGCATAATTCATCCCAAGCTGTAACTACATCAAATCGAGCTAGGAATTTTGTTCTTGTCCTTAGTAGTCCTGTAACCTGTGTAATGGCAGTTTCAGAAGCATCTCCAGAAATTCCCTTTACCACTGCTTCATCATTTTAAATGGTTTTTATGAATCTCCTTGTTAAATCATCTCTATATTTCGTTAACTACAAAAAGTATTCAATCCATCCAACCCTTGTAAACATAGGCAGGATTGCTATGTCCTCCAAAATTTGTTGGTGAGTCATTGGCTCTCTTCTTATAACATCTCCTCCCATCCTTGCTTTCTTCTTTGCTCAATATACCAAATTTAGCTTTGGAAATTTAATTCAATCTTCCCACCACCTTCGAATTGCTCTACCACTTCAAAACCTCTGCTTCCTCATATCTTTACTACTATACCATACTGCAACTGCAAATTTCCTTTTAAATTCAACTCGAGTCTAACTAAGTTGAAGTTCTTATAAGCTCTCAGGGTTTCAAGTTTTAGCAATTTTAAAAATGGCAGCAAAAATAGCAACAAAAATAAAACATGACTAAGGTTTTTTCATGTCATGGTATTTATTAAATTTGGTTGTGGGTGGAAAATTCGAAAGGACTGGAAAAAAGACCGAGAAGGGCGTACCCTCCCCCCAACTTAATTGGTGAAGTGACCTCACTTCACGTTGATGATTTGGAGGTGGCATAAATTCATGATGATGGAAATTAAAGATATAATATTTCACATACATGGAATTATATGAAAAATTGTATGAAATTTTAAAGAAAACTAAGTTAATCATAACATCATACCTTAAGTATTTCCTTGTGAAAATAACCAGCTTTCGTGTGTGGAAACTAAAGGAATATATTTGTTCATTGTTTTGATGTGAAACATATTAACTGCAAGATAATGAATAGTGGGTGGCGAGTGGATATGATGGGACTAAAATGTAAAGTATGAACTGGCAATTTGGCAACTTAAGTAGTTGAAATGAAAACGGATAATAAAAGAATTATGCTACTTTATTTTGCGTGAAATGATGGATATGATAAGTGAATACATTTGAAATGAATGTGAATGAACACAAACTAAATATGGTGCCAAATACGTTGACTATTCTTTTGGACTGCTAGACATTGTTATGGGCACCTGCAATGTTAGGTCCCATTCTAAATGTTGACAGTGTGAAGCTACAGGTCCCTTCGATTGTAGGATGCTTGTTAATATTGATAGCAGGTCTCTCCAAAGATATGTTGAACATTATTATAATGTGCAATGTGTGCTTATGAGAAAAAACATGAAAATTTAATGCTAAGGAAGCTCAAGGACTGAGCTATGTAACTCAATCTCTATGCCACCAGAAGTGTTGGGTATATCTCATATTACTAAAGTAGGACTTTGTGTATCAGATTCTATGTCAAGTTCACTACGAGCACCATATTGTTGGATAAATTGAAAAGATGAATCCGTCCTTTTGTAATGGTTTCTTGTATAACTTTAGTCTATGACCATTAACAAGAAGTGAAAACCGAACTACATCAATGGTGTGTAATTGTACTACCCCATTAGGGTAAACCTTGCTAATTTCATAGGGGCCCAGCCATCTAGACTAGAATTTTCCCTTGAAATCTTTATACCTTGAATCATATAATAGTGTCCAATCTCCCACAGTGAACTCTTTTTTTTAATGTAGTGATCATGTCATTTCACCCATTGTTACAGTACTACTTTTGTATGATGTAATGCTTCCATTCTTATCTCATCTAACCCATTAAAGAATGTAGCCTTTCTTTTTGTGCTTCTGTTAAATTCATTCCCAACTCTATTGTTGTCCTCAATGTTTTGTATTCAAATTCAATAGGAAGGAATGTTGTCTTTCCATAGACTAACCCATAGGGTGTAAATCCAGTGGTTTTTTTCCATGTAGTTTTGTATGCCCAGACTGCTTCAGGTATTCTTGAAACCCAATCTTTCCTATGCAGCTGCACTATTTAGTGACAATGATTTCTATCTCTCTATTTGTGACTTTCACTTGACCATTAGCTTGTGGATGATAGGGTGTTGATTTCTTATGTCTTATTTGGTATTCCTCAACCAACTAGGCAATTAGATCATAAGTAAATTGGGGCCCTTGATCAGTGACTATTTCTCTAGGTACTCCATACCTAGTAAAAATATCTTCATATAAGAACTTAGCCACATTACGTAGGGCCTTAACTTCTACCCATTTTTTCAAGTAATCAGTGCATACAAGGATATATTCTTTGTTGTTTGATATAGGAGAGATTGTCCCAATGAAGTCTAAACCCCATTTGTCAAAAAGTGCTAATGTTAATTGAGGTTATAAGGGCATCTCATCACTCTTTGTTTGTCATCCCATTCTCTGACACCTATCACAGCTTCTGGTGTATTTAACATCTTTATGTAGAGTAGGCCAATAATAGCAAGTTGTGAGGATCTTAAAAGTTGTTCTCTTTGCTGCAAAATTACCTCCACATGGCTCATCATGACATGCCTTCATGATGTCAAAGATCTCATCTTCCCTGATGCATCTTCTCATGATGTTATCAAGCCCTATATAAAATAGATAACCAGATATCCAGGAATATGGGAAACATTTATGAACCAACTGTCACTTCTCCCTTGGTGAAAAATGCAATGGAATCTTCTCTATGACCAAATAATTAGCAATATCTGCATACAAGGGTAATTGTACTTGCAAAGAAAAAAAGTGTTCATCTGAGAATGAATCATCCACCACTCCTTCAATTGATTCTACTGGATATCTTGACAAGAAATCTACCACTACATTTGCTTTACCAAGTTTATCTACTATGGTAATGTCAAACTCCTATAAGAGAAGTAGCCATCTTACCAATCTCCCTCCAACTACTAGCTTGTTCATCAAATACCTTATTATTGTGTGATCTGTATGAAAAAATACTAAATAGCTAGTAATATAGTGTTTGAATTTATTAATAGCATACACTACAGCAAGAATTTTTTTTTGTTGCTATATAGTTTAACTCTACTCCTTGGAGATTCTTGTTGATATAATAAATTGCATACTCCTTGTTGCCATCCTTCTTACCTAAGACTACTCCAATTGGAAAATCTAAAGCATCAGAATGTATGTGAAATGGGAGAGTCCAATTAGGCCCTCTCAACACTAGTGCTTGAGTTAGAGCTTTCTTTAGTTCATCAAAGGAGTGTTGGTACTCAGAGCTCCATTCAAATTCAATGTCTTTAATCAGCAAAATGAACAATGGTGAAGCAATCTTACTAAAATCTTTGATAAACCGTCTGTAGTAGCCTTCATGACCAAGGAAGCTCCTGGTGTCCCTTTGTTTCTGAGGAACAGGTAAAGTAGATATTATCTCTATCTTTTGTGGGTCAACCTGAATTCCTTCACTAGATATAAAGTGTCCCAACACAATTCCATGTGTCATCATCATAAAACACTTCTCATTACTGAGTGACAAGTTTTGTTCCTTACACTTTTTTAACACTTTTTTCAAGTTATTGAGAGCTTCCTCATAACTTTCACCATAAGTGGTGAAGTCATCCATGTATATCTTCATGCAGTCATGTGCATAATCATAAAATATGTTGAGTACTGCTCTTTGAAGGTAGTTGTAGCATTACATAAGCCAAAGGGCATAACAGAGTAAGCATAAGTCCCCCAAGGACATGTAAATTTAGTCTTGTCCTGGTCCTCTGGAGCAATTTTAATCTGGTTATAACCACTAAAGCCATCAAGAAATGAGTACTTCTTCCCAACTAGAGAATCAAGTACTTGATCAATGAAGGGCAGAAGAAAATGATCTTTCCTAGTGGCTATATTCAATTCCCTATAATCTACATAGACTCTCCATTTCCCACCTTTCTTGGGAACAATTACCAAATGTGAGACCCATTCACTATCTAATATTGGATAGATAAAACCTGCATCAAGGAGCTTATGTAGCTCAACTTTTACTATCTCTCTGAGAGCAAGATTCATGCACCTTTGTGGTTGTTGAATGGGTCTATATCCATCATTAATATAAATCCTATGCATACATAAATTAGGATCTATGCCTTTCATATCATGGTAATCCCATGCATATGCAACTGAGTGTTCCTATAGCACTGTTTATAGAGAATTTTGTTGCTCCTTTTTCAAGGCATTATTGATATTTAATGTCATCCCTAACATGATTTCAAACTCCTTTGATGACTCTTGAACTGATGAGAGATCAAGGCTTGGTATAATGGGAAAACATTGTTGAGGTAGTAACGAATGAAATAGTTGCAATATCTCTTCTGTAGAATTGGTGGGTATGATACTTTGCAAAGGTTCTTATAGGAATATGAGGTAGTCCTGTTGTTGTGGGCTCCTACCACAATCATTTTGGATTATGTGAGCAATGAGCTCATCTTCATCCTAGTCATCCAAGAAGGGGTGTGTTCTATAGTCATCAATGTTTGTAGAGAATACTTGTCCTCCTCCTCCTCACCCAAATTGGGCCAAATGGTGTGCTCCAGGTCTACATATGGTTGGGTTGGTGGATAAAGAACCAAGTTCTTTGTAACTGTCCCATTGGATATTATGATTTTACCAAACCTACAGCCTATAAATGCATCGGATGTAGCTAGCCAAGGCCTACCTAGGATGAGTGGGTAACTGGAAAGGTTGACTTTGGGTTGTAACACTATGAAGTCAGCAGAGTACTACCAAGAATCTAATGCAATGACTAGGTTTTCAATAATCCCCACAGGCTTGATCGTAGACCTATTAGCTAATTGCAAAACAGTTTATGTGGGTCGGAGGTTGACTAACTGAAATAGTTGCATTATTTATTTTGTCATGACATTGATGGCTACCCCCAAATCTATCAAAGTATTCTTAATTAGGGTTTCATTAATCTTAACATCCACAACTGGAGTACTAGGATTTGTATACTTAGGAACTGTAATGCTCCCTAATATGATGTATGTAAGATTTCCCAAGACATGAACTATCTGTGTATCTTTTCTTTTCCTACCTAGTTTCTTAAGACATAGATCCCTTATAGTTTTGGTATAGATAGGAATGTCTTTGATAGCTTGGATAAGTGGAATTTTGATACTCACATCTTTCAATTGTCATAAAAGATCTGTCTCGGCCTATGTTTGATACTTTTGTATAGCTAGGCGTTTAGAAAAAGGTGGCTTGGGATTTATGGTAGTTTGGTGTACTTGATTTGGCTCAAGTTCCAAAGATGGTTTATCAGAAGCCTCAACTATAGGTTTCTCATCCTCCATTTTTTTAATTTGGGGGGATGAAGGTCTAGCAAGTTGTTTCCCTGATCTGAGGTGGACATCACTCATCTCTACCCCATAAGTGGGATATTACATAGCTTCATTAGTATAAGCCTGTTGAACAAGCTTAGTGTTAGGGTTAGGTGTAGGTTGGGTAGGTATTTGTTGTTTCTTGGGTGGTTGGGATGCAGGGTTTGATGGAGGCATTAGAGCTTGTTGTTGTTGTGGAGGAGGGAGCATGGGCTATTGGTAATTCATATTTTGTTGCTGCCATTGCTGGAATTTTTGCCACTGAGGTTGTCATTGATTATGTTGGGTTGCTCATTGTGGATTATAATTAGAACCTTGAAAATTTTATTGTGGCCAAGGATTTGGCTGTTGGTTCCAATTTTTCTAGGCTTGTGGCCACTATTGAGGGTTCTGCCACTAGTTTTGGTTTACTTGCCAAGGCTGAGAGTTCTAGGTAGATAAGTTTTGATTCCCAATAGGAAAGGATGAATTAAAGCTAAGGGAATATTTTGGCATACCTTATCTCAGTTGCCATGGCCTCCTTTTTGCTACATAAAAGAGTTGTCCATCATCTCCCTCAATGGGTTGGAAATCAAGTTTCTCAACTTTATCTTACTGGATACTGACCACTCTTTTGTATTTACAATTTGGTTTTCTTTGCCAGTAGTTTGGACAATTTTCAGTGAGCATAGCCTCAACTTCCTCCTACTTTTTCTTAATGTGGAGAGTATCCAACTAAGTTTCCAAATGACTAATTATATCCTCCTTCATGTTGGATAACAGATTGCTTAGCTCCATTTTTGAAACCCTTGTAGATGATTTACTAATAACTGATGTTCTAACTCCTCTTGGCCTTTTTGTAAAAGTCCAAGAATAATTCTTTCAGGCCTTACAAATGTCTAAAAATGGTAGCTTATAAATATATCCTTGTCCAATGAGGTTCAAGGAATTCATATAGTCTTCATTGACTCCCCTCAAAAAGACTAACTTGAGAGACTCTTCTGACAACTTGTTATGGGGGTTTTTCTTTAGAGCAAACTAAAATATTTCCACATAATCTTCTAAGGGATCATCATCCTTTTGTGAGATTATGAATATATCATCTTTCCTCCTATCAGGTCCTCTATAGTAGTCTTGATACTTCTCCAAAAATAGTCTTTTCATAGTGTCCCAATCAGGAACATCTTTATCTAATCCCATGAACCATCTCAAAGTTGCATCTTTGAGAGTGCTAGGGAAAGCTTTAACCTATGTGCATCAGAAGTATAGTCATAACTTCTACATAAGACCTCAAATTCAAAGAGGAATGTATCTAGGTCCTTAGTCATTAACCCATAGAAAATTGGTAAGGCCGAAGGAGGAATTTTCTTTAACAATGTAGCCCTTTGTTGGTCAATTATAGGGAACTCAAATGTTGGTCAATCTACATCATCATTTGTTGCATCACCCATGGTGTGGTATGTTCCTTTTGTACATGTGCTAGATGTTGGTGAGAAGGAAGTGTCTTCTTCATTTGTATCTTCACTCTAAGTACTATGATCACCAATTTCTGCAATAGCTTCCTAACGTTTGCAGGGAAGGAACCTACCCAAGGAATCTCTATGCCTCCGCATACATGAAATATAGCTTTAGATTTAGTGGTCCTGCACAATGTTAGTATATGTCCAATGTTGAAAAAGATGGTATCTAACAGTCCTAATGCTTGAAAAGAGAAATTAACTATGAAAACTATAAAAACTAGTTTATGAAGATAGCACCATTCCCAGCAACGATGCCAAAAATGTAGAGTTTAAGCTAATGTATTGTAAACTTGGTAGAATCTACTCAATTTAGAAGCTGAACTAGCTGAACAGTCCACTCTACATCACTTGAGACTACATTAAATTATCAACCCAAGGCTTGTAAGCTTATGATGGTGCAGCATTATATATGCCTTCATGGACTTAAAACTACCTAAACTATCCTACTTAAGTTATTCTAATTGCTGGAAATTCACAGAACTGCAAAATAGTAAGAACATAAACCAAAACTAGTTGCTATGGATTCCTACAGCAAAGACTATAACTGAACTGCTACTAATGAATTAATATTGTATTAACTAAAATCTTAATAAAAACTAATGACTCGGCTGAACTATCCTTTGGAGTGTTACTAGTAACCATTACATGCATATTCACAAGCATTCATTCATAATAAGAAAGAAATGAAATTCTAATTAACTTGCATATGATTCATGAATAATGATAAACTAATAATAGCTATTAACAGAAATAAATAAGTGAAGAACAATACCTTGAGTGGCCCACTCAAGTAACTGTTCCCACTTTAACTAAACTCAATCTAACTAACAGATTCTATACATCCCATAAGATTAACTCCATTCATTGCATATTGTAAAAGATTACAAAAGATCTTTCCACATAATGGACGCAATCATTTGGAATATTTTTCATATCTTGAAAACAGAAAGTAACTGGTAACATGAAATTGATAAAAAAACAACTAACTATCCTACGGATTCAACCAACCGTTATATACAAACTGAGGGAATCTTTATTGAAAGAAATAACTAATTAAAACCATTAAATCCACTCCTAGATAATAGAGCATGGAATTAAGATTTGAATTATTCAACCTATAACTGAAAAGGAAAGAGAAATCCTATCAAAACTAGAACTCTGTCAAAATAGAACTGTATGTAAATAGACAATCCACTTGTCAAAATTTCATAGATAAAGGAGACCTCTTCAACGTTTTATTAAACTAGTCATAATAATGCATGTCCAATCTTCATTAAGCACCTTTGATCAACGATTACCACGTTCAACTTAACCCAGAGCTTCTCCTGCTTTGGTGTCTAGTCATCCCTTTGCTACAGGTTCACTCTGCAACTTCTGCGCTATGGTTTCTTTTGAGCTACAAACAAGTTAATTCCAAAAAACATGTACACGAGGATAACTATCACAATTAACTCATAGCATTCCATCAAAATTTCATGCATTCATTCATATAAACCATATAATATTATTATATTATAACCATAATTTCATCATCATAATTAAAGTTTAAGTCTGCATAATGGATGTAAAAGGATAGCATAGTGAAGAAACATTGTATGGAGAATATGTTTAAAAGTATCTTAAAACAGGTATAAAAACAACAAAAACTAAGCCATTTTCTAGACCTATCACTTCTCACAAATTAAATCTCGATAGTTGACATTTAGGATTTGAAATTCAAATAATAAATTTTCAACCCTGATATATTAAAATTTGGGGCCAAATTAAGAGGACAAGGCCACCAAGGGCACCCTTGTCCAGGCCTTATTTTTTGGGATGTGAATTGCCAGGGGCAAAAGATTAAATGCATAATTTTTTTTTTCACATTTGATTTCTCAATAAATGATAAAATGGATCACAAATTACATAGTTTATGAAATTAGGGGCATGATTAGGTCCAAGCACATAGGAGGGAGCAAAATCTAGTGTGAAATTGTCAAGGGTAAAAATTTATGATGCTACAACTATGATGATTTTATTTTTTTAATGAGCGAAAATGATCGGATTTCAAGGTTGATTGGTGCCCCATCCTACAAGTGATTCAATAAAAATGAAACTGTAACAAAAAAGCAAATCCTAACTCTCATACATGTTTAATGAACTTGGCTCTACCTTATAGAGCTTAAACATGCTCAAATGCTCATATTTCCCAACAATATACCTCTACTTAATAATCCAAAGCCAGTTTAAGAGCTTCGTGCATTAACCTTAATATATATTTGCTTTGGCATATTATTGCACAAATTTTTAAAAAAAATTACAACACTTATTGAGTGTAAACTAACATATATTAACATAGAGAACAATAACTATGAACTCAAGGGTTCCTTGAATCCCTTAAAAAAATTAAATAATAAATGAAATAAAATATATTAAAGGAAAAGAAAAAACATATTATGTTGAATATCTAGGATTAGTTGGGATGACTATTACACCTTAGTAAGGTGATCAGCAGTGAGAGAGGAGGTATTGGAATCATACATTGCTAGGATGATGGCAATGAAATTGGGTGAGAAAAGAAGTGTGAGGGGGGGAGTTTTGAAATTCTCGGGCGATGGAGATGATGGTGCAGACTCTAAGGGTGATGGCGATGATGCTTGGCTTGGGTTGGTTCCTATAGATTTTTTCTTGGCTCTGTATGCTAGAGGAGGGGTTCAAGTTTCTTCCTCTTGCTTTGTTCCTCCCTGTGATGGGTTGGATGTTGTTGCTATGGAAGATTTTTCTTCGACTTTCCCTTTGAGGGGGTCTTTAAACCATGTCTTGTTGTTGTTTCAACCATCTTTAAGGTTTAATGCTTTTATTCTTCTGAAGGGGCCCCATCTTTTTTGGTGTTGGGGTGTCTAGGGGATGTTCTTGTAGCTGGACATGGGCGTCTATGTTCTTTTGTTGGCCTATGTTGAAGTCAGTGGTGGTTTCTTGAGTTTTTTCGCTCATGTGGCCAACGTAGGGGTTGGACCCTATTTCTTTTGCTCTCCCTTGTCTCCTTGTGGGGGATCCAATTGCTTCTAGGCCTTGGCAAGCTATTTGTTGCTGGCTATTTTTGCAAGGTTTTCTTTTCTTGTGAGGATTTCTCTACAAAACTAGATCGTGGAAGATGTTGTTTTGAGCCTAGTTTGACACATGACTTTCTATGTTCTTATTATTTGTGGTGTTTGCTATTGCATCAGAGTTGTTTTCTCTGGCCTTCTTGTGGATAGCTTCCCTTGGAGACGTGTGTCTGGTGCAGCCCTATTTCTATTATTGGGTTCTTTGCTCGAATTTGAGGCTGCTAGCTATTTTTGGCCTTGAAACGAAGAAAAATAGAGTTAAGGAAAATTGGGAGGGTGAAACCTTAAGGGAAGGTGATGTGCCTATCTTTCTTCTAATTTCATTAGGAAAAGAGATCTCCCAAAGGTAGGATTGACTTTCAATCTTTAGGTGAGTCAACCCTATTAGGGGATCTATTGTTTCCTTTATGACAAAAAATGATAAATATGATTGAAATGCACTTTTGGGAGATAAAAATAAAATACTTAATGAACTCAATTGTGTGATGTTAAACTTGAAATGTTGAAATAAAGGATAGCACAAATAGAAACTATGACTTTCAAGCAGATCTGAGAAGGGTAAATTGATGTGTATGTATCACCAAAAGTGGTTGTTGAGTATCTTGTTGGGAAAAATTCACCTTAGGGTGAATGGGTCTCTATACAGGGGTCCAAAATCTAGTTTCATAGTCCTCTGATCCTGAATCTGCACTCTTGATTCCTCTAGATTCCACTGTCAAAAATTTGGAAATAAATTTTGTAGTTGTAGGTGAGTTTTTGTGGCTTAACAACTTTTAAAACTTTATAAAATTTCACTTTTGATCAATCTTCACTCTTTCTTCACCTGCAAATTTGCACACACAAACAGAGGGGAAAATGTTTGGTTTTAGGTGAATAGGGGTTTGCCTTGGTCAAACCCCGATTTGGTAATTAAACCTTGATAATGAAAGATAATGACAAATGTAAGGAATGATGAATGAACAAATCTATGTCACAACTCACCAAACCCTCAATGGCTTCCCTTAGAGGACTGAAGTCTAACACATCTCTCTAAGGATTGGATCTTGCATGAATTGGCTTGAATGATTGCTTGATTTGATGCTTGAATGCTTTCTTGAATGCTTGAAACCTACATCACAATGTTATCTCCAAAACATAATATGAACACACATGAATCTAGACATGATGATATGATCTTGATTATTGTTACATAGATGCTTGATAAACCTACTCTTCAATGCTCTTGAAAATAATATTTTCTCTTATGATCTATTGATTATGCATGTTATGTTTGAATTGATAAAATAACTGTGTATTTATAGGTGTTTATCTAATTTCCCAAAAATTAGATATCATAAGCCAACATTTGAAACTTGAATCTGAATCATTAAAATACCACCAAAAACATATTAAAAATTGTGACCTAGGACTTAAGGAGGACCCATTTTCCCTTGGGTGAATGGGTCTTGGGACCTAAATACATGACACACAATTTCCAAGGTGTTTAAAGTAATGTTATAATTTGTTTAATGTTGATTTCCCTTTCAAAAATAGGAATAATAAGGCTTACGAATGCATAATTTAGGTCACTAGAAGTTTAAATTTTATTCTTCTATCTTTTTCAATTATGGTTATCAAGTATGCATTTATGTTCTATTTATAGTTTTTGTATGAATAAAACTCCTCCTGAGTCTATATATTGGGATTGGTGGTTGAGGAGAAAATCTAGTTTTTTTATTGATTTTCCAAATAGTACTTAGTTGTTGTTAGTTTCTTGTTATCTAGTCACAATAATCATGTACTGATGAATAAGAAATATTTAGAGATTCTTGTTAAACTGTAAGAATTCCAGTTCTTATGCAATAAAGGATTTTTAGTTTATTTTCATGAGTTTTTGATCAAGTAGTGTGTATTTGATATCTCTTGTGTGTGCAACAACTCGAGCAAGGGCCATTCAAGGTATTGTCAACCCATCTTATTTTCTATACTATATTAGATGTTACATTGTTGTATCCATTTATATGAATTCTCAATTATATTTATGTGAATTCTATCAATGATATTTTGTAGCATGAATTAAATTCTATAACATTACATTGAGTTATTCTTTGGAGAAGTTAGAAGTTAAAAGTCAGTAGTTGAAACAATGGGAAATAGGAAAAGAAAAAGGGGGTTTATCCATAATAACCTATTTCCCTAATTTCATTCAAGGAAATGAGATCCACACAATGAAAGGACTATCAACCAAAAGGTGAGTCAAGTCAAAGTTTGAATCTGAAAATTTCCTTTTATGCAAGGATGGGGGTATAAGCTAAATAGCACTTTGGGGAGAAAGATTAAGATCATCAAACAAACTCAAAAATGCAAGTTATAAAATGAAAATGAAGAACAGTAATCAAATCTTACAGAAATAATAATCAAAAGGTGGATCTGGAAAGGGGAAATCAATGTGTACCTTTCACCAAAAGTCACCTTTTGAAGCTCACTAAGGACTCATTCGCCCTGTGGTGAATGGGTCTTGGATAGGGTCCTCTGAAATCTATTTTTGGGTTCTCTTTTGTTATGTATGCACTCCTAGATTCATCATTCTCACTATCGGACAGCCGAAAATAAATTATGTAGAGGAATATTGAGTTCAAAAAAATGAAACAATAGGAAATAGGAAAAGAAAAATGGAGGTTTATCCAAAATAACCTATTTCCCTAATTTCATTCAAGGAAATGAGATCCACACAATGAAAGGACTGTCAACCAAAAGGTGAGCCAAGTCAAAGTGTGAATCTGCAAATTTCCTTTTATGCAAGGAAGGGGGTATAAGCTAAATAGAACTTTGGCGAGAAAGATTAAGATCATCAAACAAACTCCAAAATGCATATGAAGAACAGTAATCAAATCTGATAGAAACAATAATCAAAAGGCAGATCTAGAAAGGGGAAATCAATGTGTACCTTTCACCAAAAGTCACCTTTTGAAGCTCACTGAGGACTCATTCGCCCTATGGTGAATGGGTTGTTGAAATGAACAAGACAACTGGGGGGGTGAATCAGTTGTAGCAAATTAAACCTTCAAAATCCCTCAATAATAATCATATCCACAAGCATTCATTAAGTCCTTATTTTGTTAGATTGTTTAAACATGAAATATAGATAACAAAAATTAAAATCACAACACCATAGACATGAGAACACTAGATTTATGTGGAAAACTCAATGAGGGAAAAAAACGGTGAGGATTAACTCACAATATAAGTAATAGCAAAACCAGTACAAAGGGGCTCACTACTAGAATAGGACACATTGTCCAAAAAGGCTCACAGTCAGGGCTCACTACCATAGAAAGAATACAAGAAGATGGAAGAAGACTTTTAAATATAGAAACACTTCTCAATGCAACAAGGATTCCACCACAATTGCTCACACACTTTCGCAGCCACACATGAAAGATTTTGGGTGCCTTCAGCTCACTACCTCCAAGAACCCTAACATGAAGTTCACACTGCTCTTCCCAAACTCGCATCACACACATCACTCACATAAATCTCTCATATATATTGCTTCTTACTCTTTCACTCTCCCTCTTGCATCAACACCCATGTTCATATCAAGTTCTATCAAATCCTTTCTCCAATGTTGGCCACTAGTTGTTATGCATTCAAATTTGAAATAGGTCAGCACCCAAACATTCATGTGGTGTATGGGAATGAAAGGCGGCCTACATAAATTCTTAATTAGGATCCAAATAGATCCCAACACACTTCAACACACTTCTACAAGCCTTGCATTTAGTGTTAAACACAAGGTTAGCCAACACTTGTGCAAAACACCATAAACATTAAGTACATGCTTCCATAAATCAAGCTGAAAGTTCTAGATAGCATAATTTACTTAAACTCAATCCAGAATAATCCATGAACTACTTAAGATTCATCAAATACTTCAACCAAGCTTCGCATCAACAACTACTTTGACTCAGGACAATTGATAACACTTGTTTACATACTGATAAATGAAACTTACACTACACTGCACCAGATCAAGTAAAAACTTGAACACAAAAAGATAAAAGCATTATAAGAAACTTCCCAAATCTACAAAACTTGAATCCAAATTTAGTGGAGAAACGTGAAGCAAATACATTTCTCCTAGACCACAAAAAACATTATTGAACAACTGGTTCACACACTGGTGAAAATATCTTGCACTGTACAACGATCCAAAAACCTAAATTTTGAATATATCAACCTCTATCAACCTTGAATAACCTGTAAGATCCGCATAGGCATAGCATCATCACAGAAAGAACACAAATCACAATACCGAAGCACACTATGAACATTTACACAACACATTTTACTCTGCTTATTAAATTTCTCAAAAGCACTTGGAAATCAAGTACCAGAACCATCATCTTAGCTCATTACTTCATTCCAACGGGTGATCCCACAAAGTTGGTTTACAATTTTTGGGAGATTCTAATTTTTGTTGAAATCACATATTTTTAGAAAATATAATGATTTAAGCCTTAAAAAGTTCCATTTAAATAATTCCAATTGAAGAGGGTTTGATCAAACTACCTTAGATCAAACCCCCTTGGATAGAACCCCGCTAGTTTTAAACCATACCTATAATAGTCTCCTTTACACCTATCAAAATGTTGATAAAATACCACTTTTGATTTACCTTTTGGGGGATCAAATGAATTCATTTAAAATTTATTTTTTGTAAGTATGTAGTCCTTATTATAAGCTTCCCCAAAAGTATAATTTTAAATAAATTTAATTTTATTCTTATATTTATTTTTTATTTCTTGTGAATGTAGGTTTATCACCGAAAATCAAGCTCTTTGTTATGCATGTGTGGATAATAGAAGATTATCAAAAAAAAATTAAAAACATGAGCACACCAGATATTGAAGTCCTTGATCCAACAAAAAAAAATGAATTTCGATACATACAAAAAAAGTTGTGTTATATAGTCCGCCTATGTTTGAATTGTAATTGGTTTGACTTCGAAACTTGATTAAGGAAAAAATATTCAATAAAACACTATGAAACCAATTGGAAGCACTAGATATCATAGTTACAAATCTAAATTCGAAAAAAATAGAATTTTATCCTTCATGTAAAAAATTTGTGTTATACGGTGAGCATCACTCCTTAAAAATGGTGTTTACTAAAAAAAACTAGTTTTCGAATGAGATGGAAAAATAAGTGCAATTTGATTCCAAAAATTTTGAAAAAAATATATTTAGAATCTACAGACAATTTTTCACAAATCACTAGTTTGCGTCATCTTCAAATTCTTCATGGTTTAGCCGCTATAGGCACCCGAAAGTGAAGATTTAGTTAAAAAAATCAATTTAGTGTCCAGTTTGGCCAAAAATTGTAAACCAGTATTGTGGGATCACCCCAACTCATCTTCAGATTCTACAACAAAAGAATAGTTCCATATACTCACAACACTTCCTCAAGCTCTCAACTACACATGTACAACCTGTTTTCCTCTTTTCACAATTTTCTCAATATCCTCAACATCTTCATCCCTAGTTAACATCAATGACAACACCAGTCAGTAGAGTTCTTGTTGACATCAATGAAAACACCATCATTCTTGCAACATGGCTCCTAGATAGGGTTCTCTGAAATCTGTTTATGGGTTCTCTTATGTTGTGTTGTACTCCCAAATTTTTGATTCTCACTGTCATACAACCGGAAATAAATTTTGTAGAGGAGTTTCCATGATATGACAACTTTTCTTGCAACTTTCCCCAATTTTTCTCTTCAAAAAATCTTTCACCTAAAATCTACAATCACACATCAAAGAGAGAAAAATGTTGTTTGTTAGGGAATGGAGGCTTGCCTTGGTCAAACCCCGTTTTGGTAATTAAACCTTGAAATGAAACAAAATAGCATGAAGGAATGATGAATTAAAAAATCTATGTAACAACTCACCAAACCTTATTTGAACCTTGGATTGTAGATCTGCAATTAGCATGAAGTAGCCTCAATGGATGTGGATCCTGATCATGAAACTTGATTTGAAACAATTTCCTTGAATACTTGCATAGATCTTGAACTCTACAACACCATATTAGCTCAAACAACATGCATGATGCAAGAAATCTTTGAAAAGATGATAGGAACCTTGATTGCTGCAATAATCCTCAATAATTTTTCCCTTGAATGCCTTGAAAATGCTCTTGAATGCTCTTGAATTTCTCTCTTGAAAATACTAAGTGCTCATGAAAACTTTCTAGGATCTTAGGATGAAACATAGTGAAATAACCTCTTATTTATGCATATCTTAAGATTAATTCCTGAAATTCAAATATCACAAGTCGACATCTAAATATACATTTGAAATCATTGAGAAACTTTCAAAAACATAGTTTGAATTTAGGTCCTAGGTGCAAGTGAGGACCCATTCGCCCTATGGCGAATGGGTCCTAAGCCATTTTCCTAGGACACACATTACTCAATGTTAAACCTTATGTCAAGGCATTTATGAATTGGGTTTTATCCCTCAAAATTTGCAATTAATTAGGCTTGGATTTGAATTAAAGGGGTCAATTAAGGAAAATTAACCTCAATCAATTAATAAATCCCTAGATTAATGTGAAAGTGTAAAGGTACACCTTACAACACCAAAAATAAGGCACAATTAAGTCCATTTTAATTCAAAGGACCCTAAACTTAATGTATGTTGGCCCCACAATTGTCATTGCAACAAAGCATTGACCTGTTAATGCTCGATACAACCGCTAGAGTTAACGTATCCACAGGAGGTGGTTAGTCCATGTCACGAATCCCGAGGGGAGCACTGACCATTTTCCAACAATCTCCCCCTCAGTGCAAGCTGAGGGGATTCAAAATCGGCACCTTTGGCTCTGATACCAATTGTTGGCCCAACGGTTGTCATTGCACCAAAAGGTCAACATATTAATGCCCAACACAACCGCCAGAGTTAACGAATCCATGAGAGGCAGTTAGTCCATGTCACGAATCCTGAGGGGAGCGCTAACCATTTTCCAACCATGTGAATATGTAAAACACATATTACAACACTAAATTAAGGCATCATTAAGCTCATTTTATTATTATTATTCATTCCCAAATTAAGTTTGAAAAAGGAATAATTTTTCCTACACTACAATAGTGTTAGTTATTTGCAAGTTTAGATTTGATAGTTAGTAGTAACAACATTAAGCAGAAGGTGCCCATAGCATAAGCAATAGATTCCTGTTATTCCCCTATTTTGCAATTTGACAGTTTATTTTTCTTTCCAACCTATATAGTTTTCATTACATGTGTGACCACCTATGCTTCATCGATATAGGGCGTAGTTAGGATCCTTGAATGCACATATAGTGCTAGCACTATCAAAAGCTTATGAGCCCTAGTTGATAATTTAATGAAGCCTTTGTGAGGGTTTGGTGAACTATTAATTAGGAACCTTTCCTATAAATTGTGTCTACTCATAAACACCAAGTTGATTGAACATTAGAAAGAACTTACTTTTTTGGCACCGTTGTCAGGGACAGTGCTACATTCAGGATTCTCCTATGTATTTTTTATCTTTCATATTTTAGTGTTTTTGCTTTCAGCATTAGAGTAATTAGGTTTAGCCATCAATACAAAAATTATTTACTAACAATGTGCAAGAACCATTGATCCAAAGAGTCATAATCATTGTATGCAAAGGCAATGAGACACTCTAGGAAGATTTCTCCCCACATCACACGAAGCATTAGAGGATATTGGTGACAATGTAAACAAAGCTAGGTATTCCTAAAGAAGAATCATCCTTGACACCAATACCCACACCAAATACAGAGGGGACTTCTCACTTTCACATTAGCATCATGGTTGATGCAACACTTAAAGACCCACCAGAGCATGTAACCTTTGATTTCCCCATTGCCAACCAGGAGAGAGAAACTGCTTTGAAGAACATACCTCAAAATCCCACCAAAACAGACTCTCTGATGAGTCCTTAAAGTTGATATTCTTAAGAGGGATTAATGAGGATTGCATTTATGTACTTAACCTCATTTGGATAGGATATATCTCATAGGCACCATTTGAGGAAATCTGTAAAGCATGTAGGAACTATTCAAGGTCTTTCAACATGACATCTTCCATTAGCAAGTCATCTAATGGAGTCTCTAGAATAGATATGAGAAATATTCTATCAAATATGAAGGAGGATATCATCAACCACTTGGCTACACAAATAGACACCCTACATGTGAAAAAGAAGCAATAAGAGGCAGAAGCAGTCCTTACAGAATACTACCCACATTGTAGAAAAAGAAAGACTAATTGCAAGTGCAAGAAGGTGGTAAGTATCTCTAAAGATAAACAAGGGACATTAGTATTTCATGCATTAGAAGGTGAAAATGGGAAAGTAGTCTACATAGTTCAAATGAAACGAGGGAAACCAAGACAAGGTATGCCCCAAGACCCTTTGAATTATAACATGTCATTTCATGGTAACAATGTAAATTTTCCTAGTTGGAACCCTCGATCTTGGGCCATTATGCAAAACCAACAATGGCCAATACCTCAATCCAATTAGAATCAACAATAGCAAAACATGTGGCCACCACAAAATTACCAAGGATCTAACTATAATTCTCAATGACCACCCCAACAAAACCAATGGAAAAATCAAAACATGAATTATCAACAGCCCCAATAGACCTTATGCCAAACCCAAAAAATATAGCACCACAGCCACCTAGAGCATCTCAATTTCTATCACAACCTGCACCTAACCCCAATAACAAGCCTATTCAACGGGCTTATACTAACAAATCTATTCAATACCCTACTTATGGGATTGAGGTGAGTGATGTCCACCTCAAATCAAGGAAAACGTTGGATGGACCTTCATCTACTCATATCATTGAATTAGTTAATGAGGAAATCCCAACATAGCCCATGGATAAACAATATAAGGAACTTGACTCAAATCAAGTCAATCCTACAACCATAAGTCCAGAGCCTCCATTCCATAAGAGATTAACAATCCAAAAATATCAATCATAGGTTGAACTAATCTTTTGGGACAACTCAAAATGTTTGCATCAAAATACCCCTCATCTAGGCTATTAAGAAAGTTCCTATTTATACTAAAATTGTGAGAGAGCTATGCCTCAAAAATCCAAGTAGAAAGTGAAAGGACCCTAGACTATACATGTCTTAGGACAACTTGAAGAAATCATGTTGGGAAACATAACTATCCCCAAGTATGCAAATCTTGGGAGCCCTGTAGTGGATGTCAAAATAAATGGAACTCTCATTAAGAACACCTTTATTGACTTAGGAGTAGCTATTAATGTAATGAACAAAGAAACCATGAAATTATTATAGTTAATAGAGCTCATACCTACACCTAGTGTGCTAAAGGTTGCAGATAGGTCCACAGTTAAACCTAAGGGAATCATTGAAGACTTGGTAATAACATTAGATTCATGGGAGTATCCAATAGAATTTATGGTATTATAGCCTAGAGCTAATCTTGTAGGATATCCCCTCATCTTAGGGAGACCTTGGTTGGAAACAATAGATGCCTTTATAGGTTGCAAGTCTAGAAATATGATTATTTCCAATGGGAATGTGACTAACAAATTAGTCCTGTATCCACCATCCCAGCCATATGCAGACCTAGAATAAACTATCTGGCCAGCTCTAGATGAGGAGGATCAATACTCCTTACAAAATTTGATGACTATTTAATGAAATCTATTATTATAAAACCAAGATGAAGGTGAACTAATTACAAACATCATACAAAACAACTATGGTAAGGACCAGGAGCATCATGACTGTCTAACATGTCTGCAGGATCCTCTGCAAAATATGATCCTTGCCAATTCATCTGAGTCAGTTTCCTAAATTTTTCATACTTTTCTACCACACCAATGTGTTCCAAACATAGCAGGACTTGAAATTTCATTTGTTCAAACATCCTTGACTTTAGAGATAATATCGAGTAAAACATTAAATGTTAACATTTAACTGGCTGATATACAACAGACCTCACTGATGAATGTGTTACAAGCACATGTAGTAGCCTTTGCATGTGATTATCATGACTTGAAGGGGATAGACCCAACATTATGCATGCATAGGATTTACATCAATGATGGTTTCAAACCATTTAGACAACCCCAAAGGAGGATGAACCCTGCAGTCCATGATATAGTTAAATCAAAATTGCAAAAATTGCTTGATGCAGGCTTTATCTAACCCATCTTTGATAGTCAATAGGTGTCGCCCCTAGTAGTTTTCCCTAAGAAATGAGGGAAATGGAGAGTGTGTGTAGACTACCGTGAATTGAATTCCACAACTAGGAATGGCCACTTTCCACTCCCATTCATTGACCAAGTACTTGATTCATTAGTAGGCAAGAAGTACTTTTCCTTTTTGGATGGATTTAGTGGCTACAATCAAATTAAGATAACCCCAGAAGACCAACAAAACAAAACTTTCACATGCCCTTGTGGTACATATGCTTATTATGTCTTACCATTTGGGCTATGCAATGCACCAACCACCTTCCAAAAGGCAATATTGAGCATATTCTTAGACTTTTCACATGATTTCATGGATGTTTACATGGATGATTTCACAACTTATTAGAATATATATGATGAAGCACTTGGGAATTTGTAGAAGGTACTAAAGAGGTGTAAGTAACATAAGCTATCCCTGAGTTATGAGAAATGCTACATGTTGATGACCAAAGGGATTGTATTGGGATATCTTGCATCAAATGAAGGAATTCAAGTAGACCCCAACAAAATTGAGGTGATATCAAAACTCCTTGTGCCTCAAAGACAAAAGGATGTTAGAAGTTTCCTTGGACATGTTGGGTATTCTAGGAGATTCATCCAATACTTTAGAAAACTTATAGCTCCACCATTTGTCTTACTATCAAAAGATATAGAATTTGAATGAATAGTTTCTTTTCAACATTCCTTTGAAGCACTCAAGGCAATATTAACCACAACCCCTATCTTGAGAGGACCAAATTGGAGCTTACCTTTCCATATCAATACAAATGCTTCTAATTTTTCTATAGGAGTTGGGCTTGGATAGAAGGAAGGAAACAAAGAGTATGCCATTTATTATATCAACAAAAATCTTCAAGAGGTAGAACTCAACTATACAGTCACAAAGAAGGAAATATTGGTAGTAGTTTATGCAATAAACAAATTCAGACATTGCATTGTAGGGTATTTAGTGTTCATACACACTAACCATACAATAATAAGGTATCTCATGAACAAACCAATGGTTGGTGATAGGTTTTTCAGGTGGTTATTGTTACTTCAAGAATTTGACATTATCATTATGGATAAGACAAGTAAAGAAAATGTAGTGGTATATTTTCTATCTAGACTACCAATCAAATCAGAAGATGTTGTTGATGATTCATTTCCAGATGAGCATTTATTTGTTCTATCTCTGCATACACCTTGGTATGTAGATATTTCCAACTACTTGTAGTAGGGAAAACACCACCTCATTTCTCACCAAGGGAGAAGAGGCAATTAGCTCACAAGAGTTTTCCTTACTCATGGATAGTTGGATACTTATTCTACATAGGTTCAGACAACATAATGAGAAGATGAAGTTTATGATATCCTTAAAGCATGCCATGATAAACCCTATGGGGAACACTTTGTAATAAAGAGGACAACTCTTAAGATTATGAATATTGTATTTTATTGGCCAACTCTTCATAAAGATGCAATAAAATATATCAGGAGTTGTGATAGATGTCAAAGAATGGGAAGGCCAACAAAGACAAATGAAATGTCATTACAACCATAGTTAGCAATAGCACCATTTGAAAAATGGAGATTAGACTTTATTGGCCCCATTTCACCAACATCAAACAAAAAAGAGTACATGTTGGTTCATATAGTTACCTTACAAAATAGGTAGAGATTAAGGCTTTATAGTTTGCAAGACATGGGAATCTGGAAAAGTTTCTCTATGAGGACATATTCACAAGATATGGAGTTCCAAGAGAAATTATCACAAACCAAGGACCCCATTTTACATTAGATATGATCACCAAATTGGTTCGAGAATATGAGATCAAACATAAAAATTCCATACCTTATCACCCTCAAGCAAATGGGAAAGTGGAATTCATAAATAGGGAAATTGAAAACATCCTCACAAAGATAGTGCAAATTCATAGGAAGGATTGGGCATCTAGGTTACCTGAGGCAGTTTGGGCTTATAGAATAACTTGGAAGGCCACAAGAGGCTTTACACCATATGAACTAGTGTATGGTAAAAAATTAGTACTTCCTATGGAATTTGAGTATAAAACATTGAGGATAACAGTCAAATTGGGCATTGATTTGTCAATAGTGCATCAAGAGAGATTGCACAACATGAATGCATTAGATGAAATTGGAATGGAAGCCATCCACCACACTAAAGTTATCCAAAATCAAAGGATCTATTGGCATGATCAGTTTATTAATATAAAGGAATTCATTGTAGGAGATTGGGCTCTACTTTATGGCTCTAGATACAAATATTACAAAGGGAAATTGTAAACAAGATGGCTTGGGCCATATGAAATACATAAAATCTTCCCAAATGGAGCAGTGTAGCTACAAACAATTGATGAAGTAAGCTTCTCATTGCTATTCAATGGTCGCAAATTGAAGCTTTATAAAAAACCATTGTAGAAGAGTGACTTCCTTCTTACATTACAACAACAATTTGAGCCTAAATTGAAAATTCAATAACATATAAGACAACCAGTTATACAAATGAATCAGTAGATGAGCTACACAACTCACCCACTAATTTTCAACAAGTATAATTTCTTCACATATTCACATGCACACACTGCATAGGTGATAATCAACAATATTCATTTCTTCAACTAGTGAGCAAATACAAAAGGGACTTGTAGCAACATGAACAAAAATAACTATCATAGAGGGACCTATTGTTAAATGCGCCTATAGCATTCACATATCCATCATAATAAATTTTCATTCATATTGCATTTTCATCATCTTATTTGCACATGTAGAAAACTATATGTCCACTTTACCACATATGGCCAAATCCATCACATCACCTCACCATACCCCGTTATAACTATCACTTCATCCAAAGCATACTTTGCACAACCTTTTCATTCATAACTCCATCATAATTCACACGTGTCATAAATACACTTCATTCCATCTTGTATAATAACTACATGTAGCTCATATCCATCATGATAAGTCTTTTCAAAATCTACTTGCATGGTAGAATTCAGCTTATTCACACAAGTTACAAATCAATTCAAATAATAACTACAGGTACACTTTGTCTTAGCAATCATAATTATCATTTAAGCTTACTAATTTTATGAATATTTGTTGTTCATTCAAGCATTTCAAATAGCATATTTTAAATTTCCACTACTTTCCATTTATATCTCCACCCTATTCGTATGAGCTAAGTGTGGACACTTAGTCAGCTTAGTTGGGGGGAGGGTATTCAAGATCATTCCTCAGTTTTTTTGTCATTTAAAACTTTTATTTTCTATGTTGTTTTATATTCCACCATCACCAAGATACAAAAATATTAACAGAGGAATTCATAGATGTATTGGGTGTTATAGCATACAATAGAGCATAAGCAGTGTAATTGGGGTGATAGAATAAGAACAAAACAAAGAAAATTGTGAAGTAATTGTGAAGTGACTAAAAAATCATAGAGCATTATAATGGGAGGTGATATAATATGCAATGAACCAGCAACACATAACCAACTGCTAGATGGCAGGCTATGTTTGCCCATTTTCCAATGAGCTGGCTAGTTACAATATTTTATGAGGCTCACTGAATTTAATGAGGTTATTGTTGAGATTATGGATGCACAGTCCCTAAAGCTGCAGTCTTCAATGGAGGACCTTTGCCAAGAAAGATAATCAAGCACAAAGAAAGTGTTGCAACTAGGGATGCACAATAGAGATTCTATATTGATATGATTGGTTGATATGATATTGGATGATTACAAATGTACAAGTTGCCTGATTATATAGGCAAGAGAGAAAACCTAAGATGCATGAGATGTTGTCATGTGTCATGATCTAACAACATGTGACAACATGTGAACTCTATCTAGATGATTATTAAATGTTGAGATAAGTTCTAGGACAACTCATCTTCTAGAAGGAATCTTATCCCTACAAATAAGGAAGAGAATATTACCCTATTTATTAAATGATTTATTAAAAATGCAACCTAGGACTAAATGATATATGACCTAAGTTAACTTATGCTAGTGTAATAATTAATTAATTGCACTAACAGTTATGACCCAATAGTTTTAAGCCACATTGCAGAATGATGAAGTAGTTGTTAGGGGCCTAAGGGTAGATGCCTCAAAAGCTACTATAGCTAAAGTATCTAGATTGCCAAGAGAAGGAGAAAAATTTCTACTTAGGGCAGATTCATTGCAGCAAGAAATGAATTCTCCCAGCCAAGTAAAAACCTGGATTCTTCTTCACAAGGTACTAAACAATTATCTTTACCTTGGATTTGGGCTTCATTTTCTTCTTATGTAGTTAAGTATTTGACCTATGATGGGAGACAATCATTGTTATATGCAGTTCATTTCAAGCTATTAAGTCATCTTCGCCATTATAGGCATGTGAATGTTCCTAATTTCTTGTATAATTTGTTAAAGAGAATGTCATCTGAATACAAAAGGAAAAGAAACAATACATCATTCTCTCATTTATGTTTGGTTACATTGTTGATAAAGAGGAGTCTTAGGGCTTAGATTCCAGATATTTCTTGGGAAAGTTTTCTTAATTGTAGCAATATCAACAATGTCCTTCAAATGTCTAATGAGGGAAACAAAGGCCAATAAAAAGTAATAGAATAAATTGTTGTTGTTCTTGTAGACATTTGAAAATTTCTTAAATATATCACAAACTAAGATTTCGCCTATTAACACCATTTCTCTCCTAATTTTCCTATGTCATCTATTTAATTAAATAATGTCCAATTATTTAGTTAAATTCACCCTTTTCTCCTATTAATCGAATAATTAATTTTATGGGATTAATTCATCACCTTCATTGATAATTTTCTTCCTTTTTGATTAAATAATGTCAAATTATTTAAATAAATGTCATTTTCCCTATTTGATTAAATAATTCTTAATTGTTTAATTAAAGTTCCTAATTCCTCAACTTGCACAATTAAATGATTTTCTAAATTATTTAATTGACTAATTTTCCTCCAATCATTCAAAAAATATTCTCATGAAATATTCCCTTTTCAAATTCAAATTCTTCCCTCCACATGAAATACCTCCAACATCTTTCCTAAAATTTGGGGATTTTGTTGATCTCTCAAGGATTATTGACCATTAATTAAATTCCTTGATCCATGTCATTATGAATTATGGACCACTGGCTCATTCCTTGATCCATGCCTTCATCTTTGATTCAATTTCATCCATTGATTCATTCCAAAAATCTATAAATACTTCCTATTTTATATGATTATTCATTCACAACCATTGAGAGCATCCTTACTATACTAAAATTATCACTTAACTTTGAGCATTTGTGAATCATTCATCCACCATTATCAACCAATTATCAAGATTTTACATCAACCTCAACAATGGATTAGGAAAGATTGAGCAATCAACATCCAATTATCACTCAAGTTACACTCAGTCCACAATGGGATTGTAGTTTTGTACCATTAGTTAGATTCATTGCTTTGAAGATGTAGTTTAATTGCTTTGAAAATGAATATTTCTTAAGGTTGTAGGCTAATTTCATTGTTGCAGTGTTATTAGTTGATCATTTTCTTAGTTTAATGGATTTACTTTATGTTATCTGATCAATTTATTTCATACACTCGCATTTTGGCACGCCTGATGGGACCTCACATCCCTAATTTAACAATCTTTTTTAGTTTTGTTAGACTATAGGTTTAGGAGGATAGTTTGACACTTTTATAGAACAAAGGTCGACACTTCTACAATCCTTCAACACTTTTGCAATTCCTTAGATGCTTCTATAACTAGACATCTTGACGTTATTGTTTTACTTTGACATGTTTTTCTTTTGGCCAGTGCAACACATCTGTCAAAGGTCGGTAGTTTTGCATGTGACAACATGACGCTTCTATCAAAACAATGCAATGCTTCTATCTGCTAAAATGGAGAGCTAACTTTGCAAGGTTCATCTAATTTCATTTGATTTTTTGGTTAACCCTAATCATCCTTCATTTTTTTTTTTTTTGGTTTTGGAGCTAATAACTTGCAAGGAGCTTGGAAAATCATTGGCAAAGCATACTAATGTTTATCTTGCAGATTTTTTTTAATCTAGGATCAAACATTTAAGTTTTGGTGTTTTAAAATGAAGTCATTTTATTTTGATGCACTAAAATAAACACTACTATAGACACCTAAATTTGGACACTTAATTTATCCAAATTTATCCCTTTTCATCTAAACATCCCTTTATCCACATTAATTAAGTAATATCACTATTATTTAATTAATACCTCTAAAGTTCTTCTAATCCCTAAGGTATCTAGTTAAATAATTAAATACCTTTCCCCTTTCATCAAATGAATTAAATAAATATGATATTTATTTAATTCCTCATATGTCACATCATCCATCATTTTTATTTAATCATAATCCATCTTTCAATCTCATCATTAGGGATGTGCACATGCCTAATCCTTTATTAAGATGTGTCACATCCTCTAACTTTTGCAAGTTGGTCTTTAATCTCTTTTCACCACCTAACCCTCCTCTAATCCCTCATTAAATTCATTTTTCTCTTCCCCATGTGATTTTTGACTTGTCACATCAAGTCACATGTGAACTCTTCTTAATCTCCCACTTGCCTCTAATCTGTCATTAATTTGTCTAATCAAGTACTTGCACAACCTTAATCACTTAATTAGGTCAACATAATCCCCATGTCATTTATGGAATGTGTCATAAGTCAACCTTATTAAAGGTTTTCTCCTTTTGAAGAAGGCACTCCATTCCCCATGTGAATTTTTAATTCACATTTAATCCCCCAATGCATTTCAAGGAATTTTAAATTCCTTCTCTCATCCCCATGAGGATATTTGAGGAATTTTTAATTCCTCACATGTCCTCTCACCTACATGGGGACAAGGACCCCCTTTATGAGGATATCTTGTCCCAATCCCAAGGTACTATGTAGTACCTCCATGTCATGTACTCTTCTTCCAACTCATGTACACATCATCCTTCTTAAGCCACTTCACATGTCACATGTCAAAATGTGAGGGCTTGTGAGTTCTCAACTCACCATAGCCCTACATCTTGGCCTTGTTGGTTTAATCCCAACCATCCATTTTCCTATATAATGCAAATTTCTCTATAAATACCCCATCTTTTCTCTCATTTTAGGGAGATCATTTATGCTAGCCAAACTCTTGCAAAATTTTCTCTTCAACCATACTTAGCCAAATTCTCATACTTGCTTCCATTTTCACTCATTTTCCATCCTCATCCCATCTCATAGCTTACATCTTTTTCCACCAAAGGAGCATACAACATCAAAGATCGAAGGGCCAACCAAAGGATCGATTCAAGACAAGGTGAATCCACTATATTTGTTGTTTTTACTTTGTTTTGAATCCAACAAGGCTAATCTTGAGGTGTAGGGTGTTCATAGTTATTATTTTCACTCTTTTGCTTGCTGCTCATATTCTAACAAGTACTTTTGCCCTATCACAACTACAACTTGAACATTTATCTTTGGTTCTCTAAATTTGGACAAGAAACTTTCACACTTCATTTTTTGGGTTTAAAATTGAACAAACAACTTGCATTTTACTTTGGTGTACTAAAAAGAACCACACATTTATCTTTGGTGCAATTAAAATGAACAAATGTATGCCTTGTCTTTCATTCTTGGTAGGTTATAAGTATGTATCCTCTCTCCCCGTGCCTTGTGTGAACTTGGGTGAAGATAAATACTTCTAACTTTCATTTCTCATCATTGTACATCAAAGGAGTTGTCTACGTATCCACTCCCCTTGCACTATGTGTGATCTTGGGTGATGAGAAATAGCAACATCAATCCTTCCTATTGTTAGGAGGCTTTCCTGAGAGTTCACCCCAGGGTTTGACCTCAAGCATTTTTTTTTGATAGACTATATCAAAGGGGAATAAACGAAAGTTGAGCTCTAACCGTGTATGTAATTGCTAGGTGTTCTTATGTGGTCCCAGGTGATTTTAGATACAAGGAGATGATATTTCAATATCACGCTTATGTGGCCAGTAGTGTTCACAAAGTTCCACCCACTATGAACCTTCTTATTAGAAGCCTATGAATCGTTTGTAGACCATCTTCTTAAGGAGGTGCAATGCAACAAGATCAATGCATGAAGTTAATCACTATGTACTAATCTTCATTGAGGTGAAAAAACCCCTTGCAAGGAACTTTCCTTCTAAGGTAAGAGGTGTCAAGGTGGTACATGACCTTGGCATACTCCAGTTGCTCATTCATTGTGTGGAATTTTATCAGCAAACCTAAATTAAAAAGATAACCCGATCTACCACTAAAAATAGGTTGTGCTTCATGGCATGTTTTTATTGTGAATACCATTGTGAAATAGATTAGTGTGGTATTGTGGAAGAATAATACACACAAATCATCTAAAATACCAATTGATTCAGTTTACATGTTTACTATTTTTTTCAACATCAAAAATTCAAACACCTAGGTCAAATTACACATCAAAGATCCTCTAACAAATCAACGCTTTTGTCTTGACAATGCGACGCCTTTGTGCAAATTGACACTTCTATTTTTTAAAATTATGTTTTTGCACATGTTGACACATTTGTCAGGGTAAACATACATTTACAAATCAATGCTATTGTTATGACAATCTAACACTTCTGTCAAATTTTGGCACTTTTGTAAATACTTCAATGATTTTGTAGTGAACAACGTAGAATTACTTTCAAAATATCTCGACACTTTTGTTCAAAATTGAAAATAGCAAACTTCAAAACATCTAATTTTATATTTTGATTCAGAAGCCCAAAATTGTCTGAAATTAATGCAAAACAGAAGTATGATCACTTGTGCCTATCAAAACAACAATAAATAAATCTTAGTTCATCATCATTTTGTGCTTGTTAAAATGATTTTTTAGGTTTTCATTAGGATCAAATTCATACAAACATCAAACCATCAAATCCATCATCAAACCATTTCATTTCAAATAGCAACTTGATATTTTGACATAGATCAATTAGACTTAGATTTTTGTCCTAACACCTATTTTGACTACATGTTTGAAACAAATCTCTTTTAAGTATTTGGTTGAGTTAGTAAACATCATTATGGGAAAACTTACTTTGGATTCATGGGTCTAATTCCAAGTTTTGTGAGTTCATCATCCTCAAACACATCCAAAAATTTAGTCTAAAACTTTATCAAAATTGAAAGTATCATATCCTTCATCCATTTACACAATCATTCAACATTGGTCATAAACCTATCAAATTATTATTATTAGAAAAATTTGAGACAACCAAATAATTTCAACAAATTCATTCACATCCAACATCTCCTATGCTTGACACAAATTTTATGGTCACAACAAGGTCCAAACATAAAAATAACATGGAAAAAAATCCTAGTGCTCAAATGTACCTACCACAAAAAATGCTAGTGAACAAATTCTAGGGATGTCATATTTTGACCCTAAAGGTTTCACAACTCTCAATAAAATTTAAGCACCTACTCAACCATCCCAAGGTGAAATGGTTCGCATAGAAGATATCACCAATAAACCTCAAGAGTTTACCCCCGAAGAGTTACTAGAAATGCAACAAGATCCAAATAGATTACTCATGCAATAAACACTATGCAAAATCTTGACCCAAATCAATACATGCTTAAACTCGCACAATAAGGTGCAAAACTTCCCTCAAGTTTTGATGTAAACACACTAAAGGAGCAATCCTTTTCAAACATAGCATCAATGAATCGTCCTCCTCAAAATGAACCCTTAGTCCATAATGTCACACAAAAATTACCAAAACCATCCTCATCAAATGTACTAAGTCAACCAACTATTAATATGATAGGAATAGATTCAACAAACATTGCACCTCAACATGGATATCAATTGGTTCATCACCAAAATCTAGGGAGCTACACAAATTTAGGTGCTCAAAACACCAACATTCTACCTACATTTATTGCTCAAAACACCAACATTCTTCCTACATTCAATTCTCAAAATTTTCACACAAATCTCCCTAGTATTTAAAATCATCAAATTTAAATCCCTCAAAATCAAACAAATCATCAAATATCACAAAAATCTCAAGGTCCTCAACAACATCAAGTGTCACAACCTCTAGTTTCATGATATCAAGGACCTCGACAACATCAAGTTTCACAATCTCAAGATCATCGGCAATATCAAGTGTCCCAACATCAAGTACCTCAACAACATCTAGTTCAACAACATCAAGTCTTACAACAATATCAAGTATCTCAACAACATCAAAATTCCCAATATAAAAATCAAATTCCTCAAAGTCAATATCAAAATCCACAGCATCAAGGGTCCCAACATCAAAATCAAAATCCCACAACATCAACATCAGCAATACCAACACCAAAATCAGCAATATCAACATCAAGTTCAAAACATCCTTCCATCACGACATCATAAACAACTCACTCACAACACCATCCCACAACATCGAAAAATCATTTCATCATCATGTAACACTCAATCCCATCTCCTCAAAGGAAACAAGCTATTGCTCAACAAAAAAGTATTTCTCAACAATAAATTATTGCCCAACAACAAGCAATTCAAGCATAACAACAATTATAAGTGTAACAACAATTGCAAGCCCAACAACAACAATATGCTCAACAATAATTGCTTGAACAACAATATCAACAAAGTTTACAATACAATCCTCAACAAAAACAATACATAAGTTCCCAACCAAATGTCACACCCCAACATCAATATGGAGCATACAGTACACCACCACCTTCATCACCACAATATCAAGCCAACCCACAATACACCCCATACAACACTAATACACCTTCATACCAAAATCCAACATATAACTCATCTACCACCCCACAATACATGTATGATCCACCATCAAACAATCATCCTAATGACATATCTTCCCAAATTCAAACACTAACATAGAAAATCTAGGATACACAAATGGGGAAGACCAAAAATTCATATGAAGTTCAAGACCTACGTCCATATCCATTTGATTGAAACATCACAATGATACCATTTCCTCTAAATTTTGAAATACTAAAATTTGACTTTAATACAAAGGACATGGAAATCCATAGGAACATATTAGAGAGTTCTACATCTTATGCATGGAAGTGTTAGACAATAATTCATACCTAATGTGTTTCTTCCCTTGAAGTTTGGGAGGGAAAGCCATAGATTGGTTATCACACTCACCTCTGAGAATCAAAACTTTTCAAGAAATAATAGATCAATTTTTAGCCTAGTTTTCCTACAACATTGACGCAAAGGTAACTTTGGGGGAACTATATACCCTTAAACAGAACAAGGGAGAAGCCTTTGCATCCTTCTTACAAATATGTGGATACAAGGCAAGCAAATGTAAATGTCCCATGCCCAAGAAACAACAAGTGGAAATCATTACAAGAACTTAAACACATATTCATCCTTCCAACTAAGAATACAATGTGTCGTGACATTTGAAGAACTCATATCCAAGGGGATTAACATTGAGATGGCCCTCATTTCCAAGGGAGCACTACAAATTTACAAAGATAATCACCAACCGTCTAGTTCCAATGGAAAACCCCATAAATGGGCTAAAAACAAGAACATTACTAATGATGGTGAGGTCGATGCAAAAGTTGTGATGAATGCTCCACCTAAAGAAAAAACACAACAAAACAATCAGAAAACTATAAACAATTCCAACCCTCCACAAGGACCACCACCAAGGAAAAACAACTAGCAAATACACACCCTTGGGAGAACCAATTGAAATGATACTACATAAACAGATTCAATCAAACTTATTCACACTCGCCGATTTCAGGAATTATGATGAACCACAAGTCAAACTAGTGTGGTATAAAGACAAAGATCATTGTGAGTATCACCAAACCAAAGGCCACAAGACATCTAACTACATGAGACTTAAAAATATCATCTAAGACCTCATAGATCAAGGTGAGGTGACTATCGATCAATGTTTTGGGAATAGTGACCTAGGAATATACAAGACACTAATGCTCAATCATAGCAAAGGTAATGATAATGGAAAGGGAAAAGTTTATAACCAGTTCAATCACACCTACATGATAATGTTGTAGGAACGTGTGATAATTGCATCTCTATAATTACTATACAAGGACCTAATCCTGAGTGTGGAGTCACCACACGAAGAGGGAAGGTAACTATCCAAGAAGCTCCCTCACAACCAAGAATCCCATCAAGGTCAAACCCTATAGATTACAATCTATTAGACCAGCTTAAGAAAACCCCCACTCAGATATCCATCTTAGAATTTTTGAATATTTCTCTAGCACATAAGGAAATCCTAGAAAAGGCTCTTTCATCATCATCTGTACTGACTGATATTGATACCAAGCAATTCCAGGCTATGGTTGGACATACCACATCCACCCATCAACTCACATTCACTGAAAATGACCTTCCATCACAATCATTCCATAATCATGCATTACACCTTGAGATCTACGTCTATAAGAAAAAATTCAAAAGAGTCTTGATAGATGGAGGTGCAGGCTTAAATATTTGTACCCTTCAACTAATCAAAAACCTAGGCTATTTAGAGGATGTGATTGAAAAATCAAAAGCCATCACAATCTGAGCCTATGATGACAATGAATAGAATTTAGAGGGAACAATCAAGCTCCCCATACAAGTAGGGTCAGAGATTACAGAGACAACATGTCAAGTATTGGATCTTGACTTGTCCTATAAAATCCTTCTTAGTTTCCCATGGATCCATGCCATGTAGGTCATAGCATCCACATATCACCAATGCATAAAATTCTTGTATGATAACAAAGAAATAATAATTCACAGTGATCTTGAACCCTTCTACTAGAGTATGGAGGAGAAGTATTACAAAGTGCTACAAGTAACCAAGAATGATGAACTTCTAGTACCCTCTTCCTATGTTAGCCCATCAACATTAGCATCCACATTGACATCTATGTCAACAACACAACAAACCATCTCAGAGATCAAGGTATTAATTAGGGACAATGATTGTGGGGATTACAACCTAACAGACTCTTTTATTGTGGGAGAACTTCCACTTTCTCCTAGAACTTATGGCAAACCCCAACATATTGACAAGGTTACTGAGACAATCAAAATGGAACCAACCACCTTCACAAAATGAGGAGATATTAATGCAAAAATCATAGACAAAGGTGACACCTCCAAATGGGTATACCGGGATGAACAAGAAGAACTTCCCCTTCCAGTAGAAACAAGCAGAAAAGGCTTCCAACTAATGAAAACCATGGGTTACACAAGAATAGGTGGACTTGGTCTACATCAGCAAGGTATGCATGAACCTATTATCCTTGAGAAGAGCATAAAGAATATTTGACTTGGTTACACCTCAAGCAAAAATGTAATCCCTCTTGTTGAGGATACTTTAATTGAGGGAGACGAAGCTTCCTCTTGGTTAAATATATCTAATCTTGAAGACAATGATGAATCCGCCTTTTGCATAACTAATGTATTTGAGCATGCCTCTATTTTCATGATTACCACAGCATCCTTCACACCCTCTAGCCAAGACAATGAGCTAAAACTTAAATCTATCCTCAACTCATCAATTGGGACCAACAAGGACCACCAATTCTAGATTCATTCGAGAATGATGAGGCTATCTCTTAATTTATGGGACTTTGGGACCGCATACCTTTTGGAGACCAAAAAGAAGGATTCGGCATTGAGCTAGACACACAAGCATACTACGGTGATATGATTGGATCCCCCAGTCACAAAATTGAAAATTTAAAAATCAAGACAAGGTCTTTAAGTGAAAACCACAACATGACACTTTTTTATCATAAAATAGTAAAAATAAAGGATGCATTTCAAGGTGAAAACCTCTCTAAGGCTCATAAGGATGAGGGATTCAATTTTCCTAGTATTGCGACAGATCAAGAAAAATCAACAGTGCTTGTAGAATCATCTCAACCGGTCAATGTGGGCACAACGAAGGCACCTCAAGTCACGTTCTACACATCTTCATTGGATGATGAGGAGCAAAACAATCTGGTAACATTCCTTAGGGAAATAAAGATTTGATTTGCTTGGTCATATGCAGATATGACAAGGTCAGATACATCATTGGTCGTACATCATCTCATAATACATCCTCATACAAAACCAATCAAGAAAAAGCTAAGAAAAATGCATCCCTATATCCATCATTAGTCAAGGTGGAATTACAAAATCTTCTAGATGTAAGTTTCATAAGGTCGATCGACTATCCAGAGTGCGTTTCAAACCTGGTTCCAGTCCCAAAACCCACTAGGGGCATCAGGATATGTACAGACTTCAAATATCTAAACAAGGCATGTCCTAAGGATGACTTTCCACTTCCCAACATAGATATCATCGTAAATCTAACAATTGGTCATGAAATTCTTTCTCTCATGGATGGATTTTCTAGGTATAATCATATAATGATAGCCAAAGAAGACCAACACAAGACAACATTAACATGTTTGTGGGGAACCTACTGTTGGAATGTGATGTTGTTTGGTCTCAAGAACACATAAGAAACTTACTAGAGAGAAATGACCTTTATATTTCATGACATGTTTCAAAAAATCCTAGAGGACTATGTGGATGATATCCTAGACAAATCAATAACAAGGAAAGAACATCTAGAAGTGCTAGCTAATTTTTTTGACAAGCTTGAGAAGTATAATGTGAGGCTAAATCCAAAAAGTGTGTTTTTGGAGTCACTACAAGTAAAATTTTGGGTACATTGTATCACAAAGGGGAATCAAAGTGGACCTTTCCAAAGTCAATGCCATCATGGAAATGAAAGCACATAAAACCCTCAAACAACTTCGCAACCTACAAGGAAATATTTAGTCCATTTAAAGGTTTATTGCACAACTGGCAGATAAGTGTCACCCGTTTACCCACCTACTCCACAAGGGTGTGGCTTTCAAATGGGATCAACATTTTGAGCAAGCATTCTAGAAACTAAAGGACTATCTAGCAGTTCACCACCCATCCTAATGCCACCAATAACCAATAGTAGAGAATCCATTGATACTATACATTTCAGCAACCTCAGTGGCTCTAGGGCTCTCTTAGCTGAACATGATGAAACAAGAAAAGAAAGGGCTATATACTATATCAGTAGAACCTTGGTGGGGTATGAACTCAACTACACATTGATTGAAAGAGCTTGCTTGGCGATAGTGTTCACCTCTCAAAATTTGAGACACTACATGCTCTTGCATTATATTAAGCTTATCTCCAAGGTCAATCCACTCAAATATTTATTATAAAAAACCCACTCTAACGGGTCGCATGGAAAAGTGGGTGATAATCCTTAGTGAATTTGATATGGATTATGTTGATCAGAAAGTTATCAAAGGGAAGGTCATTGCATATCAGCTAGAAGAATCCCCAATCTATTGCAGAAAACCCATTGATCTTAGAGTTCCCTGATGAAATGGTATTTAACCTCACCTTAACAAATTTGTGGAAACTATACTTTGATGGTTCCTATATACAACATGGATCTAGAGTGGGCATTCTATTCATCACCGCACAAGGTGATTGCATCCCAATGTCATATAAGCTAGCATTTACATGCACGAACAACATAGTAGAATATGAGGCCCTCACCATGGGGTTAAGGATAGTAGTCTAATGGAAAATACAAGAACTCAAAGTCTGGTGATTCTCAGCTAATAGTGAAGAAGGTCAATGATGATTACCAAACCAAAGATGATAAGTTGATGCCATATAAGAAAACGGTAAATAGCGTCAAGGATTACTTCATTGGTATCACATTTGAGAAAATCCTCAAGATCAACAACAGATCAGCGGATGCAATGGAAACCATTGGATCTTTTCTAGATATGCCACACAACATCTTGAAATGTGAGTTTCTCATCGAGTAGCTTCTAATGCTTGCTTTCAAGTTACCTAAGTTAGAATTTGTGTGTGAAATTGTTGGTCCCAGCTCCCCGTGGTATCATGACATTTTCACCTACCTCCATAGAGGCATTTTCCCATTTGACCTTACCCCCAACCTACGAAAATGTTTATCTAAAGAGCATCTAGATTTGTCCTTATGGGAAACACCCTTTACCGAAGAATTCTTGAAGGAATGTTATTATGATTTCTTAACCAAGAGGAAGCTTTGACTACCTTAAAAGAGGTGCACAAAGGAATCTATGGGTCACATTCAGTGGTGTAACCCTGGCTAAGAAGTTGTTGAGAATGGGATACTATTAGCCAACCATGGAGTAGGAATCCAATCAGTTTGTGAAGAAATGTTTGTAATGCCAATAACATGGGGACCTCATCCATGCACCATCTCAAGAGCTTAGGCCCATCACCACACCATGGCCTTTTTCACAGTGGGGGCTCGACCTCATAAGTAAAATCACACCAACCTCCTCTAATGGCCATAAGTTCATAATCACAGTCGTAGAGTACTTTACCAAGTGGATTGAATCCATTCCTATGACCTATATAACTAGAAAGCAAGTATTCAGGTTCATCCTAAACTATTTCATACATCATTATGGTGTTCCACGAGCCATTATCACAAATAATGGAACACCTTTTAAGAACCAGTATTTCCATGAGTTATGTAACTAATTCAATATCCAACATTACTTTTTCACCCCATACTACCCCAAAGGAAATGACCAAGTTGAGACTTCTAATAAAACTATCATCAAAATCCTGAAGAAGACAGTTAATGATGTTGGCTGAGATTGGCATCTACAACTAAATCATACCCTTTGCACTTATTGAACCAACATTAGAACACCTACTGGTAACACCTTATTCCTCGGTTTATAAAACTGAAGTTATCCTACCTATTAAGGTCAAGCTCCCATCGTTAAGGGTTTCACTACAGCATCTCATCACAGATGAAGAATACAAAGTATCCAAATTGAATAAACTAGAACTGTTGGATGAACATCACCTCGAAGCACTCAATCACCTACAAGCCTATCAAAATAGGATTAGAAGAAGTTACAACAAAAAGATCAAAGGTCGATGCTTCTAGGTAGGGGATCTTGTTCTCAAGGAGCACCAAAAGAATATGTTAGATCAAGACGTCAAGGGAAAGTTTGAGCCGAACTGGCTAGGGCCTTTTGTCATCACAACAAGTTATGGTTTAAGAGCCTATCAACTAGCAACACCTAAACTTGTTGATGAGTGTTTTTGCATTGCACAACACAGATAAAACATAAGTGATCTATCTCTCTTGAAAGGCAACTTTCTACAGAAAATCTTTAGAAAATGACCCCAAGGTTCTAGATGTCAGATCTTGATAATGCAAAAACAACTCAATAGTTGATGTGATTTGTTGCTATCACAAATGGAATTTATGGTTTATAAAGATTGGAATCCTACAGGATCGAAATAAGGGTTTACAAAGTCTGAAGACTAGTTAAAAACTTAGTTGTATTTTTAGGACATTAGTCTGAAAAATGACCTTTATCATCAAATATAATAGCTTCAGTGATGCTTTAATCTTAAATTAACTCAGATTTATAAAGAAATTACAAAATATGAAAGGCTTGAGAGAAATCCTAAGATTTAAAACCTATGGACAATTGCAATAATGGTGAATTCTTCAGATAAATAAACTCCCAATAAACTAATCCTTGCTTAACCAAGGACTAGCCTACAATGCCTCAAAGATAGTGCAATATTCTAAGATAAACTTTAGATTTTCAAACTGTAATATCCACACATGTAAGCATAAACATTCATAGTTGAACTTAAGCACATGAAATTAGCTCAGACTAACCTTACAATATAATCCACAATCAATAAATTACAAAAGGTATAAGCAAGAAGCTTATCGAAATACCTTAAACACTCTGCCATTATCAAAGTTGAATAGAAACTAATAATGCTGAAATAAAACTTGGAAGATAGAATCATGCATACATTCAAAAATAACAAAGGAGAGTCACCAACACTTCAATGCCTTCTCTTATATTACTTCAAAATGCTTTGTTACAACAAATCTCTTCCACCCTTCAAATGAGAGGGGGTTGCCTTTTTATAGAAGAGCTCAACAAAATCAATCATGGAGATCAACTCAACACCAATGGCCAGGATTTGATACTCTCTTAGGGTTTGGGGTGCATTAAATACATTTACAATTATCCTCGATATAAAATAAGTTCAAATGTGAACCTAAGATAATGTAAAATATTCTAACATATTTTATATTTAAAATATTCTATAAAATCCCCTAAAGCTGGGTGCACGAACTTTGAGATAACTGACTTTGTCTTTTAGTTGAAATTTTAGAAATTTTTATCATCTATTATATTATTTCTAGCCTTTTTCTCCTTTATAGCATATTTAACAAAATTAGTTAATACTCCCACTAGCTACTAATGTTGCAAAAGTTGAGCTTTGTTGATCTTGAAGGTGATTATTTTGTACTCCTCTAGTAGCTCCTTATGCAAATTCACACAAGTCTTTCTCTACTTAATCAACTCTTCTAACTTATAAAATGCTCTAGAAGCCATCTCCAAAAAGTCTCCATTCAAGTTATCTAAAGATCCCCTATGAATCCTCGCTTTCCAAGCATGCTTAATAGCTGCATAATCCATGTTTTTTGCAAAACATGGCAACATCAACCATAAGCTCCAAAAATGGGTCACATTTAGACAGAGATTGTTAATCCTATCAGCAATTATTTGTAGTTCTGGCAAAACATTGGAAAGGATTTCTTTGCAGAAATCAATTGTGTACGCCCAAAATTCAAGTTACTTTATTTCATTTTTGGCCAAAATTTTCTCTCTTTACAAAACCTCTATAGAAAAAGTTCTGATAACTAGCAGTTTTGAACAAGTGAGCTCATGATACTTCAGAAAAGTGGTGCAATCCTCAATTTCTTTATTGACGACCTCCTTCAAAATCAAATAATTATTGTGCATTTCCAATCCCACATCGACTGCCTTATTTCCACTAACAATGACATGATCAATCCAATCTACAGTGGTATTAGTCTAATTTTTTATTCTTTCTACTTTATTCACCTCTTCTTTAGACAAGATCGTAGGAGTGGAAACTTTTAAAGGAATATCCTACCCGAAAGTTACCAATTGTTGGATAAAGATATTCAATTATGCCACTTATGCTTTCAACTCCTTTTTGGTTGCTTGATCTTTATCCATTCTATTCAAAATGATCACTAACCCCTAAAACTCATCAATCTCTTGTGCTCTATTGGTGGGGCCAATATTTATTGAAGTCAGTTTATACTCAAAGGGAAAGTTTTAGATGGAACATCCTTCTCCATAGTTGGGGTGGCAATGTGGACAGTGTGAGATCCTGAGCCATCCTTAGTGATATATGACCTAACCTTCAGCTTCTTTCTTTCCTTCATTGTTGGCTTGCTCAGGCCAAGATAGCCTCAAAGTGAGCCCTAGGGTCATGTACCATAAGAGCCTTATCCTTCAATTGTTGCTCTATCTAAGAAGGAGTTGATGCTTTCTCTACTGAAGATGTGGCAACATTATCATGTGTTAGTAGCTCCTATTACTTCTCTTCTTGTTGCATCTCCATTTTCTCAATATGCTCTTCTTCAATTGTCCTCTCATTTCTCTCTTCTTCTATCTTCTCATGCTGAGCAAAACCAATGTTTGCTTCCTTTTCTCTCCTATCTTCTTCTTATTTCCTTTCAGGCATTTCTTCTCCTTGCAAATATTTTGTGTTGTCATCCTTCAAGGCATCCTCTTCTTTAGGTGGTATTTCTTCATAATCCCCCTCTATTCTATCCCCTCTTGATACATTTTCTTCTTTTTCATCCTCATTTGTTTTATCTCCTTCGGGCTCTACAACTCTAAAGCCCTCACCTGGCTCTTCAGTGCATTCTTCGTGTTTTGACACTATAGATTCTTTACCCATGGTCATTGCATCCTCGAGCTTCTCCCTCTCCTATTGTTACATCTCTTCCCCTATATTTTCAATATTTTCTATCTTTGGCAGCTCAAGAATAGGAGGAAGGGGAGCAGTGGGAAGATTAGTTGCAATTTAAGTCATAAGGATCCTATTATCTTTGGACATCAAGGCCTCTGATAACTCCTTTGGCATGTTCTTCAAATATGCAATGGTCTTTGGTAGAGTGGTAGAGAGAGAAAAAGGTGGGACAAAAGGGATGGTAGGCAGCAATGTAGAGAAGGTGGGTTGAGGAGGTGGAAGTGTGTAGGAAGAAGGGGATGACATAGCTATGAGACGAAGATCGTCAAGGTGGGTCGATTACGCTTGATCTATGATGAATCAAAGCACAATCTATCCACTAAACCTTATTCTGCCAAACAAGATCATTCAAAATTAAAAGTTATCTATCCTACTCTAACCCATTTGAAACCTATCTTGTTTTGGAATTAGTGTCGTGTTGATGTGGAACAATGACCCTTTCCCAATCTTGTGATTAGTGAGCTCGTTTCAATCAATTCTATGGAAGAGAATTGATGAAACCATTGCGATAAATGGATGAAAACCTAGTTTATGCTAAATTAAACATGATGCAAGCTAAGTTAACATGACTTTATGCTAAAAATGATCTAACTATGCAATTGCTAAGCTAATCTAAGCTAATTCTAAGCTAAAAGATCAAAACCTTAATTCATATACAAACTAACACGGATGCATGGAAGCCATTAATGGATAATTTAAGCTATTATGCAATAAAATAAACTAAAACAAGCTAAAATTGAGTAAAGTATGAGTGTGGATGCAAGTGAGTTCAACAGCATAAGTTTACAATTGAAAGATGGATCCATTTGTCTCCAAATAGTATTCTATTTATAGGAGAACAAGTGAAAAACGAAGGGTTGAGATTGAAAAGATTAATCAACGGTCCAAGATGAAGGAGGTGAGAGGCATGGATCATGGATTCTCATTAATGGATGAGAATGCATGATGGGATTTTAATCAAGGGATCACATTTGCTTCAAACAAACACACTTTTGACCTACTCACACAGGTCAAAGGTGACTTTTTCAAAAGGTTAAAGGTTAAAACTTGCATTAGAAGCTAAGTGAAAACATCCCTTTTTCAAATGATGAAGGAATAAGAATATTCCTTGGAATATTCATTTGGGTGAGGATAAAAGGCATTTTGCAAATTAAAAGAAATTCTTAATTGTGCAAAAAGGGGATAAGGAATATTCCCCTTTTAGAGGGAAAATAGTTTAATTGTTAATTAAACATGGTTTAATCATGTAATTAGGGGATTTGGAGGAATTAAAGTGATATTCATTAAATTAAATGATTTAATGAATGGGGGAGAAATGAAATGATATTTAATTAAATAACTTAGGGTTATTTAATTAAATAAGATAACTTAGGGAATTAAATTAAATGTTTTGATTTATTTAATTTAACAGGATGAAATGTTAGCATGAAAATGGGTGAATTAACCCGATTTTGATGAATTAGGTTCATGGACGAAAATTATGCCATTAATTAAATTAACTAGGTTAACTTAATTAATTAAGTGAAAAGGGGATGGGTTTAAAGAGGAAATGATGTTAGTAAAACTATTTCAAGTGTATGATATCATTTTGGACATTTTTCATTATCTACATTTTGCCCCTCTTTGAAGGGAGGTACTTGTTGCTTTGGTTCAAAGAATAATGCTCTTCGGATCAAAACTACTGCTTAAATCAAGAAACCTAATTTTTTTGATTTTTCAGATGCCCCAATGGAAGGATAAAGCTTGATTCCCTGCCCCCTCAAGAAATTGGGTAAAAATTTTGAATTTTGGGTTGATTTCTCGATAAAGATTAAAAGTTGCACCAAGGGTCCAGAAAGGCTTCGGGATGCAAGAATTATGCCAAAAATGCAAAAATCAATGTTGAATAAGGTCCAGTTTGGAAAAATTGGTGAAAATGATGATAAACCCTACCTTGAAGATGAAATTAGGGCCAAAAAATAATAATTTTCTAGCATAAATAAGCCAAGAAGGGTCACTTTCAATTCATTTGTGCATTCACACTTGAGAGATTCTTGCTATTTGAGCTCTAACCCTCTGACGAAATGGCACAATGAGAGATTCTCAGGCACATCTCTGATCAAATTTGAGAGCATCAGCGACTTCCAGGCGTAGGACCACCGGTATGTAACTCCAAACTTGATTTGAAATTTGAATTTTGGATGCATTTATTATGCTTTGAAATTTAAACTTTGGGGGAGTCGCTATATAGCTGTTGGAAATAGGATGCCATTTAATTGCAATCCTAAACATTATTTATTTCATGTGTCTCCTAAGTCCTTGGAAAGTGTTCTCAAACACTAGGATTAGAGAGAGATTGATTTTGGATAAAATAATCATGTTAATTGATATTTGTAATTAATTCTAACTAATAGGAGCATGTGAGGGCATCCAAGATGAGTTCCTAAATAACAGGAGCACATGGGGCACCCACATGGAAGGTGGAACTCACCTTGAGTTAAGTTAATTGTTTGGAGTAAAAGATAACACTTCTAAATGCATGTAAAGATCCTAGGAGTTAGGGTTTGATGTTTACATGCATGAAGTTCAGTTCAGTTCAGTTCAAATTAGTTCAATTCAATTCAAAATTAGTTTAGTTTAGTTTAGTTTAGTTCAATTCAATTCAGTTTAGTTTAGTTCAGTTCAGTTCAGTTATGGTTCAGTTATCTTCAGTTAGTTTTAGTTGAATGCAAGTTGACTTTAGTTAACTTGGAATGCATGACTAATGACTTGAGTTGCATGACAGATAATAGGTGACTTCCTTTAGTTAACAGGGGATGACCATTCTTGCATGAATGGTGGAGAGAGATGTTTCAGTTAACAGAAAATGACTTGGACCCACTTTGGGCGCCTAAGTTGGCTTCTTGGAATTAACTCATTTTCATGTTAAGATATTTTAGAAGGCTAAGTTAAGTGGGCCCACTCTTGAGGGCCTACTTTGAGGATAAATCCTTGAAGGTATTTACGGAATAAAGGTTGAGTTACTACTTCAGTTTGGGACGCCCAAATGGATGAAGATGATGATTTGGGATTGTTCTTCACGGTTAAACTCTACTTGGAAGAGATAGGCATACCTTTTGTGGGATAGGGATTGAGCTTTGTAATTGTAGCTCTTTGGAGTTTACAAAGTTTATTATTGCCTATATATCTCAAGCAAGTTGAAGAGAGTTATTAGTTTTATTGCAGGTTGTGAAGAAGATTTGGTGAAGGCAAAAGAAGCATTCTCGAGCAAGAATTTGGAGTTATTGTAATCTACTTTAGAGATTGAATAATAAATTAATTTTTGGTGGAATTTTTTCTTGAAAGGGTTTCTCCATGGTATATGCTTGTGTAATCTTTTTAATATCCTGTCTAATTCTTCTACAACTTTTGTCTTCATTCTACAAACAGTAAAATGGATTAATCAGATAATCACCCACAAAGAATATGTAACAAAGGAAAGCATATTTAGATCAGAAATCATAAATTTTTACAAGTTATTAAGCTACATAAACACCTCAATTTTCAACAATAGTGACGCCCAAATTGCAATTGGCGACGCTCAAATGAATTATAGTAACACATATTTATATGGTGATGCTAGTCGCAATTTAAAATTAGGGTTTCTAATTTTAAATTGTGAGGCACACTTATATAGTGATGCTTTTTTTGATTTAGAAATTAGGGTTAGGGATTCCAAAGTTTAGATATCAATGCCTGTGTGTTTGGCGATGCATGTTGTGATTTGCAATTTAAAATGCTTTTGGGCATCACAATTTGAAATTTAAATATAGCAACACTATTGTGATTTTTGAGCTGTAAATTCCAAATTAAGTTAAATTTCCTCAATTTCCTAATGTCATGCACTTCATGGATGCAGGAGGCCATTCCACTGCTGATGTTGTGTGAACACGGACCCACCATGTTGGAGAGATTAGGCGATATGTCAGAGTTACGCCAGGAGCACTTGGGAGAGATCGGCCTCTGGTATGTTACATATGCACTTGTCATACAAACTCACTTAGCGATGATGACTGCTCTGTGCGAGAGATGGCATAGCAAGACCTCGTCCTTTCATCTTCCCACTGGTGAGGTGACAATGACCTTGGAGAATATATGGCGTCTTTTGCATTTGTTGATACATGGTGATCGTGTGATCTACGACGTTAATGTCAGACTTGATGATTGTCATGAGGTGATGGAGATGGAGGACATTGTTTTAGTTACATCATAGATTGACCTTGAGTCATACAAAGGTCACGTACCCCCTTTCAGGTTGATCATCGCAGCCATTATTTCAGGTTCAGTGGCTTCGAACAGATGTAGCAGAGGGTTCAGCCTAGGATGGGGATTGGCGTGGCATAAGATGTTGCATAGGAGGACTTTTTTTGCATGGGGTTTGGTGATGCTAGCCTCATTGTATCATGACATGTACGATTTCATTTACTACAATGGGAGAGCCATTGGTGTAGGGGTGAATTTGCTTCACATTTGGGTGTGGGAGCATATCATTGTATTCTGACCTATTGTGTGGATGGCAGACGTGGATCCAAATGATCATGTGATCTGGTAGTACAAAGGTTTGATCACACTAAGGCACACTGGATAGATTGGGCTCCTGTAATTGAGATGGGTTATTGATGACATGACAGTTTTTTGATGGCACTCGTGGCTTCAGATGTCACCATGGTTTGATGATGTGCAGTAGCTATATTTTGCAAGACAGACCCGATAAATGTAGGGTCGTGAGCACACCATTATTGAGCGAGATTTACCAAAAAGGGTGGCTCGATAGTTTGAGGAGGTCCAAGATAGGCCAAATGATGCCTACAGGGCCATTTTTGCTAGGTCAGACAGAGAGGTTCCCACATGGGGACTGACCATTCTAGCTCACGAGGTGGTCGAGAGCTTCAAAAAGTTAGTAGCTCAGCCTTGGGCCCATGATTAGGGTCAGGCGGTAGCATAGACTATGCCTGCATATGACACTTGGTTCGTACCTCAATGACGGTTGACAGATCCAGCGGGTGTTCCTCCACGAGGGAGACCCAGAGGCAAGGGAGTAAGGAGGGGCAAAGGACAAGGTGGCTAAGATGGCCAGGATGGTCAAGTTTTGGGGGCTCCAACAATTGGATAGTAGCCTCTCGGTGTTCAGCAGTAGCCTCCCAATGTTCAGCAACAGTCGCCTATATAGCCACCACCACCACTGGATCTTAGAGATGCACAGATCCAGCAGCTGCAGCAACAGGTGTAGACTTTGACAGGAGAGCGGGATCAGGCCTGCCAATAGATTTTGGGTATTATTGTTGAGCAAGACCAGGCATGGTAGCAGGTGGTGGCCATCATGGTTGAGAGAGATTAGGCTTTATAGCGGGTACAGGTCGTGACTGTGGAGAGGGATCATGAGGTTGCCTGACGCCAACAGATAGAGGCTATGATGGTGGCCACGCATGGCAAGACCATTTTGTTAATATTATATAGAGAGGCAGTGGCAGAGGCCACATATTATAGGCATCATTACCACCAAGATGTACCACAAGCACTTAGACAACCTGATTTTTCACAGCGCAGTGATGCACGGCCGAGAGCTGAGGATTAGCATGAGAGGCAAGCCGGAGAGGGTAGCAACCATCAGGCTAGCTTTCATGTTTAGAAACTTTTATAATTTTGTTGCCCCATTCTTTATGATAGATATACATTCATGGGCTCCTTTTTTATAGCCTCGTAGATATTGTACTTATGATTTGTTATACATACACTGATCCAGATTTTGTACCATGACATTCATTTTTTGATATATATATGATACGAATACAAATATTATGTGATGTGCTCACTTTATTTCATGTTTATGAATGCATGTGTTATGAGATGCTTATAGTTGATCATGTATGGATGCACTTTATTTATGCTTATGCGATATGCAGTGAACATGATATGATATGGATGCAATGTTATGTTCTTTTTAGTATCTTTTCACGATATGCTATGGAATGAATGATATGTGATGCAAATGATGTGGATGCATTTCTTTTTGTGTATTTTCTATGTATTTTATGATGATGATGTATGTATATGGATGTATGGATGCAAATGCTTATGCAATTATTTAAGATGCTTAGAATAACAAATCTATATTATTCCTCGCAACTCAAATGATAATATAGTATGTATGATGTGATATGAAATGATTATGTTGATGGATGTTTTAGGATTATGCTATGATTATGGGATGCATGTATGCTGATGATTTTTGGATGCAGGGTGGATGCATTGATGATGTTTTTGTTGACTGTCACGATACCAGGTTAGCATGAAGGGAAGATAGAAGAATAAAGAATGAATGATCGGTGATTGTTTCAAAATATCCAACAAGTCTTTAATCCATCAAGACTTTATTAGAGGTGGTGGTGAGACAATGCAAGATGAGGATGAAATGCAGGGTGATGAATTGCTCACATTTCAGGATTGGGATTTTTGTCGTTCCTTATTGTTTGATGTAACACATAGACACGATGTATCAAGGTATTAATAACCATGATGGCATTGTATCTAGTGTAATGGACTTTGACTCGGAAAATAGATAGGATAGTTCTTGTTCACACCTTGACATACAAAAACCTCATTAGAATGTAAGTTAGAAGCTTAGAATATATTGGACCAAAGCATACACAATAGTCAACAACGTACCCTAAACATCTTTCCTACACACAACTAAGCAAGTATGTGCCAAGATTATTTTACAAGAGTATCCACAAGCACAGGAAATGAAATATAATGATCAATGCCCCATTCCTTTCTCTCTAAATCATTTTGATAGACATCATCAAGAGGTCCTTGGAATGGGTCATTAAGATAAATCATAAGAAAAGATCAAAGAAAAATAGTCAATGTTATGTATATCTCTTGCCTAGTTTAAGTTTAGCTAAGGTGATATTTGATACTGATGTCCATTGTAGGAAGGATACATCCTAGGACATATTGATCAAAGGTTGTTTGATGTTAGGATGATGATGCTAAGATGAGTCGTTTGACATAACATTCACTATCGTATTTACCTATAATTTAGACTTTAGATTTTGACAATTAGGTTCTCACTTAACGACTTGCTATGTTTGTGTTCTACTTATTTCACCAAAGGTTGAAGGTGACGATCACTTTATTATTGGTGAAGGTTTATTGCAGGTGAAAGCGAGATGGGATGGATGGGTTTTGGATTTTCTTAAATATTTCAATGTTTTTGGTATTTTGAAACTGTTTTGAGGTTGTTTTTGAGTCTTTATGAAAGTTTATATGAATGTTTAAGATTTTCTAAGATATTTGAGGCTGTTTAGGGTTTTATGATATTTTTGAGGATTTTTTAGGTCTTTTGAATGTTTTCTATTGTTTTTGTGTTTTCAATTTTCAAATGTTTTTGTGTTTTCAAAGTTAACTAGATGTTTTGGGATTTTTTCAGATATTTGGATTTTTTGGGGATTTTCTAAGATATTTGGATGTTTTTGGATTTTTGAGAATTTGACCAAGAACCTAACCTAAAGACATATCCTAGGGGCCTCAGGGGCTGATCAAAGATAAGCCTTGCCTACATTATACACGCAGAGACCATGTAGTTTGACTGACTCGACCTATTAATAAGATGAAGATATGAACAGTGATGGGAAAGTCAGTTTATTATGATGGACTCCTAAAGGACTAACCTAGGGTGTCTTAGGGGCACATCAATGATGGTCTTGCCTATGTTCAAGCTTAGAGACAACGTAGTTCGACAAGGGGACTCTGTTTTTGGATTTTCGATATTCAACCTTTTTAGATATTTTGATGTTTTCTGGATGTTTTGGATTTTTCCTTTACAATTTTCCAAATTTTTTGGATTTTAGTTGTACAAAATTTTGCAAATGTTTTTGGATTTTCTGATGAACATTTTACGAATCTTTTTGGGATTTTCAAGATAAGGTTTTATGAATATTTTTGGTGTTTTTGTGATAAGATTTTTGATGACCACAAGATATACAAGAACCCGATTATGATCCATAACCAATTTCCCCCAGTGTGACAAGTTAGACTACTTCGATATAGGCAAGACAAACTGACCTTTGGATTATGCGAAGTAGTACTAAAAGAATTGTGATACTTCACAATATCATGCTATGATAAGGATGTGGATAGGCAATGGATGAATGGTGGTGCAAAGAATGGTAGGACAAAAGAGCCAAATAATAGATGGAGGTGCTTTATTTATGCAAGGTGCCTGTTTTCCAAGTTTTCACCAAGGTACTTGCCCAAAGTGCCACCAAAGTGGTTTTCACTAGAGGATGATTATTTTTCTTTACTTTTTCAACCATTTTTCTCATTTTTTTGGATTTTGATCATTTTTTGATTTTTTTGTATTTTCTAATTTACACCCTTCAAGATTAGGCATAAAAAAATTTAAGATGCAAATTGTTAGTGGGCTCCTGCAAGGGCTCACCTTTAGGTGTTGACAGTTAGTGTGCTCCTGATCCGTAGCTTGTTGTGATGACAAAGGGACCCAACCAGTTAGGCTCAAACTTCTCTTTGTTGTCCTGATCTGGAAGGTTCTTTTGATTCTACTTTAGGATGAGATCCCCTACTTGGAACGACCGACATTTGATTCTATTTTTATAGCTTTGTTTTAGTCAGTTTTGATATACTTGCAAATGATTGAGGGCATCAAGATGATGCTCATCTAGGAATTCTAGCTCATTCATCTGAGACACTTTGTATTCTTTCTCAATTATCTAGCTCTATAGTGACACTCGTAATGATGGGAGCTCAAACTCAATATGCAAGATGGCTTCTGATCCGTAGACCAAGGAGAAAGGGGTTGCACCTGTAGGCATGCGGATACTGGTTCGATAGGCCCAAAGAGCGAGATTCAGTTGCAGATGCCAGTCACAACCAGCTTCATTCACTATTTTCTTCAAGATTTTTAGTATAGTCTTATTCATGGCCTTAGCCTGGCCATTGCCATGGGGGTAATACAGGGTAGAGAATCAGTATTGGATATTAAATATTTGGTAGAGCTCCTTCACATCCTGATTCTTAAAGGGTGTTCCATTGTCTGAGATGAGAGTTTGTAGAACAACATAACGACATATTAGGTAGTTTAGGATAAACTTTGCAATTTGTTTCCTCGTTATGTAGGTCATAGGAATGGCTTCAACCCACTTAGTAAAGCACTCAATGGTGGTTATGATAAACTTGTGGTCGTTAGATGAGGTTGGGGTGATTTTTCCTATGAGGTCAAGTCTCCACTATGAAAAAGGCCATGGTGTGATCACTGGTTGCAATTCTTGAGCTAGAGCATGAATCAGATCTCCATGTTGTTGAAATTGGATGCATTTTTGCACATATTGATGAGCTTCTTTTTCCATGGTTGGCTAATAGTACCCTGTCCTCAACAATTTCTTAGCTAATGTCATACTACTAGAATGGGACCCACATATGCCATCATGTAATTTTTTTAAAGTAGTTAAAGCTTCCTCTTGGTTAATACATCATAGTAATGTCCCTTCGATGCTTCGACAGTAAAGGGTATCACCTAGGATCACGAATCGAGATGTCTTTTTGACAAGGATCTTTTTAAAGTTCGAGGTGATATTGGATGGGAGGGTTCCTCTACTTAGGTAGGTAAATATGCCATGGTACCATGGGGATCCATAACCAACAATGACACACGCAAATTCTAATTCATGGATTTCGAGAGTTGGTACGAGAAGTTTTTCTACCAAGAATTCACATTGGAGGACGTTGTTCGGCATGTCTAATAGTGATCTGATCATTGCCATGGCGTCTACTGCTCTGTTGTTTAGGCAAGGAATTTTCTCAAAAGTTATGTCTATGAAAAGTTCCTTGAGATTCTCCACCATTTTCTTGTAAGGAGTAAGCTTTTCATCTTTATTTTGATAGTCGTCATCGACTTGGTTGATAACCAGCTATGAGTCTCCATATACTTTCATCTCTTGTATCTACCACTAAACTGTTATCCTTAGAACTGTGATTAGGGCTTCATACTCAGCAATGTTGTTAGTACACTAGAATGATAGCCTGTATGATTTTGGAATGCAATCACCTTGGGGGTGGTAAATAAGAATGCATGCTCCAGATCCATGTTGGGTGAATGATCCATCAAAATACATTTTCCATTGAGCTGTGAGATTGATAAGGAACACTAATTCATCGAGGAATTCAGATACCAAGGGGTTCTCAACATAGATGGGTGCTTTTTCCAATTGGTTTGTGATCACTTGTCCTTTGATTGCCTTGTGCTCCACATATTCTATGTCAAATTCTATTAATATCATCACCCATTTATCCATTCATCTTGTGAGAGTTGCTTTGGATAACAGGTATTTCAAGGGATCAATTTTTGCAATGAGCTTGATTTGATGTGACAGCATGTAGTTCCTGAGCTTTTGTGAAGCAAAAACTACTGCTAGGCATGCTTTCTCAATAGGTGAATAATTCATTTCGTATCCCACCAAGGTTCTATTGATGCATTAAATACCCCTTTCCTTTATGTTTTTATCATGCTATGCTAAAAGAGCTCCTAATGTTGCTGGTGTTGCTGAGATATACAAGATTAGTGGCTTGTTTGGGATTAGTGGCATGAGTACTAGAGGTGTTAGTAGATAATATTTGATCTATTGGAAAGCTTTATCACACTTCTCATCCCATTTATAGGTTATCCCTTTATGGAGCTGTGAAAAGGGGTGGATTTTATCTAATAGTTGTGCTATGAACCTCCTGATGGACTACAGTCTTCCTTGTAATCCTCTCATTTTCTTTAGTGTTTGTAGTGGTTCCATGTCTAAGATGGATTTTACCTTTGTTGGATCAATTTATATCCATCTTTTTGAAACGATGAACCCTAGAAGTTTCCTTGATGTGACCCCAAAAACACACTTTTTTGGATTCAGTCGTACCTTGTATTCTTCAAGCCTGTCAAAGATAGGTCCTAAGACTTGTATGTGCTCACTTCTCTTCCTTGATTTTTCCAAAATATCATCCACATAATCTTCAACTATTTTGTGAATCATGTTGTGAAAGATGAGGGTCATTGCTCTTTGATAGGTTGCTCCTACATTCTTTAACCCAAATGGCATCACATTCCAGCAATAGGTTCCCCATGGACAAGTGAATGCAATTTTATGTTGATCCTCCTTAGCGATTATGATCTGATTATAGCCTAAAAAAATATCCATTAGTGATAGAATTTCATGCCCTGTTGTTAAGTCTACAATGAGATCAATGTTAGGAAGAGGGAAATCATCCTTCAGACATGCCTTGTTTAGGTCTCTGAAATCAGTGCATTTTTTGATGCCCCCAGTGGGTTTTGAGAATGGTACCAGGTTTGAAACCCACTCAAGATAATCTATTGGTCAGATAAATCCAACATTAAGAAGCTTTTGTAATTCTAGTTTGACCAAGAGTGTTATTTGAGGGTGCATCTTCCTTAATTTTTGCTTAACTAGCTTGGTTGCAGGATAAACTGCTAAGTGATGCACAACCACTTCAGGATCAAGGCCTGGCATATCTGTGTATGACCATGCAAAGTTAGCTCTTCACTCTTTGAGGGATGCTGCTAGATTCTTTTGTTCTTCCTCTAGCAAGGATTTAGTATAGAAGGTGATCGTAGGCACTTCTTTTGTTCCCACATTGACTGGAGTGGCCTTTTCTACTAGCATTGCTAACTTTTATGGATGCATTGCACTAAGGGGGAGATTGAATCCCTCATCCTTGGGTGCCTCAGAGAGGTTTTTACTGTCGAATGCATCCTTTGTTTTTACTATTTTAGGATCAGAGAGTGTCACTAGGTGGTTTTCACTCAAGGATCTGCATGTTATTTGCATTTCATTAATTTTGCAACTAAAGGATTCAATTGTCTCCCCATAGTATGCCCCTGTGTCGGCTTTATGTCAAAGTCGGCTTTGTGATCCACCCATGATAAGTTGTCATGGAGTCCCATGAATTCTAAGATTGCTTCATCATTTTCAAATAAATCTAGAATCAGTGGTCCTTGTTGGTCCATGTCAATAAGTTGTGGGTATACTAAGCGTATTTCAGTTGGTTGGTTGCTTGGGACAAAGGATGTTATGGATATCATAAAGAGGGTATTGTTCTCAAATAGTTCAGCAACATCAAGGGGAAAGTCATCTAAGGTTGTATCACGCAATGTGGGTAACCAAGGGGAAGCCTTAGCTCGTTTAGCGAAAAATACCTTTGCCAATAAGTATGACCTTGCTAGTAGTACAACCTAAGCCAAGATTCTTTATTTGTTTCTTTGGAACAATGGGTTCTAATAAACCATTATCATTTTATCATAGCTTTTCATTCTTGTTATATCCCTAATTTTTCATGAGTTGCAAGCCTTTATTATCATCTTCCATGGGAAGAACATGGATAGGTCATTCATCTTGGTAGAGGAGTTTAGAGATATCCTCTTCATTGACATCTTCTTGGTTCAAATCCCCCCACTTGGTGAAGGTAGTAGTTTCCATCTTGATTGTTTCAAGTTCTTTGGTGCTAATGGTGGGTTTCCCATGAGACTGAGGAGAAATAGGTAGTTCTCCTAAGACAAAGGTGTCTTTTAGTAGCTTGTAGTTCCCACAACCATCATCTTGGATCACTGCTTTGACATCAGGTATGCTCTACACAATGGGTATTTTTATTGCTGATGAAGAGGTTAGGGATGATGGGTTAATAAATGAGCTTGATGGTGTAGGCCCTTCATCATTCTTAGGTATGTGGGGGATCTTATAGAACTTAGCTTCAAGACTTTTTCAGTAGTAAAAAAGCTCAGGATATCCATGGATAGTGATTTCTCTACCTTCAAAAGGAAACTTCACACACTAATGATAGGTTGAGGCTACAACTTTTAGAGCATGGACCCATGGTCGGCCAAGCAAGATGTTATAGGGAAGATCAAGATCAAGCACTTGGCATGTAGTTTCTCCAATAAGAGGTCCCACTTGAATGGGAAGTGCAATGATTCCTTGTGATACTCGTTCTTGGTCGTCATATGCCCTAATGGTGGTACTCTTTGTCTTCTCAATAGTATCTTCTGAATAGCCTAGATGTTTGATCAACTGCAGGGTACAAATGTTCAGACCAACACCTCCATCTACCAAGACTCTTTTAACCTTATTTTTATGAATGACAACTTCAAGGTGTAAAGCACGGTTATGAGATGGTTGTGAATGTAGGTATTGCTCGAAGAAGGTAAGAAATGATTGGTGATATGCCCTACCATAGCTTGAAACTGATCGGTATCAATATCCTCAACTACAGATGACTTAGACAAGGCTTTCTCCAATACTTCCCTATGGGCAGGGGATAACCTTAAGATTTGTAAGATTGATATCTGTGCGGGGGTCTGCTTAAGTTGATCTAGAATATTGTACTTGCTAGCATTAGATGTGGGAAAAGTAGGTTGTGTTATGGATTGAGATGGGACTCCTTGAAAGGTTATTTTTCCACGTCATGTGGTGACTCCACATTTTGTACTAGCTTCTTTGATGGTGACAACAGTAATAACGCTATCGTAGGAGGCAACTACATTGGAATAGGTATGATGCACATTTGTGTAATCCTTAGCTTTTCCATTGTTATTTGCTTTGTTATGATCTGGCATAGGGTTCTTGTATATCTGAAGATCCTAATTCCCAGTTGGTACCTCAATAGATATGGTATCGTTTTCTATGAGATCTTGAATGATGTTCTTAAGTTTCATGCAGTTTGTTGTTTTATGTCCTTTGATTTTGTGAAAGTCACAGAGATTGTGCTCGTTGTACCAGGATGGTTTCTCTTATGGTTCTTGGTAGTTTTCAATGTTGGGAAGTGTTATCAGATTTGACTCTACCAACTTCTTCATGATTGTTTCAATAGGTTCTAATAGTTGTGTGTACTTGAGTTTGGGATAGTTTTTCTGGTTAACAGTTTGCCTTTGTTGCATGTCATTGTTATTGATGTGATTATTTTGAGGAGGTGTTGTTTGTTGCATAGTTGGTTGGATGTTAGCAACTTGATTGTTATTAGGCCTAGGAGAACTTAGGATTACCTTAACATCTACCACACCATCATTTGTTACATTTTTTTTCTTTTCCCAGACACAAGGTTTCTCATTCAAAATAGTTGAGGGACGATTGTCTTTGTAAGCTTGAGTATTTCCTTGTGAAATTAGAGCTCTTTCAATATTAATGGCTCTAGGGACAAGTTCATCATATGATGTGATGCACTACATTTTCAAGTGGAAAGAAAGATCTGGATCTAGATTGGCTATGATGATTCCCACTTGTTGTTCATCGAGAAGAGGCCACTTGCTTTTACTAGCTCTTTGTCTCCATCGTTGCAAGAAATTAGTGAAATTTTCCCCTTTGTTTTTTCTAAGAGTGTATAATTCTTCTAGACTGGCATCCATGTCAAGATTGAAGGAGAAGTGATCGATGAATTTATTAGTAATTTCTTGGAAAGTTTTGATACTAGGAGGTAGATGAGAAACCAATCCATAGCAGGACCTGTTAAGTTGCGAGGGAAGAGGCACATTAGATAAGAATCATTGTAGGCCACCTCCATGTACATAGCATTAAATTCTTTGATATGGTCCATAGGACTTCCTCTCCCTTTATATTTATTGAATTTGGGGATTTAAAAACCATGAGGGAATGGTATCATTGTGATGTTTTGATCAAATGGATATGGACACAAATTCTGTGTATGGGGCTTCTTTGCCTTGCCCATGTGAAGGTCCTACATTTCTTGTGAGAGCACTTTAAATTGCGACGCTAGATAGTCTTGAGGATTGGGTGGAGGAACGTATGGTGGGATGACAGATGAGTTATATGGGGTGTATGGTGGTGGCGATTGGGGTATCGATGTATATGTTCCTAATATGTTTAGATTGATGATGTTCAATTGAGGATTATAATAGGAACCTTGTTGTTGTTGTTGAGCATACTGTTGAGCTAGTAAGGCTTGTTGTTGAGCTTGTTGTTGTGCAAATAGGGATTGTTGTTGGGCCTATTGTTGTTGATGTGCTACTAAGTCTGCTTGATGGGCTTGATATTGTTGTTGTGCTGCTTGTTGTGCTGCTAAGGTTGCTTGTTGTTGTTGTTGTTGTTATTGTGCTAAGGATGCTTTTTGTGATGCTAAGGTGACTTGCTATTGTTGTTGATGTTGTTGTGCTAAGGTTGCTTGTTGATAGGCTTGTTGTTCTTGTTGTAAGGCTAAAGCGTGTACTTGTAATGTGGGATCAAGTGGTTGTTGAGATATTTGTGGAGGATTATGGATATTATTGTTTTGAGTGGATAATGGATTGGTGATGAAGTCTTGTGGATTCCCATGGCTCAACATTCCTTGTAAGATGGTAGAATGAGGTGGAGGAATGTATGTTTGAGATCCTATTTGATTTGGTATAGCAAAGGGGACTGTGGGAAAAGATGAGATGGTGTCATTAGATTATGCGATGGAAATGACACACTAAGACCTTGAGTCCACTAGTTGAAAAGATTTCCTTGTCTCATGTTTTGAGGATTGCCTTGTGTTAGCGATGTATTAGTTGTGTTGACGGGATTTGTTACCAAGGGATTTCTTTGAGATGGGTTGACAATGGATGGTGCAGATGTGTTTTGCGAAACCAATGGTATGGATGAACCCATTGGAGGATTAGGTGAAGATGTCCCTATTTGCTTCAAGGGTTGATTTTGTGATATGGTATTGATATGCCCAGGCGTGTTGTTTTGAGATACCTGATCCAATCTAATTTATGTGATGGTAGGAACACTTGTACTCATGGATGCGGATGAGGAGGGATGCCCTCAATATGTTGAATTCATGGTTGAGTAATAAAGATCAAGAGGTGTGTATATCTGTTTAGGATCCTTAGGAATGGGAGGAGCTCCAAAGCTAGGTGTCCAAGTGGTTGTGTTAGATGGAGGATTGGTTTCAAGTGTTCCCACAAGTGTACTATTTTCAAATGAAAGAGCATTTCTGAAGTCTTTACCAAGGCTTGTTGCAATACTGGGAATGTAGATTTGATCTAGCCCTAGCGATGGAGTTGTAAAACCTTGTGTTAAATTTTTTGCCACAAATGTTGGGGAGATAGGAACTACATTTTCAAAGGCTTGATGTTCCATAATTTCTTCCCTAGTGAGTTAAAATGGGTTGTTTGTGATATCTTCTATCTCATATGGTCCCAATGGGCATGAATGTTGTTGTGATGGTGTAACTTGACTTCTCAGATTGAATTCTAAAGGATTTGGATCACTTGAGACTTGAATGTATCTTTAGCTTTCTCTATGATTCTCGTGTTGTGATCTAGTCTTTACCATAAATTTTGTGTCACCTATGGGAGATTTTTGTTGTGATTTGTGATATTTGAACTCTCTAGTTGACTCAAATCTAGGTAAAAGAGATGCTCTAATTCTTTTGGGAGCAATGATGATAGTGGGGGATGAAAAGATGGGTGATGTGGGGAGTGATCTTTGCAAACGTTTAGAACAACACTTTTGACTTTCTCTTGATGTTTTGATGTTAGGATAAAGGATGTTTGTGAACTTGTAAATATTTAGGGTAGGCTCGTGACCTTCAAGATAAACTAGTTCAAAGATGATAACTAACTTAACCAAATGCATGGAAAAGGATTCATTTCTCATATAAAGTAGCTAAGTTAGAAGGGTTGATTTGATTTGATGTTTAAATCACAAAGTGTTGGTGTACTTGAAATTTTGGAAAGTTGGATGAAGTGAAGGATGAAATTTAATGAAGGGGTGAGTGAGATGTTTGACCCAATGTTGACTTAAAAGTGAACCTTTGTTTTGACAAGACCAAGGTAGTGAGAATGATGCTAGACCTCTAAAATGTTCAAATCCTAAAGAACCAATGTTGATTTAGATAAGAGGATGAATGGGGATGTTTAGAACTATTTAGATCCTCCTAGCTCAAGCATAAAATTTTCTTAACAAGTGGTAGTGATTGCTATAAAGTATTGAGGCCCACTTCCTACTAAATTGTGCACTATGATACCTACATTTGCAATGACGGGATGGAGATCTTCCCCTATGGATTTTGATTGTGTGATAGATCATTTAGAGGAGTTCAGTATCGTGAAAAAGACCAAGATTTTGACTCCAAAAGAATGCATATAGTTCTGGACTATTCTTGAAACGTGTTTGTAAAAATTTGCTACCAACTTATCTCTATTCTTGTGAAGTTTTAAAAGATGTTTCTTGAGAGCTTTTGGAATGAGATGCCTAAGTTCAAAATGACAACTTGTAGACTTTAATTTAGGGATCCTAACTTTTCATGAGATCATGTAAAAACATTTTAAGTTTATGGAAGAAAGGAAGATATTTATTTCCAAGCAAGTGGTGGTAATATGGGCCTTCCAGCCTCAATATCAACTTGTTCCTCTTCTTCATCTAAAACGGTTGTTGTGTTTCTCCACTGGGTATTTGTCTCTTTTGTTTTAAAATTGAAGCTTCTCAAATTGCTAATGAGATCGGTTTGTTCTCCATTAATGATTTCAAAGTTTGGTTAAATTATAGCACCTGAGAGATTAGGTTGTTCCATGGGATCAATCATTCTCCAAATAGTCATGTGGGGTTCATTTGTCAATTTATCTTGCTTAATGAGTTTATTTTACCACAATCACTTGTCTGGATTAAGTTTCAAACTAAATGTTTATGTCAAAAACATCAAAACTTTCACAATGTCCATTTTGTGAGAATCATGAGGTCAAAGCCATAATTGCCTATGTTGTCTTTGGAAAATATGGAGTTTGATATGAGTCAAGATATTTAGAAATCTCTAAGGATAGAATCCTTAGGACAAGCAGCAATATCAAGGATTTTTGAAGAGGTATCCATATTTAGGCCAAAGTGTTTGAAATTTTGAGGAAGATAGTGTGTTTGTTTTTGCATCATTTTGGAATCAAGCAAAGTATTAAACTGACTCACAATCATTACAACCCTAGGTTTGAAATGGCTATATTTGTTGAGTCCCCACTTGGATTTCTCCAAACACTAAACAATGCGAACGGTTAGAGATTTGGCAACACTAGCTCCCCTCCACGGCAGACACTTCCCTTGAACACCAAATCTCAAAATCCTTAAAATCTAGAGATAAAAAGGATTTTTTCTATTTCTACAATTGAATAGTACAAATGTGGGGCGGCTTCAGAATGATCGTTCTTGCACCAAAAAATATTAAGGATTTTTGGCTTCTAAACAAGGGTTCATAATAAGGGCTTCTAGTTTAGGGTGTGCAATGATAAACTCCGTCAAGAGGTCTCCTAACCCTTAGAACAAGGGCTTTACGTATAAATATACTAGGGGAGAGCTATCATGTACCACTTCCCATTTATCACAATTTTCATTGCAACCACACATTTATATCACGGTTTGGAAGAGCTTGGCGTTAGCTCGTTACCGCTTGGGTCATTCCATCCTTTTGAAGCAAGGAGGAAGACCCTCTAAAGGTAAACAATAGTGAGGAAGTACATTCATAGTTCCATCATCTTTATTCGTATGAATAAAGACAAAACACACGCATTCCTTTTTCTCACACTCGCAAGCGGGTTTAGTTTTAATCCAAATTGATAGGTGTAAGTGATTTTGCAAAGTGTTAAGGAATGTTTATGTTTCTCAAGATCGCCAAATGGCACGAGATAATTGCATACGCATCCACTAACAACATTGTAAATCACAAAACATAGCAAATAGTTGTAAATTTTAACCCCTCAAAGCAATGATGAGTTTGTTTTAAGCACCAAATGAAATATGAAGTTGCTTTGTTCAATTTTAAACCCAAAAAAGCAGTAATGAGATGAGGGTTCAATTTTAATTCCATTTGTGCATTCATTTTAAACCCAAAAGAAATTTAGTGTGTGTCCTAAAGCAGAAAGTAGAAAGCATAAAAGTTGGGTTATAATTTCCCCAAAGCATTAAACGCTTGTTACAATCATAAAATTTCAAGATAGGGAATTGTTCTTCATGTTAGCTCCATGTCTTTCAACCTACAAAACCCTGTTAGTCTAACAACTAAAACACATTCAAAAGTGCATTAGCGATCAGATAAATCAAGGAAATTAAAGCACATGTTGAAAAAATGATAGTAAAATTTCTTACCCTGGTTGGGCATCACTGCACATGATAGCGTTGTAATTTGAACTGTGGGTGTTGCTCTAGTGAAAAAATGGGCATCGCTCTACAACAAAACAGAGAGCACGATAGCGTCAGGATTTGGTCTGGTGTCACTGCACACAGTAGTGTTGCGATTTAAAATTTGAGGGTGTCACTATTTGAACTTTTGGGCATCGTCGTTTGATGTTTTTGATACCTCTATATTAAATAGGCGTTGCCAGATTTAAATCAGTGACAGTGCATTTAATTAGCGTTGGTGTTTCAAATTGAAATGGCATCGCTATATGGCGACGCTCTTCAAAGTGTGTCGTTGTTTATAATTTGAGTGTCGTATCCTAAAAACAAGCACAAAACATAATTTGAACTAAAAATTGGTTAAATTAATGGTTTTCCCTCCTTCTAGCACCAAAAATGTGAGATGAGAATTGTCAAGGTGGGTCAATTACGCTTGATCCATGATGAATCGAAGCACAATCTATCCACTAAACCTCAAACTACCAAACAAGATCATTCAAACTTAAAAGTTAAACTAAGCATTTATACAAACTGAAAGTTACAAACTATGAAAACAATTAAATTCCTACTCTAACCCATTTGAAACTTATCCTATTTTGGAATTAGTGTCGTGTTGATGTCGAACAACAACCCTTTCCCAATCCCATGATTAGTGAGCTTGTTTCAATCGATTCTATGGAAGAGAATCGATGAAACCATTGTGATAAATGGATGAAAACCTATTTTATGCTAAATTAAACATGATGCAAGCTAAGTTAACATGATTTTATGCTACAAATGATCTAACTATGCAATTGATAAACTAATCTAAGCTAATTCTAAGCTAAAATATGGAAACCTTAATTCATATAGAAACTAAGATGGATGCATGGAAGCCATTAATGGATGCTTTAAGCTATTATGAAACTAAAATAAACTAAAACAAGCTAAAAGTGAGTAAAGTATGAGTGTGGATGCAAGTGAGTTCAACAACATAAGTTTGCAATTGAAAGATGGATCCATTTGTCTCCAAATAGTGTTCTATTTATAGGAGAACAAGTAAAAAATGGAGGGTTGAGATTGAAAATATTAATCAATGGTCCAAGATGAAGGAGGTGAGAGGCACAGATCATGGATTCCTATCAACGGATGAGAATGCATGATAGGATTTTAATCAAGGGATCACATTTGCTTCAAACAAACACACTTTTGACCTACTCACATAGGTCAAAGGTGACTTGTTCAAAAGGTTAAAGGTTAAAACTTGCACTAGAAGCTAAGTGAAAATATCCCTTTTTCAAATGATGGAGGAATAAGAATATTCCTTGGAATATTCATTTGGGTGAGGTTAAATGGCATTTTGCAAATTAAAAGAAATTCTTAATTGTGCAAAAATAGGATAAGGAATATTCCATGGGAATATTCCCCTTTTAGAGGAAAATTAGTTTAGTTCTTAATTAAACATGGTTTAATCATTCAATTAGGGGATTTGGAGGAATTAAAGTGATATTCATTAAAATAAATTATTTAATGAATGGGGGAGAAATGAAATGATGTTTAATTAAATAACTTAGGGTTATTTAATTAAATAAGATGACTTGGGGAATTAAATTAAATGTTTTGATTTATTTAATTTAACAGGATGAAATGCTAGCATGAAAAGGGGTGAATTAACTCGATTTTGATGAATTAGGTTAATGGATGAAAATGATGCCATCAATTAAATTAACTAGGTTAATTTAATTAATTGTGAAAAGGGGATGGGTTTAAAGAGGAAATGATGTTAGTAAAATTGTTTCGAGTGTATGATATCATTCAGGACATTTTTCAGTGTCTACAGTAGCGAAAAAAGAAGACTCAACCAAGATCATGGAGACGGGAGCAGAGGAAGGAAGGTAGACAGATATTTCCATGGCAGGCAGAGAAGATATGGTTAGTGGAGGTGGAATGGAAGTAGAGGAAAGTGGTACAATGGGATGAGGTGGTGAGGATGGATGAATGGGGGATTAAACTTGGAAGTCTCCTTCTGGTGGTGATGGTTCTTCTTTGATAGTTTCCATCACAATAGTTTTGGCTCTCTTTGTCTTCTTGGAAACATGCTTATGACCCTCGACACTCTTCCTTTCATACACACGAGGCTTTTAAATTGGTTGCCTCTCTTGTATCTCCTTTCTCTTCTAAGATCAAGTAGTAGGAGGAGACATTGTACCCTTACTTGATGAGCTTGCCTCGAAAGTCCTTTCATCACGTCCTTCATCATCTATCTCTTCATCATCATCACTTTCTTGTACCCGCGCTCACTCCCACTCACTATAGGTGAGTTCCACTCCTTAATTCTCTAATTGAGTAACTTGAGTGTCGGTCCACTTCTTTGCCCTTAGCAAAACAGGACGAGCGATCACATCAATATCAGTATCCTCTCCCTCAATCCAATCCATCAATGGGAGAGGGATTTTAGCCACTTTTTGTAGGCTTCTTCATCCAAATTATCATCATCTTCTTTCAATTGATTTGGGACAGTGTGTAGATCCAAAGTCTAGATGAACTGCAAAGACACCCTCATGTACATCCTTTTCCAGACCTCATGATTGTGTTCATAGTTTTCCCATAAATCCTCTATATACCATTGATGGGCATGTTGTTTCCTGACCTACTACATTTTTCTCAAGGGATCCACATTTTCCTATGTGGTATGAAAGAGCAAACCAAACTCCTGAATCTCCTTATATGAATTTTCAATAGATATGGTTGAAGGGAATGTATACAAGGTTCTCCCTAGAGTCATGGGATAGGGGACCCAGCTGAATGTTTTAAATATAGCAATTGGTGCGAAGCACCTAGCTACCACATTAACTCTAGCAACACCATTTTATCTGTTGGGTACTTGGGTAGCCTATACGGAGCACGAGAGAAGCCTTCAATTTTGAAATATGTGAATTTCAGGAATTGGAAAAACCGATAACTAAAGATCTTGACCATTCCTTTTGTTGAATATGACATCATGTTTCCTAATTCTCTTGCTAAAGATCTGACAATGTGCATGATGAAGGAATCATTTACCCTCTTATAATTTTGCTTGAAGTTCATGTATTGTAATCGAGGGTAACACTCATAAATAATTCAATCATTAGGGCTTGTCCCCAAATTCCCTTTGCAATTCAAACCTCTATAGGGAAATTTGGTTGCTAGCAAATAGATAATGTACAAGGTCATGAAGAACTCGATCGTCTTCTTGAGCGATACATACTAGGCATGGATGTTATCATTGACTGTTTTGGCCCAATCAAATTTGATCACACCCCTGAGTATCTTCTCCATGAATAAATACATCTATTCTTCAAACACATTAGAGGTGGGTAGTCCTGCAACCCTACTCAACAATGTTACTAAATCATTCACTTCCTCCACAAAGTCACTCCTAAACAATTTCTTGGGAATTTTCCCTGCACTGGGTCGAGGGGTGTGCATCCACTTTTTGTTGATTACCTAAAGACAACTAGTGGGATTGGTTTACCACCCGTTAATATCACACTCCTTCAAAACCACCTCCACTTCTGCAAAGGAAGGAATCTTGAAGACTCTTGCAATAGATGGCGCTGAAAAGTCAGTCACCACCTATACTTCAGATGTTACTATTCTTTGGGAATCCTTGTGGTAAAATTCCTGGCATCCATAAATAAGCTCAGGGCTGATTAAAGATGATGGGAAACCTATTGCGTGTACAATGCCACTTCGCTTGATTCTCCTTGACATATCATTTTTCGGAGTGGTGAGAGTGTGTTCTTAGAACTCATCACTATTCGCATGTCCAAGGTCAATGTCAAATATCTTATCCCATGTGGACATGATCTTGGAGGTTACCTCAATGCCGTGAAACTCATATTTCATTTTGGTTGTTTTCTCTATTTTCTTTGCCTCCCTTGCTTTCTCACCCTTTTCTATATAACCTGCATAAACAATGCATAATGAGTTATGTTGATCAAGCAATGAAAAAGAGGTTAGTTCAATCAAGAGATATATCATCATGATAAAAATTATCATCAAAACACCCAACCTTAGAGAAAAATCATTAAATTTGGAAAATTGGGATCATTCCTGATATTTTGTGGGTTTTGAGTATTTGCAGGCTGGAGCTATGCGGAAGCCATAGGGTTGCGGGTCAGGGCACTACAGATGTCAGAGCACTATGGGCTGAAGGGACGTAGAAACCACAAAAAATGATGTCGATGCAGTGGAAACCCATGAATGGCATCTCGCATGTGGCATCTCACAAGCCATTTTTTGCAAGGGTTCAACACTTAAAAATTTTGGGTTCATTTATTTAAGCAAATGGGGAATGAATATCATTAGGGTTTTAATGCTCAACACTTAGTATTTTGACCTTTCACTTGTACAAAAAAAAGTCGTGCAAATGCTACTCACGCGAAAACCGTTAGTTCTTGATCCATAATTTGGCATTAACTTAGTGAAATCCCACAGAGAGATTCTCGCATGATGAGCTTTTAAGTTCAAATTTCCTAATATTTCAAAAGTGGTGACTATGACTTACCATTTTTAGAGCCTTAATGATTTTGTAGGGAATAGGTGGGAAGAAGTCAGGGATGTTTAGATCATGTGTCATGACATGATTTCAATGGATTCTGACAAGTTATGACCCACAAAGGGTTTGGTATGTGTGAGTTATGGTGGCATGAAAACCACTCCAAGACAAGCCAAAGTTTGGCAGGGTAGATATGAAATCCTATAGAGTGATTTTCACAGGGAAAGGGTTTTCATAAGTCCTAGTGTAAGTGTTCTTAGCAAATTTATAAGATCTTTAATAAAATATTTGCAGGCCATGGAGTTAATTGTGCAAGAAACGACAAATTTAAATACCCCAAAATTCATACTTAAATATTGATAACTTGCAAGATCCTATGAAGGCGAATTTGTACCTGAGTGTGGTAAGTTGCAAGAACCCAACAATCAATCAGTCATTCCCAAGCTCCAAATCACTACAATCAACATGAGCACTCAAGACTTAAAATGAGAAAAGGGTGAAAATGACTCAAACCCAGCTCCTATGTATAGGCAATCGACTCGTAAATGTGAAAATGCCTTGGAAACAACATAAAACCCTAAAGTGGAAACCAATGCATTGAAATCCAAAGGGATGCGGGAAAGACAATTATGGGAGCCACCATGTGGGTCAGGATGTTGTGGAAGCTATCATACACAATGCCACCATTGTGTAATTTTGCAAGGGTAAGTGCACCAAGATGGTTCCCAAAAAGGGGGCTTAAGTGGCCACTTTTTTCTGAAATCAAGAAATGCTGACCTTGGACGGGAAATTGAGGATAGTTACACTCAAAATTTTGAGATGGAACAAAAACAAGGATCGAAGTGCTCCGAGTCTACTTTCTAAACTACTAATTTATTTTGAAAATGGTTGAGATTAAGGGGTTCAAAAGAGGGATGTACAGAAATTGGTGTTCTTTTTGTCAGAAAAACATAACATAGCAACTCTTGTACGACCTGAGCACGGTGAACTTTTTTGCAGTATTTTTAAAATCACTATGGTCAGAAGTTAGGTAATAGCATCTAGTTGGTGCCCAATTTTTCTGATAATTTTTTAATGAATATTTAATTTTTTACTAATTTTCTAATTGGGCACTTCCTGAAAAGCAAAATTTTGGCCATGCTCCCCCTACAAATTTTTGAAAATAATTGATTTTTTTTCTTTTTTTCTTTTTAAATATGTAGAATGGAGTCTAGTTTCTAAAAATGTAATTTATTTGAAATTTTGATGAACGGTTAATTTATAACAAAAAAAACACTAAACACTATTTTTTGAATAAAACTAGACATACAAACAAAAGAAATTATGGATGAAAGGCTTAACATTGTCAAAAAGTGAAAAAAATTACATCGTTGGATAGCAGAGAGAACCTAATTACCCATGTTTTCGATTTTGTCAATATTGAACTAGATGCAATCTTGATAGTGAGCACGAAGCCGATTATGTGAAAAATTGTAGAATTTGCAAACACGCGTCTCTAGCCTTGTTGGGAATGCCCTCCAATCCTTTGGGTTGGTATTCCAAGGCAAATAATTTCAATTTTTTCTTTTTTAAACGTGAAATAACATGTGCACGTTATAACGCGAGCGCGTTTTTAAAAAAAAATTCATAAGTGGCCAGAAAATTGGTACCCAACTTCATGCACCCGCTCGCAAGCAAAATTCCACAGGTGGCAATCCACAAGTGGAAACCCACAAACGACACAGATGACCTCGACATCTACCTTGTGGAATCCTGCAAAGGGAATTTCGCATGGCAAAACCCGTGAATGGACACTTAGTCAATTTTTCAAGATTTTCAAGGTTTTTCAAGATTTTGAAGGCAAAGGCAAGCCAAGGAGCAAAAATTGAAGGTAAAAAGCAAAACTAAACCAACGCAACGAAATTGATGCCAGTAAAACAAAAACCAAAAAAAAGAGGGTTTCCCATTTTGTAGGGCATGTGTGCAAAATGCACAATAATTGGTGACTCTACTGGGGAAATGCTCCAAAGGATTTCAAAGATAAATAAAGATCCAAATCCTAGAATCTCTAGTTTCACAGACCTGGAAAACAGATGCTCACAAGTCCATGCTTAAAGAACCAAAAAACCAAAACTCAGAGTGACCTATCATAAGGGAAACCATTGTGTGTGTGCGCATGATGTTCATTATTGCCACTTGAGAAGGATCCCAACCAAAAGAAATAGACCACCAAGTGTAAGGCTACGTAAGCAATTTCTACTCCAAAAGAAACTCAGATAGAGCCTCGTTGTCGGTCAAGTTTCTATAGCCTCGATGAGATTATCACTGATATATTCTCAAACATAGCTCTACTATTGGCCAGGCGTCTATAGCCCCAGTAGAGTTATTTGAATCCCCTTGAATGTTGAATTGATGTTTTTTACAGTATTTTTTTAATTTTCTTTGTTCCTTCTTATTGCTTTCATATTCAACATGTAGGTAGCGAAGCCTACCTCAGGGTTGAAGATACCAATGGCATTGAAGCAAAAAATAAAAAAATTCCACCTTACAAAAAGCAACCTTGTCGTAACTTGAAAAGACATCTCATGTACTTAGATGTTTTAATGTAATGTGTGAGGTTTAATTGATATGACAAGACACTTCAAGGTTCACTATGGACAAAAACAAAAACACTCAAAAGAATCTGTCGTCTGTATACTCAACCATACCCTTCCAAGGAAAGGACCAAGATTTATCAAAGAAATACTGTCAGACTCACTTCCAAGCAAAAATACCAATTGTTAAAAATTATGCCCAAAACCTAAAAGGAAATGGGAATGACATGACAAAAAGAAACCTACTCTAACTATGTACAAATGGGTAAGTTGAGAACAACTCAAGCTAAGAAGTAATGTTTCAAATCCTACCCATTGATGGGAAGTGGGACATCTTCACCCATGACGGTTTTTAGGTGATAAGCATTGTCCCCAAGTATCTCATAAAAATAGGCCAAGCCAAAGCTTGTCGAATTTTCCATGTTCCCCTTTCCTCTCATGTGCCTTATCCCAATACAAGACCAAATCATAAATTCTAAAGGCCTTAACCCTAGCTTGTTGGTCAGACCAATGCTTGACAACACCTTAGTGCTTAGCAAACTTTTCAACAACCTCATCTCTCTTTTCTTCTAATTGGAGGAGTTGTGCAAGGTGAGCTTCTAATCTCTCCCCCTTATCATAATACTCATTGATGAATTGCAAGGTAGGAATCCTTAGATGGATCGGGAATATAGCCTCTTGACCATAGACCAATTGGTACGAGGATGTGCCAAGGGCAACCTTCTGACGTGTGTGGTTTGCCTATAAGGAAAACAACAACTGAGTCTACCAATCTTTGGGATTCTTGTCTAGTAATTTGCGGATGACAATCAAGATGTTCTTGTTAGTGGATTTTTCCAAACCATTTCCTTATGGATAGTATTTAGATGCAAATTTAAAGGTAATATCATAATTAAACACCTAACCCAAAAATTTAAGTGAGGTGAATGTAAGGCCATTGTCACAAACAAATACAAAGGGATAGAAAAAAATGTGTAATAATATGTTCTTCAAGAAACTTAATGACTACCTCTATTGTACATTGTTTACATGCAATTGCTTTAATCCATCTAGTACAATAATCAATAGTGATCAGAATGTACCTGTGGCTCACAAAGGAGGGTGGGTTGATCATACCAATAAAGTTGAGTCCCCACTAGGTAAATGGTCTCACCTCAGCTACTAGATGCAATAGAATAGTGGCATACCTCTCTCTGTTGGTGACAGTATGGCATATATGACAAGTGCATACATGTGCATGAACATCCTTAAATAATGTCAACCAATAATATCCAGCTCTGAGGATTTGATTTTCCATCGAGGGGGCTGAACCATGGCCAGTCATGAATTTGTCATGGAATTCATTCAACACCATAGAGGCTTCGTGCTTCCCTCAATTAAATACCTTCATGATTCTTCTTATAGAGTATTGCTCATTTCATCATGAAACTATTGCTTTTAAGCCATAGGGTGCATGCTTGTACTACATTTAGATGTGGTGGACAAGTCTGATTTAGAAAGTAAAACATGATTTCATCATACCAACCGTCTAGAGATACATCCTTGAGATTGTATTGTTGTGTTGTGAGTCTTGGGTCACTTTCAGCCATAGTGCAAGTGAGGGCTTGACTTTGAACCAATTTCATAGGTTGGATTTCTAAGTCAAATTCCTGTCACATTGTCAGCCATTTTCCTCTATGTTCCCCTAGCTCATTTTGCATTAACAATATCTTTACAATAGAATACAGGACAATCGCATACACTTTACTTCTTACAATGTAATGTCTGAATTTTTTTACAATGTGTATGCTTGTTTCTCTACACTTGGGTATCTCAACTTTGTATCTTTGAGTGGAGCATTCATGAAGGCTATAGGGTGTTCATCCCCTTGCTTTCGTTTTTGTGTTAACACTCCTATGTATGAATGGTCTAATACAAAAGAATAAATATAGAAGGGTCAAAAGTAATCGGGGCTCACTAGAATGGGGACATCTATAATGGCCTATTTAATCTCTTTGAATGCTCGTTTCGCTTTTGAAGTCCAGTCAATCTTAGCATCTTGCTTGAGTATTGCATTTAATGATTTTACTACTTAGTGAATCTCGTGATGAATTTATGTACAAATTTGATCTTACCAAAATAATCTATTTCAATTCCTTCTTACTGGCTAGGGGTTGAATTTTCAAGATTGCTTGAATTCAATCCTGATCAATTGATATTACCCTTTTCTGAAATCACACACGGCCAAGTAGCTTTCCTTATGTTACACCAAAGATGCACTTCTTTGGATTAAGTGAGATACCAAACTCCTGACATCTCTGAAATGTCTTACACAAATCTGAAATGTGATCCTCTCTCTTCTTGGAAAACATTATTAGATCATCCATATAGATTATGATACACTTGCCAATCAGTTCCTTGAAGGTGATGTCCATTGCACGTTGAAATGTATCTCCAACGATGATTGATCCAAATGGCATACATCTATAAGAAAAGGTCCCCCATTTGGTGGTGCATGATGTTTTGATCATGTCCTCCCATTGAACCATGACTTAGTTGTATCTCGAATATCTATCCAAGAAGGACATCATCTGAGATTCATTTACCCCTTGTATAATTTCATCCAAAGAGGGCATGAGGTAATTGTAATTTTTTGATGCCCAATTGAGATTATGAAAGTCCACAAATAGGAAAATCTCACCATTCTTTTTTTTTATTGGTACCAAATTGGCAACCCAAGTTGAGTGCCTCACGGGGAAAATGACTCGAGTTGGCAGTAGCTTCTGCACTACTTTGTGAATAATTTTCTCTAACAAGGTGTTAACCAATCCCTACCTTTGTCTAAATGGATTTACATTGGCCTTAAGAGGTATAGTATGCATTATGATGGAGGTATCATATGTTTTTAGATCTTCATAGTTCCATATGATCACATCCTGATAGACATGTGGTGCCTTAACTATCCCCTCCTTTTCAGCAAGAGTGTAGACCTTACCAATAAAGATGTTCTTCACATTCTTTGAAGTACCCATATTATAAGTTTCACACTGGATTTCCACAGACTTTCTTTGCTTGATGGTCCTAATTCCTCAACTGATCAAAATCAAAGATTCTCTCCAACTGAACCATACCCCTTGGAATAGTATTTGTCTTTAATTTGATCACGCCTTCCAAGTCTAACTCTACTTCCTCGGGTTCAACCTCATTAATTATTTGTGTAGCAAACACATCAGAACTACTGATGAAGTCAAGTATGTGCTTATCATCTTCAAAGACTTGGAAATTAGTAATATTATTTGGTACAGATGGTGTAGGAGTCAGTTCAACAATAAATTTCTTTAGTCCCGATAGTGATAGTGGTTGCAATGTACTTGTTTC
>VDFB02047144.1:48709249-48796671 GCA_007258455.2 Sequoia sempervirens
GGCCTATGTGCATTCCCAATCTTTGGACTTGTCCTGGGCCACTGTGCTTGCAGGTTCCAATCTCATCAATATCGGGAATAGGTCCCTCATTTGCAGTCCCACCATTACAGGGCTCAGTTAACACCCCAGGGCCAGGGATCCAACAACACCCTCACATAATAAAGCCAAAAAAAAACTTTAATTCCACCACCTCAAAAAAAAGTACTGCATTTAACACCACAGCATCTCTACACTTACAACTAGGAAAACTGCATGAACTAAGATTTCTACAATATTCCTTCTGCAGAAACGCTTATTTAGAGACTACTTAAAACATATAACAGCCATTAAGAGAAAATAGACAACCAAGTTACTAACTCGGTAATAAGCCAATACATGACCTAATTCACAGAAGCGTATAATTAAACAAAATCATCAATTGGAATCCAAATAACATTTGATAAGAAATGGATTCCAAATAATTTACAAACAAAGTAGGATACCTAATTTACAGGATCCTTTGATGCAAATTCTCCACCATTCTAAACTCTAATCCAATGGATACATACACTAGAGCAAAGCCAAAATAGATTCAAGGCATTAAAAATGAGAAGAAAACTTCAACTGGTCAGCAATTGACAGAGGTTATTAATGCCACCAAGTGAAGAAATACAAGATAAAACAAGATCTATTAATTGCAAAAATGAACGCATTAATTCAATAAGCAGATTGACATGGAAACCCTAGAATTATAAGAGTATTGACATTTATGCACCTTAGATAGAATTTTGAGGGAAAGGAAAGCGTAATTGGCTCCATTAGGATTGAACTACATGGCTAAAATTAATGCACTAATAACCAATGCTATCCCAAGTCAACCAAGAATGTCCACCATCCCCAAATGGTCAAAAGCGACAAGAAATAATAAGATCTGGATAAGACCAGTGTGCAACTAGAGAGCTTGGGGTAACAGCACAAGTATAGCACCCTAAATGCAAAAGACAATCTTTTGAGCAATCAAACTCAAATGCCACCATTCTAATGTTCCAGAAGACTGACATTCGGCGGAATGGATGCCAAGCGTAACAAGAAACAATAATAGCTGTAACTAAACCTGTGTACAACTCGAGGGCTTTGCGCAACAGAAGAAGTGCATAGCCCTAAAAGCAAAAAGACAAAGAAATTGGGAGATCAAACTCAACCGCCATCATTCTAGAGCTCTGGGATGATAGCATTGAGTGGAACGAATGCCCAGAACAAATTAGCGAACCAAGCACCATCTGAATCATAATGTACAACAATCCTCATCAAAACCAGAGACACCACAAGAAAATAAGCGATATACGACAAAGTGACTTCTGTACCATGCATCAGAGTGCCACCAGACCAACCCTGCTAGTAGGCAACATTTGTCATACCCCAAGCTAACAGCACCATTTGCACCACTACCGAGAGCACCGCATCCAAAAATTGGATTTTCTACCATGCACACTCATTCGACTTGTCTTTCCATTAGTTGCAAAATATTATTTAGAGCTGCAGTGAGACTGTCGGTCTGTACAAATTGCAAAGACTGGGGAGATTGCTCTGAAATCCCCGGGTCATCCTAATGGCCAACCTCCAGAAACAGGTGTGTGCATCCTGAAGAATTTCTGCACGGCAGAGCCACAACTCGGGCATCTTAATAAACATGGGCCTGCAATTGTCCCTCAGCCTCGCCAGCTCAAAATTAAATCTACTCTAAAAGTGATGACTCCAACTAACAAATTGTCAAAACACATACATCCCCACCAAAAAACACACAATATCCACAAAACAAAATCCAAACCTCGTAACAAACAACAACAAAACTTCAAGAAAGCAAATAAAATTGAATTACCCGGTCCTTCATTCGCCATTTGGAAACTAAGCCGCTCTCAGACGGTCCAGACGGCGTGCAAGCCTCAAAGGCATCGTGTCTGAGGTCATTAAAATACACAGTCTGAGGCAAATAAACAATACTAGTGCTCGTATTAGAACTCGCTGTCGACGCCGACACTGCAGCCGCAGCAGATGCAGAAGTAACAGCCAATAAATCACCCTGCGCTAGTCTCCTGCTACTAATCCCATCCTCAAACGCAATGCGTGCACCCATCTGATTACCAGCCATATTATTAACTCTATCCCCCTCCTTACTACACCCGCCTGAATTCAACACGACCAGATCTCCCAGTGCCATCCAAATTACACTAAATTTAAAACCCCACCCGCTTCAACAACCCTAATTTTAAATCTTCCTCTTTCAATTTCTTCTTCAGTAACCCTAAATTTGAATCATTCTTCAGTAGCACTGACTTTACTCCCTGATTTCTTCTGCAATACCCTTCACCGTCGATTTCGTCTACAGTAACCCTAATATAAACCCTTCTCTCCTGATTGTTTTCTCCAAGTTGAACCTTTCTATGCCGATTTCTTCCTCAATAACCCCAGATATACTTCAATCACCCCGAATATAAAACCTTGTCTACTGTTTCCTCGTTCAATATCACACTCCTCCGCTGATTTCTTCTTCGAAGCTGATTTTCCCTTAATAGCCCTATATTTAAATCCTTACCCGCTGATTTTATCTTCAATAACACCAAATGCAAACCCTTGTCCTCTAAATTTTCCTCCGAATTAAGACCCCGCTAAACATCTTTTATTCGGCTCATCAACCGAAGCTAAAATAAGTGATATTGACAAATCCAGTGGCCGCCATAGCTGTGGAAGAACATATACAGGGCAAATCCTTCCAAACACCGCAGATAGGATTCTGGTTCTGTCAAGAAACGCAGCCGTTTTCGTCGACTGTTTTATTTTTAATTTTTGGGGATTTTTGCCTGGCTGGCTGTCTTATTACAGAGTTACACTGCCCTGTTTCCTAAACAAAACCCAAGTGGTATTTACTGCTGCATGAGAAGGCACAGCCGTAAATAGTTAAAAGTACTCAACAATGGGGACACTTGTGTCCAAATACAGGCGAGCCCATCTGACATATACATATAATATATACATGTGAGTATAAATATATATATCGTGTATGTATTCGTATACGCCGGCTGGGACTGAAACAACATGCAGAGGCGGCGGCAGAAGAAGAAGATGGATGAGTTGCAGGTTAGTGTGTGAATTTAACGGGCACAGAGCCTCCACACCATGGGAAGAAATAAAAGCCAAAACATTTTAAAATTAAATAAAAACAATAAGGCTGGACTTAGGTTTGAGATTTAGGTTTGTAAGGGTTTTTATTATTTTAATTTTTTTTTGACGGGATGGAGAAGGTTCATCAAGAGTTGGAAAGCACCTAAGAGATGATAAAGTGGGCTTTGTTCTCTAAAATAACTCTATACTAGAATTTGTACTCTTAGGTGGTGTATTAGATGGGTCTCTAGGAAATTTATAGGGATGTATAGAGATTAATCAAAGTGGTTTGAAATCTAATTTTATTACGACAGTGGACGTATTGTCTTAAATATATTAAATAATGAAGAGAAAAAGAAAGGAAAGATGAGTTGGAAGTTAGAGATTATCAAAGTGGTTTGAAAACAAATTTTATTAACGATGTATTGTCTTAAATATATATTAAATAATGAAGGGAAAAAAGAAGGGAAAGACGAGTTGGAAACAAATAGGGTAGAGAGATATATGTGGTTAACAAAAAGGGTGTAAAAGTTATATAAAACTTTGATGGGGGGGGGTCAAGGAGGTGATGAACCACTAGTCTCTCTTATCATCCTTAAAATTAAAGTCAAAAAATTACTAAATAAAGAAAATAAAATATTTAGTTATATTAATTTGTTTGTTTATTTGTAATTTATGTACTTAAATAGAGAAACTATATTTTTTTTCAAACTATATTTTATTAAAAAAATAAAATACCTATAAGAAAATTATAATATTATTGACATAAACACACCATACAAATGGATACATAATAGAATATGCTAACCTTTTTTCCACTCAAAAATGAACCCTAAAGTAAAATAATAACCTGGAGATGGGGAATGAATATGTGGGAGTAAGGACAAATAAGAATGCAATAATGATGACTGAATAGTGAATGAGAACTATCACAAAAAATTAACTCATATTCATATTTGTCAATATATTATTGTGTTAAGACGTTCCCATTAAAGTGTGGCACAAAACTAAATGTGAAATGGCATGGGTATGCTAATTTCATTATTTCCAAAATAAACCAATCCCTAAACATTGAAAATAACTAATTGTAATGAATTGTGATCTAAACTTTTTAAAGAATTATAATTTCAAGAGATTTAACATTATTTTCTACTCCTACCAAGGATGTTTGGAATGTAATTTCTTTGGTGATAATTAAAAATAACCCCACTCTGATGGAGTAGTATCATACGTCAGCTACTTCTATAAAAATGTTAGAAAACTACAATAGTTGCAAGCCTTGTGTAATTTACCAATTTACTCCCAACTTGCAACGCACATAGTAGAGGTTATCCACTTGAAGTTTCAATCGTAAGCTTCACCCCTACTACTTTTCAAACTCAACTAAATAATATTGAAATCTCTCACTATATTAATCAACCACGACTCCACTTTGAAAACCATGGAACACACTATTGAAAATATCAATTTTGCTATAAATACTCTATGTTACTATCCTAAAAAAAAAAGTAAAAACAATAAACAATAGGCATATATGATCATTTTTGCTTTTTTTTCTACATAAGATATTAGATTACAAGTGTGTGATACAATGAAACTTAGGCATAGATTTACAACAATTCTTGAACTAAATATGTGATGCATCTTAGGCTTTCCCAATACGTAATAAACTAGATGAATTAGGCAAGCCTTTCAAACCTATGGAAAAATTTAGTGTGATATTTTATCTATACTAAAAGTGGATCCATGTCATTTGAGACTACAAGTAAACTTCTAGGTAACACCGTCAATGAATCTAATAAGATGTGTACCATATTTAACCATGTTACATACAATTTATTTCATGTTTATATAAAAAAAAAAATTAATAAGGATTGGAAAGGGTTTTGTTAAAAAAATTGATAAAGGAAATTTGAATATATCTTTTTTTTAAATAAAAACCCTAACTAGACATCATGAAATCTCAAATACTTAAAAAAAAGCAATAGCAATTGATCATATACAATTATCTCCTTTGTATACTTTAAAGAAGTAGAGAAATGCCAAAATATTGTAGGCTCAAATCCAAAATAAGTCCTTTAACAAACCGTAAAGCTCTTTGGACCATGGAATTCTCCTCCGCTGCAAAAGAAACATGTAAAGCATCATTCCTAGCCCTAATAACTACAATTGCTTGTGTGCAAGAGGAGACATATGTACAAACAGTGGCTAAAGCTAAAGAATCCAAATTTTGGGGATACAAATTTTGATTTATTTCACACTTTAATTAAACTACTGGGAGTTTAGGCAATGAGATGTTATATTAGAGTTTACCCCTTACACAAATGAATTTGAATGCTTTTAGTGAATGTCTTCAATGAAGTAGTTCACCATAGTATTCTAGTGCAAATATGCTCCAATGTAGAATATTCAAGGTGAATGTAATGCCTATTAGAAATAATGAAAAGGATTAAAATGGACATTATACCATTATAGAATTTAGTTGATATTTTATTGCATTTACATGCTCTTGTGTTATCTTCCAGTAATCTTTTACTTGGATATTTGGAAGTGTTGTCTAAAAGAAGTTAGAGTTTTAAATTCATTATGAGGGATTGATGATACTACTCTGGCCATGTTTGTTCATTGCATAGCCCATTCATTTTCTATTTAAATTCTAAAATATACTAGAAACATAAGAAAAAATATAAATATTATGGTTATCAAAATAGTGATGAATTATTTGGTTATGACAATTAATATAGTTATTGCAATGCATAATTATATTTTATTAGTAGTGGATGGTAGAGATGTGCTTCTATTAGCAACTTCACTCATTGAAAATCAAACCATAATATCAAAGAATATCACATTTATGTTGGGAATTTTAGGATTGAGAAGACCAAATAATCAGAACATTAACATTTGGTATGCATGAATCTCTCAAAAGCATAGTTTGGGCAACTAAAAGAGATCATCTTATCATATGCATGTTTGACATTCTAATATTTTCTATTGGTGCAGGTTTTTATTTTCCTAGTGGGATAATTTGTTTTCCCTTAATCATAGTTTTTTCCTACACTTTTATTAATCTTGCTTAGGATAATAAAATGATTTTATTATTCAATAACTAGGAGATAAGGTAATGAGGTGTCCCCGTTCTTAAAGGGTGGAGAATTTACCATTTTTGGTGGTTATTGGTGGTCAAATCCTATTGGTTGGTTTGTCACCTCCATCTTCTACTTAGTTCTTGTAGAGGAGGAAATTTGACACCTCGAAATGACATGATCTCAAAGGGGTGAGTCTTCCTTGACTATCTCAAGGATCAAAGCTCAGGTGATGAGATAAGGAGACAAAGGAGTTTTTGTATATGTTTTATGTTTTATGTTGAATCAAAGGATGAGAGTTTTAGACCAAAAGAGCAAGCTACAAAGGTCTCGTGAGAAAACTGATAGGCTCTTGTCCAAGGATGAAAATGTGGCACGCGGACATTCTCATAGCGTGTTGTGGTCTCGTACGAATGAAAATCGAGTTTACTAACAGAAATAACAATGAACCTACTGACTATTTGGTAACTAAAATTCTCAAGAGTGTGCTAAAATGATAGAATAATAGAAATAAATAGAATAGCAGTAACAAGCATAAACTAAATGAGATTGAAAGGAAATGACAAAATGGAAAAATAAGAAAGGAGACTCATAAGAGGTCCATAGATTAACACTCCTGCAGAGCAACAACTTCAAAACCTGCACACATGAAAATGAGAAAATGGTTGGGGTTATTTTAGGGGCTTTCCTTAGTCAAACCCCCGCATAGGTGTTCCCACCTCCATGGACATCCAAATAGATAAAGATAAAAGAAAATAGCAATAGACAAGATAAATAGATAGACAAGTTAGAATATCAATATGTTACACAAAGTAAAGACGATAATGCAATATAAAAGAATGTAGTTACCCTCCTTTTAGCAAGATGGTGATGTTGAAAGGAAGAGCATGTAGCATTTGGGACATGCCAAGAATGCCAAAGTGTTGGTGTAGAGAGTCAAAGTATAAGAACTTGAGAGAATGAGAGAGAGAGTGAATAAAATGCTTGAGAATGAAGAAGAATGAGAGAATGAGCAAGATAGATTGAGATTGATTGAAGGAAGTGAATCCCATGATAAAATGGGAGGTTTGAAAGGAATATAGGCATGTAAATGGACATTTTAAACATACCTACAAGCTACAGAGGCATTACACTTCTTGGGAAGGCAGGAAATGTAACGTCCCAACAACTACATAGTCAAAAATCTTTTTATAACATTCATGCGACATGCATCGTCCATGACAAAAGCTCACTTTAACGACCGAGAATAAGAGGGATAAAGACAAAATAAAGGTTAGGTGAAGGGGACATTTCATTGTTGAATTTAATTAATCTAAAGGGGAGGTTTATGGAATGTGAAATTGCATAGGATGCAATTTTTGGCATTATAATTCTATATAAACTCACTACCTAGCTTGTATTTTTCATCTTAGAAGCTTTTAATGCAATTTTGGAATTTTATTGCATATCTCTCAAAGTCACTAGTTTGTATTATTTATTTTCTCTAGTTTATGTAGCTTAAAATTTCTCTTATAAAGTTCCTTAGGTTTTCAATCTATTTTAGATTTTTAACATATTATCAAAGCTTTTGTTTTGAGAATTCTAAGTTTATAGATTCCTAATTGAGAGTTTGAGTTTTTCATGTAAGATCTTGTAAATTCTTGTATGCTCTTCTCTTGTATTTTGAACGAACTAGAGAATCATAAAGGATTTATAAAGATTTGATAACCTTTTCATATTGCATATGTGTTTGTGATATTTGGGTGATTGGAGCATTTTTGGTTATATTGTCAACATTTTTTACTATTCCAACATATCCATGAGGCTCGAGAAATTCAAGATTGGCTTTTGTTTCGTCCAATTTAGAGATCATTTGATATAGTTGCAAGTTGGGGTTTGAAGCTTAGATATGGCAAAAAAAAAATTACGGGAACATTTTTGACCCAAATGAGCCTTACCATTGCATTTAGGAGGTTGAGGAGACAAAATTTGATGTAGAATTTACCCATATTTGGTGTCGAGATCCATCAAGGAAAAAAAATTCCCAAGAGGCCGTATGGCTCCCTAAGATTTGTGGTACAATCGTAAGTCAAAAAATTTCAAAAAACAAAATTAAAGCACATATTAAAAAAATGCTCAACGCTTTATGTGTTAAGAACTTAGCACATCGCTCAATGCTACCTAAGTGCTCAATGCTTGCAGTGTTAAGAACTACTACAAGTGATTAGGGAGCAGTCGCTAGTGACTTCCCTTAAACCGTGATTGCACAGTTGGTGCATAAACTGTGACCACCACTCTTTCAAATAGTGACCAAAATCTTCAAACTACTGAATCTTTGCCCAAGATTAGCCAGGTCATCACCCAACAACCACCACCACCATCGACATAGCCCAAGGGGCCACTAGGCCCTCCCTATAAGCCAAATCGAGCCTTTTTCAAACTTGAATAACTTTTTCCATAGTTATCAGATTTTGGTGAATGAGATATCGACGAAAAACTAGAGACAAGAACTTTCCATCCACTAAGATATTGAAAAGAATTTTTGTTAGGTTAGGTGACATTTACATTGTAAATCTAAGTAATTTTTATGTCTCCATGTTTCTTGGAAAGTATCATAGGGGACATGAAAAGAAAAGTATTTAATATTGGTAATATTGTAATTATATTTTTGAGAGGAAATTTAATGTTGGTGGAAGTTACATGGCATTAGAGGAAAAATTATCCCTCTTAGGCATCCACGTTGGGAATTTGGAGAGTCTTGAGCGGGGTGCCCAAGTTTAGAAGGAAACAGATGTCCATTGGTTCTTCATCTGGAAGTTGAACAATCACCAGAGCATCCAGAATGCCAGAAGTTGAAGAGGCTATGGGTTAGGCACCCATGTTGAAGCTTTGTGCATATTAATTAATTTATTATCATGACTCTTGGTTTTCCAAGGAAAGGGCGTGGGTTTTTTCAAGTGGTTTTGGCATCTCTTGTTTCAATTTATCACTATGGTTTTGCCTCCCACAAGTTCTATAAATATGAGCCTTGAGATGGCAGTATCATCATGTATTATTTGGAGGTGTATGGAAGCATCTAAGTTGTAGGATATAAGAAAGGAAGTGTATTGTGGTGTATCTCTCACGAGAAGATAAATAATATACTTTCCCTCTTTTCTTATGTGGAGTTTTTTTTCTATAAAGGGTTTCTCCAAGTAAACTTAGTGTCATATTTGTTTGCTAATTTTTCTATTATGGTGAATGTGTAATCACATACATTTAATTTGATTTGGTAATCTTATTCTTAGATTTGAATACGCATACATAAGTTAATATTGAAACTTAGTTCCACCTTGTTTTCAACATTTGGTATCAGAGCTAACGGTTATGTTTAGAAGGGGATGGCTTTCTCTTAAGTGTTGGAGGTTTTTCTTCTACTTGATACCTAAGCTTTTTTTTTGTGGCATATTGCAAATTTATGAAGAAGATTGTATATCATGGCCTCTACCTCTTGCTAGGATATTGAGAAGTTCAATGGAATGGTCCAAGAGATGTGTAAATTAAAGATGGAGGATCTCCTTGAAGAGAGAGATCAATGGTAGTTAGTTTCACGACAAAGTAAACCAACTGTAATGAATTATGAAAATTAGAAAAGCTAGACAAGAAGGCATGAGGAACCATTTAGTTGTGTCTTATGGATTTCGTCCTTTTGAATGTCTCCACCGAAGACACCATGTATAAGTTGTGGAAAAGGATAGGTGATATATTCCAAACTAAAAGTTTGTCTAACAAGTTATATCTCAAAAGATGTTTATGTTCTTTAAAAATGAAATATGGGGAATCTATTATGGATCATTTAAATGCTTTTAATATTATTATAAGTCAACTTACATTCGTATATGTGAAAATAGAAGAAGAAGATAAATGTATCTTGTTCCTTTGTTCTTTGCCCGAATCTTGGGAAAATTTAATTATTGTCATAAGTGGTGATAATGAAAAACCAAAGATGGACTCCATGATCTCTATACTTCTTTCAGATGAGATGAGGAGAAATTCCATGAATGTTGGCTCCCAAGATGCCTTGCATGTGCAAAGTAGGTCCAAAGAGAAAGGGCCTAAAGGGAATAATAAGAGGGATAAGTCTAAAGGATGTTCTAAAACCCTCAGAAAGGGTGGAGTAAAGTGTTGGAATTGTGGTAAAAGAGGGCATGTGAAGAAGGAAATTAGGAATAAGAAAATTAATTTTAATTCCTTAATAAAAAGTCCTTTGATGATGATTTTGATACTTTATTTATTTCAGCTAACACTATTAGTGTTGATGTTTAGCCTATTGATTCGGGTTGCTCCTACCACGTGACTCCTCACAAGGAGGGGTTTACTAATTATAAAGAATATGATGGGGAGGATTTTTCCTTAGTAACAACAACACAAAGAGGATTGTTGGTAAGGGAAGGTAAAGTTATGTTTCAGTGATGGGAGGATTATAACTCTTGATAATATTTTGCATATTATGGGCTTGCAAGAAATTTACTTTTAGTGTCCAAGTTAAATGATTATGGAATGCATGTAACATTCAATAAGTTTGGTTGTAGGTTGGGAAGAGGGAGTTTGGTGATAGTTAAAGGATCTCGAATAAGGACTTTATTTAGGGTAAATTCCTCTACTTTAAGTAACTATGCTAATGGAACTAACACTAAATGCATGTATGTTGTGGCAACATAGGTGAAAAAAGACTTGAGACTATTTTAAACAAAAAGTTGGTTGACGATATTTTTTATTATTCTATTGGTAAAAATATTTTTTGTGAACATTGTACGTTTGAAAAACAAAATAGATCATCATTTTATAGTGGAACTGACAAGGAAAAGAGATTATTAGAGATTATTCATTCAGATGTATGTGGACTAGTGGATATTGACTCTTGGGTAAATCTTGGTATTATATCTCTTTCATTGATAATGTTTCAAAATACACAGATTTATTTTATGCACTCTAAACCTGGAGTTTTCACTAAGTTTAAGGAATTTAAGGCCTTAGTTAAAAAGCAAATAGATTATAAGATAAAAGTGTTGAGGCCTGACAATGGGGTTGAATACTGTTCCAAATAATTTGATGAAATTTGTAAGCATGCAAGTATTACTCGAGAAAAGACAACTCCTTATACTCCCTAATAAAACGTGGTAGCAAAAAGAATTAACAAAAAGAGCTAGGAGTGTGTTAAGTAGTATGTTAAGTAGTATTAAGTTTGATAAATGTTTTTGGGCAAAAATGGTTGGTACTGCTTGTTATTTAATTAATAGATCTCCTTGTCCAACTCTTGTTGATAAAACTCCTTATGAAGTGTGGATAGGTAGAAATCCTTTTGTTTCACACTTAAGGGTCTTTGGTTGTGAGGATTTTGTTCATGGGCCTCAAGAGAAGCAATCTAAATTGGATCCAAAAGCACAAAAATGTATCAATTTGGCTATAGTGAGAATGTAAAAGGTTATAATATTTGGAATCCTCTAACATATTGGGCACCTTAAGGTAATGTAGATTTATTACTCAAAAAAGGTGCCTTTGTCCCAGTAGCTTTGGATAATAACCCTCTTTAGGAAAGTGATTATCCTCTGAATTGAAAGGTACAACTCCCTTGTATGATATTCAATGAATTTAATTAAATATAAATAAATGCATTGTATTCTTTTAACCTGAAAGCAGGAAAGGAAAAATGCGATTATAAGAAAGGTTTCCAATATCAAATGCAAAGGAAAGATAGTAAAGATACTGGTGCAAAGACCAATCCACATGAGATGAAACGATAATGAAGTGTAATCCCAATACTATCTGGCAAGTGAAACCTATTACAAAGATAAATGTATATACTCACACATAGGAATAAGCATAAACATCAGAGATATACCCAAACACATAGATTTAAGAATATCAAATTATCCCCATAAACTAGATGCCCACAAACAACTAGCAATTTCAATTCACAGTAAAGCAAAATTGTATTCAAAGCATATAATATCAAGTATTTGAAAAATTATGTCTAAAGAGTATTTGTTCCAAAAATAAACATATATATAAGCGGATGAGTAACCACCTCTCTTTCTTCCCCATAACTAACTAAAACTATAAATTTTTTTCAAGAAATAAGAGCAACTAAAAAGTCGAGATAGTGGCACCTCACTTCCAGACTTTGTAGATGCAACGAGTCTTTTTCGTAGGGCTTGGAAATCCTTTTTGATAGGTAGCAACTCCTTATGTTGTGGAATAGTTATGTTCCCCATTTGTAACCTCCATGCTAGTTGGCTATCTCAAACAACTTCAATTCTTTGATCGTAATTCTTCATGAGTCTAGTCGCCTAGGAAAAAATGAGGTCCAATTCACTAAATTTCCTCAAGTACTTAGCGTTGAAAGATTGGGAATTAAAGATCTAATCAACTATCTTTTGGAAATCGTTCTCCAAGACTTTAGCGTTCTCATTATTTCCATCTCCTCCCCTGTTAGGTTGCAATCTGAGGGCGAAAAAATTCTTATGAACCTCTTCTAAGATCGTGTTGCATTCAGTTAGGATTTCCTGGAGTTTTTGTAAGCCTTATCTTGTAACTTGTAACTTCCATTCTACACTCTTATTCTAGATTATGCAACGGGCGTCAGTAGCACTAGGTATGATTTCTTTGCGGCTAGCTTCTCCATCCCAAAACTTATCATTGCTTTGATTCATTTGCGTACCAACTCCATATTCTTTCCTCTTTCTCAACAACAATGATTTCCTCTTCAATCTTAGACCTTGAAGCATTCGCCCTTTGGAGAAATTTAAAAGATTCATAAATAATTTGATTACCTTTCCTTACTAAGTTGTCTCTCCACTCCTCAATAGCTTTTCCAAAGGTTTTGAAATCCTTCATTTTACTTACTACTTCCTTTCTTATTATTTCCATGGGATCAGAGGATGAGTCAACATGAGAAATTGGTCGAGGATGAAGATTAAAGACTGATTTTGGACATTCAATCAAAACTTTGATTTTCTTCTTTAACGCATCCTTACTCTCCTTATCTTTCTTTGATCGCTAAACCATCCTTGTTGTCGATACCTAGAAGTTTTTCACATCTCCATCCCTCGTAGGAGGTCCTAAATTAATCCTGTCAATGTCGAAGTCACTTGCAATTGCCTGAGTAATCTCTTTCTATGCGGTAGGATGTGCAACTTCTAGACATAGATTCCTTGATTCAACATCATCTATTAGTCTAGTAGTGGTTTCAATTTCTTGGGCTTGGGAGTCCTTTGAAGTAATTGGCCTACCATATCTTGTCTCGGAAGCTCAAGATACACCACCTTCCTTTTCTTTGACAATGTGTCTTCCAACCAAATGGGGGTGACAAGGATAGTGGTCTCCTTAGAGTTGGAAGAATATAATATCCTTTTGGTGGGAGGGGTGTTAGTTTGTATATCCTGCGATGAAGGTGGAGTAGACATTTTTTTGAAGGTGCATTTACTTCTCTAATAGGTGATGACTGACGAGATGAGGAGGAAGTACTGATTTCAATGTTGCCTAAATCACTTTCTTCTCTCAAGGTCTCTTTATCCTTATCCAGATGGGGTAGATCAAAGAGATCTTCTCCACAAGTCTGTTGAAACACATTCCCATCAGGGGGTTGCTCATTGCCGTCACCCTAGATCCTCGATGGCATTGGATGTGAAGCAGATCTAGAGGTTCTTGCAATCACAGAAGGTTGATCATTACCTCTCGCAAGTTGAGTATTATGTGACCTAGTTTGGGGGCGAGATTGCTCTATTTTCTTTTTAGTGACCCACTCCTGAGTCCTTTCTAGAACATTTGTGGTTCTTGCTTCAATTGTCTCTACTTCTTTATTACTCCAATCCATAGCAAGGATGGGATGATTTGCTATCAATTTCATAAAAAATAGATCTACTAGATCAGATTCATTATCCTCAATTCGTTGTATATCCCAGCCCAAACCATAAACTGTGATTATCTGTCTCAAAGACAGTCTCATCCAGTTTCTTCTCCTCACCTCAAATTCATCAAAGCAGTCAGCCCAATAATCCTCCAAAGCTAGCAAATTGAAGAAGCCAGGTTCTAGCTTCAAATTATCCTTCACATAATCTTTGAGATCAAAAGGAAAATTCTCATCATAAGTATGCAAATTTTACCTATATATTTCCTTTTTCTATGTTTAAAGCATCAAACATAGATTCATAAGTGAAGGGACCAAAGCCAACTAGAAACTGTGATGTTACTCTTCTTCGCTCTTGGCACCTTTTGTTAACATCAGCTAACTGTCTATAGACCTTGATCATTATGAATTTATCTTCTAGGTGTCTTGGGAGTTTTATAGGGAAACCCGTAAAACCACCAACTCTCATATAAGAGAACCTTTGAAACTGGATAAAATAGTTGCCATAGGAATTGACAAACTGCATGGCTTCTGGTGAAAGTCGCATAAAAAAATTTCCTTGTAATTCCCTGGCTACTCTCATGGTAAAAGCATCAAATATCCTCCTATGATGAAGGAAGCTCTTGTTTAGTTGTAGCTTATCAAGGCACTCAAAAAACCAATACCTGGTCACGAGGAAGGTCACTTGGCCTCAAGCCTGGCCATAGTCTGGTGCTTGCAATGGCATAAACTAAAAAAGAAGACATATGGAATGCTTTATTAATGGTGAAGAAAATGAGCAAACTGTGTATCTTGTCACTGATGAGCTTTGCCCAGTCTAAAAACTGGCTTCCATCAAGCACAATTTGGACAAAAAAGTACATCCACTCTTGGAAACCATAAGCATCTTCATTACCCTAGACTTTGTGCAACAACATAACTAAATCGAATATCTCATCTACGAATTGATTCCTGAGCAGATTTTGGGGCAATTGAGATTTACCCTGCCTAGGCTTTGCCAACCAATTCTTCGCCATTATATTCTGGTAATACCCCTTTTTTAGTGTGAACTCAACCTGAGCATTGGTGAAATCTAGGGCCAAGTAAGCCTCTCTTTTCAGAATCCCCAGACATGAGGTAAAGGTGGTCCTTTGAATTTTAACTACCAACCTATTGTCTTCTATTCTAATTTCCCAAGCTTGAGAATCTTAGGCATTCAAGAATTAATTATGGGCATTGGACAAATACAAGGAATATAATTGCTTCCACCAGTCCACTGTCGACTACCTTTCATGTGATGGGTGGTGGATTGGGTGCATTGAATTTTTCCCTAAATTCGTTCATGTTCACCTGCCCGAGCTTGGTATCTCCTATCTCAAGCAATTCTCAAGTTAACCCTGAGATATACTCATAACCTTGACACTTAATTCTTGTCATGACTAAAATCCTAGGGTTTGAATGAAATTTCATCGAGCAGATTGTAATGTAGGGAAAATAAGCTCAGAAACTAAAAATTTGAAAGGAAAAGACAAGGATGTAAATACCTCAAAACAACCTTGACTCTTGAGGATGAAAATCTGCATCAGCATGCTCTCCCTCATCATGCCTCCTAGTGTTTATATCGCAGCCAAGAATTTTTGTTTCCTGCATGGATTTCCTTTAATTCCTCATAGGAAATGTGTGAGTAGATAGGCAATAAATGACATCCTCTTATCATGTAGGCATGTGTCAGCTTTCATATCAACACTTCATTTCAACCGCTTTTCAAAAATTTAAAAAGGAATAGCTAAAGGGGAAGAGAGATGGGTAGTTCATATAACATTGTAAATCACCACCAAGGTTCATCCTTCATTATAAAACAATGACTACCTTTCAATAAGTGTTGATGATTTAATCGTTCTCTCTTTGAGGTGGAATACGAGGGAGTTCAATAAACTTAACAAAACATCACCAACATTGAATTAACTAAGAAAACAAATCAGAGCGAGAATTACAAAGGTTCACCTAACTCGAAAAAACACAACTGCATGTTAAAAACCATATAAGGGAAAAAGCCTTGTGGCGAGCAAAGAAGAAGTTAGAGAAACCTTGGTAAACACCGTCAAAGTTATGTTGTTTACTTAAAACACCATTAAATTATAACTTAGCCAAAACTAGGAATAAAAAAAAAATTCCAGGGATGACAAAAATGTGGTAACACGTATAAAATAATATTTTTTAGAGATGTGATTTTTAAGGAATTTAGAGCTTACGTAGGAGAAGAACAACCAAAGGAGAAAGATAAGACAAAGGTAGTGTACTTCGAGACAGAGATTTAGAAGCAAGAAGATGAACATGTGGAAGAACAATCAAATGGATTTGAGCATGGAGAAGAAGAAGAAGAGGGTTCATATAGTTCAGAAGATGTGTAGAATGATCACACAAAAGAACAAGTGGAACCTATTACTCCTACTTTAAGGAAGTCCATAAGGTAATAGAATCTAGTTGACAAGTATAGCCCATCAAATTACCATTGTGTATTTGCTTTGTTAAGTGTTGACGATGAACCTAGATCTTTTAAGGAGGCTCTCTCTTCAAAGGAAAGTGAGTCTTGGTTGCAAGACATGTAGGAGGAGATGATGACTTGGTAGTTGTGACACTTGAGATATTGTTAGTTTACCCAAAGGAAGGAAGCCCATTGGTTGCAAGTGGGTATTTAAAAATAAATTTGGTGTAGATAATTGGTTAGAGTGGTATAAAGCCATATTAGTGGCTAAGGGCTACTCTTAGAGAGAGGGAGTTAATTTTGGTGAAATTGTATCTCTTGTAGCTAAATTATCTTCTATTATATTCCTATTGTCTATTGTTGTTGCTTGTGATTTTGAGATAGAGAAAATGCATGTTAAAACTTCTTTCTTGCATGGGGATCTTGAGGAGGAAATTTACATGCGACACCCTGATGGTTTTGTTATGAAAGGAAAAGAACAATTGGTTTGCAACTTGAAGAGATATTTGTATGGTTTTAAACAGTCACCCAGAATGTGGCAACAAATTTTTGATACTTTTGTATTGAAGTTGGGTTTTCTTAGGAGTGATGAGGATAATTATGTTTATATTAAGGTTATTGATGATCATTTTCTAATCATTGTCTTGTATATTGATGATATGTTATTCACGGGTAACAGTAAGGTAATGATTAGGGAGCTCAAGACAACTTTTTGACACATTTGATATGAAGGACTTGGGGGCTGCAAAAAAATTTCTTGGGATGGAAATCATTAGAGATTGGGCTCACAAAAATATTTGGTTAAGTCATAGTAAGTATGTGAAGGTTTGATATGCATGACTGTAAGCCAGTTAATAATCCATTTTCAGTTGGTACTAAGTTGAGCTTAGATATGTGTTCTAATTTTGATGACGATTTTGAGGAGATGTCTAAGGTTCCTTATGCTAGTGTTGTTGGTAGTTTAATTTATGCAATGGTTTTCAATAGACCAAATATAGCCCAAGTAGTGGGAGTTTTAAGCAGGTTTATGTCTAACCCTAGTAAAGAGCATTGGACTTTTGTTAAGAGGGTGTTTAGATATTTGTGTGGTACTTTAGATTATTATTTGGTTTATCACAGTACTAATGATGTGGTCAAGTCATTAGACATATAAGGGTTTGTTGGTGCAGATTGGGCAGGTGACTTGGATAGTTAAAGGTCCACTAACAACTATGTGTAGACACACAATTTATCCTGATTAATAAAGCATGCTCGATTCTGACCTACTAACACCATTTCTTCTTTAAACATCCTCTTTGCTAAGTATTTAATTAAATAGTCCTTATTTGATTCAATTCATCAAATCCCTCTTTTAATTGAACCAACTAATCTTTATCATCATATTCGTCTCTTTAATTATAAGTTTATTTAATTAATCTCCTAAAGTCATCCATTTAAATTAAATAAATCAAATTTATTTAATTTGATCCTAACATCATCCCCTTTAGCTAAATAAATCAAAACATTTATTTAACTAAGTCTAAAACACTTTTCTTCTCCTTTTGATTTATTTGAATCCATAAATCTAAGTCAAAAAGTCAAATCACCTAATCAGGTCACTTAAGTTAATCAAATCATGATTAAATCTAATCTAATGCAAGTCCCATCCTCTAGCTTTTCCCACTTGCACAAATAAATCATTTAATTGATTTATTAAATCTTTTATTTTCCATCAACATGGCATAAAAGTGGAATATCCCTCATTTCAAATCTCCCTCTCAAATGACTTGTCCCTTCCAACATAGAATTAACTCCCCTATTACATGTCCCCCACTTGGCATTTAATACTTTTCTTCTCCCTCCAACAAGCCATCTTTTTAATATCAAATCTCCCCCTCTTGGGCACATTCATCAAAATGTGCACAACCTTCATCCTCTCACATTTTGACAAGTGGCATCTTGTCATTAGCTCATGTTTTGTCCCACATACTCCATGTTTTGCATTCTTCCATCCTTCTTGGTTATAAATAGAGGCCTCCTCTATTGTATTAATCCTCCACAACTCTTAGTATCTTTGTTATACACACATCATCTTACATCTTCTTCGTCATATCACATAGCATCTTCAAAGCAGTTTTCATCATTTAGCTTATCAAAAGGGGTTGGGAAAGGGATATTTTCCACATCAAAATAACACCAATCGCCCTATAAGATGTTGGTTTGATCATTTGAATAATGTCCTACTGTGTTTTACTTACTTTTGTGCTTTGTTTTCATTATTCTTGTGTTCAAATCAATTTTATAGCGAGTGGTTTATTTTGGTTTACTAACAATGACCAATGGAATATTTTGTCCATTGTTAGTGACTGCAGATTCTCTTGCTCACATTTTGGCACCTAATCCCACGCCTTAAGTGGAACGGGAACGATTGAATAGCCTTAAGTGGCCAAGCGGGTGAGTGTTGGTTCTGGTGTTCACAGTTTGTTGTCATTAAGAACCTTGTTTATAGTAACCAACCAGTCCATCCAATGAGTTTATCAAAGTGGTGCATTGGAACTTAGATTCCAAGAAGTTACTTGCCATGTCCGGTCTTGGTTAAAATATAGAGGTTAAGACTTCATTCTTAACATACCTTTATTTTTTTTCCTTGGTTGCATGTAAAATCATCTCTTCTACTATGAAGGGCATGAGGCAAGCCCACCAAGAAAAATGTACCAATTGAGCTAGGATGTTATATTGCTTGTGAGTCAGTTTGAAAACACAGTGCTTGGATCCAAAACATTGAGACAAACATTAAACAATCATTCAAATTTCAAACCCTTTAGAAGAGCAAATATCTTGGACAAAATTCAAGTGTTATTGCTTGCCCTAGGGATCCTATCCTTAGAGGATTCTAAGTATTTGGATTCATATCTCAATTTTCTTTTCCTAAAGTCAACATTAGGGAACTATCACCTTGATTTTCTCGATTTCCTCATAATGGACTTTGTGGGATGAAAAGAAATTGAGACATAGACATTCAATTTGACAGCTAAAACAAGAAGTGTGTTTGTGGTAAAAGCAATTCATTAAACAAGATTAAATAATTGAACCCCACACGAGTGCTTGTTATCTTTTGTCTTATGGTTTTCCATGCAATCATTAGTCTTTTGGTTTGAACTACTCTTAGAGAAAAACATGTTCTTCAATATCTTGGTCTAGTAAACAAGTCCTTCCTAGGTTCATTTAGGATCAAAATAAAACACTTCATCCATCCCAAACATCTATCAAAATCCATCCCACAAACAACTTTAGAGCTTTGGAAACATCATTTTAGACTTGGGTAAATTATCAAAATCAAAATCACCTTGTTTAGTTAGGAGTATGGGAATGCATCCTTTCTCATACCTCTAGTTAAATCAACACACCTTTGAACGAGTTTATCCTAAGGTCACATCCAACATCTTAGGGTTTACAAGTTCATTATCTAAATCAAACCCTAAGTCTAGCATTGATCCAAAGTTCTTAAGAGTTCAACACCCATATCATTCACCCCTTTCATCATTCATCTCATCATTGGTCCTAAACACCTTAGAGGTCAACAAGGTCAAAACACAAGAAGAACATGGAATATAAACTTGATCCATACATCACGAGCAATCTAAACCAACCAAACTATCAAAGCCTTACAAAACCAATGGATTATCAAACTCACACTTATATAATCCATACATGGTGTCATTATCTCCCGCAAACCTCAATGGTACAACAAATATGAGTAGACCTGGTCAAAATTTTGGAACACCTTTCCCGATGGTAGATTTAAATTCAAGTCCAAACTTACAAATTTATCAACCAAACAATCAATGCATGAATCTTCAAGCAAACAACATCATCCCACCAAATCCATGAATGCCAAGTACAAGTTTTCTAAACATGAACATTTCAAATCCACACTTGGAAAACTTTGGGATAGATATGTTTGTGAATCGTACAAATGTTGTTCAAAGTCCAAACAAGATGATATCGACTCCATGTATTGATCCAAGTCAAGGTAACACCATGCAAAATCAAAGTTACCTAAATCAAGGCAATGTGATTCCCAACCACAAAAATGTTCAATTTCAATCCATAATGCCAAATCTGAACATCATCCCAAATCAGAACATTGTCCAAAATCAATTTGTCCATGATCCCATACAAACACCACAAATACACATTCCAAATCTGCTTGAACAAAATTGTCAACCACATCAAGGGAGTCAAGATCAAAATCAAGACCAAACTTTGCTAGATCAAATTGCTTCACTTGCCAAAATAATTGAAGCATTACAACAAGATTAATACACTCTTCCATTGTTGAACCATATCATCAAAGCATTGAGTTGTGTCCATATCCACATCAAGAACAATATCTCCAATGTCAAGAAGTTAGATATCAAGATCGACCACATCAACAAATCCAATCACCACATCTCAAAGATCACTCACCACATCTCAAAGATCAATCACCACATCTCCAAAATCAATCACCACAAGGACAATTCAAAGGTAAAATCTCACAAGGTAACAAGCAGAAATACACACCACTTGGGAAACCAATTGAATCGGTCATGCAACAGTTGGTGAAGGAAAATCTTATTAAAATACCTATCCATGAGAACTATCAAGAACCCCTAGTAAAACGGCCTTGGTATAATGAGAATCACCTTTGTGATTTTCACAAAACAAAGGGACACACCACATAAAATTGCATTTGACTCAAAAATCTCATCCAACACCTCATTGATCAAAAGATAATCATTGTTGGGGACAATGATGAAAATTCGACCACTAGTGATAGCATTCACAATCTCTCTGCCGCAATTGTTGAAAACAATGTTCAAGACCTATCCATCAATGAGCACATTGAAGATGTTTCCACCTCATCCGATGACCAACTCACAATACATCAAGAGCCACTTTTTAGTGATATATTCCAAGGAGTGTTAAGAGTTATTTGATCCTATTGACATAATCCACGACCCATCGACCACTGATCATGTTGAAAATGTCTCTACATCACCTAATGAGTTAGAGAACATATCTCAAGAATTTATTCCAAAGCATGATCAACATCTTTCACCAAGGTCTAGCAATGGTCCTTTCCAAGACATATTGACACCCTTTGACCTCGTGGTTACAGATACTGAAGGAATCCCCAACTCAACACTTGATCCAAGTACACTCAAAGATCAAGAGGATATTGAGCCACTTCCCATGCCTAATGAAGATATCCAAGAGCTATTTGTAAGCAATCCATCCTTTGAAACTGACCCATGTCAAGAACTTGATCCAAAGCATGTTGAAAGCAATTCCCAAATCATTCAAGATCAAGAATTTGTATCTCCAAGATACTATAATGATCTAATGGACACTCTCCTATCTATACAAGATGTTGCAAAAGATGATCATATCCACATAGCACATACTCCTCCATCTACCTATGAGATGCTTTATGTGGATGGACACGTAGATGATCTTCATTCAGAACAAGATTCCTTTACTCCTGACATTATTACACAAAAAGAGGAGGTTATCGATTCCTACAATGAAACAAAATTGTCAACATCAGGATTAAATATATCCAAGATTCAGACTAAGGACATCAAGTATGAAGGTATCCAGCCTCACCCACTCAAGGAAATAGGTCAGACAAAATAGGATAGTCCAGAGTCAGCAGAGTAACAAATTGAAATAACATCATTTGCAGTGGTCATTTATCAGAGAAGGCTTACTGAACAAGACATTTTAAAACAAGCAGAAGCAAAGAACAAAGGTGCTACTACCACCATACTGGGGGCAACTATGTCTCAGGCAAACATCAACATAGGGAGTACAAAGAATCCTTATGATGAAACCGATGCCAATACTACAACCAACCATGTCATGAATCTTCATCCACCCATCATCCCATCCACAAATTGGGACCAACATCAAAAGAAAGAGTTAAATCAAAGTACGAAGAACATTATCAAAGAAAAAGAGGCTAAGAAGCATATCGGACAAATCAAATACATATGGATACTAAAGAATTAAAAGAAAGATTATCCCTATCAAACTCCATTAGTCAAAGAAACTATGGGGCAAAATAAAAAAGGGAAACATATCCATCAAAGATGTCCACAAAAGAAAAAGCAGGCTTCTCAAGCAACGTACAAAGTATATCAAGCGATTGGTCCTAATTCCATGCACACTTTCGTATCCACCCATCATTGCTCATCTTCCCAAGTTTGGAGAGTCAAGGGTTCCAAGATGTCAACCAATCCATATTTTATTACTAAACACACTCCATCCATGCCTCCACGCATAATATCCAATTCTTACATTGACCATGTGTTGGCAATGACCCTTCATCATAAGGATTTAAAAGGCATTCTATTGCAATGTGTGCATGGAGACAAAGTTAACTCTGGTATCAACAAAGCAGATCAAGAATCTCAAAATTTGCTTTCAAGTGCACATATCTTGGCAAAGCAACTTCTTCATGCAGGATATCGATGGCACATTATGACAGAAGCATCTACATCAACACCACCGAGTGGTTCAACATGAGCTTAAAATCTTTCAGAAAAATAAAAAAAATAAAAAAGATATGAAAATCCAAAAAAAAAAGAAAAAGGATTAAAAACAATAAAGAGAAAAAAATTGTCCTCTAGTGAAAACCACTATGGTGGCATTTTGGATATGTACCATGATGAAAACCTGGCAAACAAGCATCATGTGTAGAATCGAGCATCTGCATGCGTTAATTCAGGTGAAAGCATCTTATCCCATCTATAATAAATCTAGCATTCCATCCATCTTATCCATAACAAATCCATCCATCCATTAACCATTTATCCAATCCATTTTCACTCATTACCATCCATTTTCCAAGTTATCTTGATCTTAACAAAGTTTGGTGCACACTTTATGCTTGCTTATGGTAAACATCTTGACATGAGTTATTTTCATTGATCCTGTCCTACCCAACAATATCTAAGCCATGAAGCATTATCCAAATGAGCATACTTTGTTCAAACACCTTATCTTATCGCAAGATAATCATTGGCATCCTTTGCGTGCTTACCATATCCATACATCCACACACCTATCCAAACATACACCCATGACATTCCATACATTGCTAGACACTGGGGGCAGATATTTACATCTTGCTTCGGGAATAAATCTTGATCTATATCCTCCAACTTAAGTGGTGATTCAAACATTGGCAAACGTGAAATCAATTTGGTCAAGCATTTGTGAGCCAAAAATCCAAATCACTAGCCCATGCCATATTTTGATGAGAATATGTTCCTTATCAAGCTTTATCTTTCGTCGATCATCAATCCAAACAATTAATATCAGTTACATCTAATTTGCACGTCAACGTGACATCAAACTATTCAAAATGAGTTTGTTCCAAAATCCCTGTGTTGCTTAACACTATCATTGCATTGTTGTGTATCCTCAACAATGTTATCATCATCAATCCCTCATCATCTTGGGATATCCTTCCTTATCCTTGTGTTGCTTAACACTATCCTTGCATTGTTGTGTATCCTCAACAATGTTATCATCATCAATCCATCAATCCGATCAATCGACCCTAGCTTGGTTTTCAACAAAATCCCAAACAGAGCACTAATATCATCACACATATCTATATCCAAATCGTCAAAATCATGCGAAAAATCCAAAAACATTAAAAAATCATTAGAAAATCCAAAAAAAATCCAAATCATATCAAAAATCCAAAAACATCAGAAAAGCAAAAAATCTAAAAACATCCAAAATCAAATCAAAAGATCCACAAAGCATTCATAAAAAGTAAAAAAAATGTCAAAAACATGTTGTCTGAACCACGTCGTCTCTGAGCTTAAACGTAGGCAAGGCTAATTGTTGATCAGCCCCCAAGACATCAAAATCCAAAAACATTCATAAAATCTCATAAAATCCAAAAACATTCAAATAACCCAAAAATACCAAAAACAACCTCAAAACATTTCAAAAACACCAAAAATATCCAAAAATTTGAAAAAATCCATCTGTCTCATCTCGCTTTCACCCGCAATAAACATCACTCATAATAATCAATCATCACCCTCAACCTTTGGTGAAACAGTTGGAAACAAGTCTAGCAGTTCAAAAAGTGAAAACTCAAAATGTCAAAATCTCAAGTCTAGTTCAACACGTAAACAAGTTGGTTAACTCTTTGTGTCAATAGCCTATCATCCAATCATTCCCATTTCAAATCATTTGATATTGTCATGTCCTAGGATGAATCCTTCCTACAATGGACATCAACATCAGGCATCACCGTAGTTTAGTCTTGGCTAGCAGTCTTGAAGAACATTAGCTTGTTTGTTTGCTTTACCTTGATCTGTTGATTTATCTTATTGTGCTCATTCCAAGGACCTCTCGATGATATCCCAAACAAAAGGATTTAGAGAGATAGGAATGGGGCAATGATCATTATCTTTTTATCTGTTGTTCTTGTTGGATGTCTTTGTAAAATAACCTTGGCGAATACTTGCTTTATTAGGTGTGTATGGAAAGTGTTTTAGATATCTTGTTGACCACATAGGAAGGCTTGCCTTCCTATGTTTTGGTCTGAGATGTTTGAAGTACCTGAAGTGCATCCTAGTAAGACTTTTGTATGTCAGGTGTGAACAAAGATACTCCTATCTGATTGTCGAGTCAAAGTCCATCACACTAAGTGCAACGCCATCCTGGTTCTTTATACCTTGATGCATCATGCTTATGCATGTTATCAAACATAAGGTAAGTATCTCTTTTAAAGTCCCAATTCCTGATAATCAAATCATCCATCTCTAATAAAGTTGGGTTGTTGAATCCTCTTGTCATTATCTCATTTCTTCTTTTCCGCGCTAACATCATACCAGAATAGTTAATCATCATCACCAGTGCATCCATCCTGCATCCACAAATCATTAGCATACATGCTTCTCATAATCATAACATATCACATCATCCATCTCATCCATCTCAAATGTAGGGCATCATATCATCATTTAAGTTGTTTAGGATAATATAGATTAGTTATTCTAAGCATCTTAAAACCATCTCATTTGCATCATCATTATAATCATCCATATGTCCATCTTGAACCTATTTATCGCGAGATCGACTTTCAAATTGAACTTTTCGCTCGATCTCTCGAGGGGGCAATGTACCAGTATACTTCTTTCCGCTGGGGCATCCAATTTTATTTTTTTAATTTTGATCGCGGTAAGTTTTTTTTTTGAACCAACAGAGCAAGTACATTGTTTCAAAGAGGGGCAAAATGTAGAAACATAATTTATCCTGATTAATAAAGCATGCTCGATTCCAACCTACTAACACCATTTCTTCTTTAAACATCCTCTTTGATAAGTATTTAATTAAATAGTCCTTATTTGATTAAATTCATCAAATCCCTCTTTTAATTGAACCAACTAATCTTTATCATCATATTTGTCTCTTTAATTAAATAAATCAAGTTTATTTAATTTGATCCTAACATCATTCCCTTTAGCTAAATAAATCATAACATTTATTTAACTAAGTCTAAATCACTTTTCTTCTCCTTTTGATTTATTTTAATCCATAAATCTAAGTCAAAAAATCAAATCACCTAATCCTCACTTAAGTTAATCAAATCATGATTAAATCTAATATAATGCAAGTCCCATCCTCTAGCTTTTCCCACTTGCACAAATAAATCATTTAACTGATTTATTAAGTCTTCTATTTTCCATCAACATGGCATAAAAGTGGAATATTCCCTCATTTCAAATCTCCCTCTTAAATGACTTGTCCCTTCCAATATAGCATTAACTCCCCTCTTACATGTCCTCCACTTGGCATTTAAGACTTTTCTTCTCCCTCCAACAAGCCATCTTTTGAATTTCAAATCTCCCCCTCTTGGGCACATTCATCAAAATGTGCACAACCTTCATCCTCTCACATTTTGACAAGTGGCATCTTGTCACTGGCTCATGTTTTGTTCCACATCCTCCATGTTTTACATTCTTCCATCCTTCTTGGTTATAAATAGAGGCCTCCTCTATTGTATTAATCCTCCACAACTCTTAGTATCTTTGTTATACACACATCATCTTACATCTTCTTCATCATATCACATAACATCTTCAAAGCAGTTTTCATCATTTAGCTTATCAAAAGGGGTTGGGAAAGGGCTATTTTCCACATCAAAATAGCACCAATCCCCCTATAAGATGTTGTTTTGATCATTTGAATATGTTTTATTGTGTTTTGCTTGCTTTTGTGCTTTGTTTTTATTATTCTTGTGTTCAAATGAATTTTATAGGGAGTGGTTTATTTCGGTTTACTAACAATGACTATTGGAATATTTTGTCTATTGTTAGTGACTACAGATTCTCTTGCTCACACTATGTATTTACTTTGTTTGGAGGTGTAGTGAATTCAATGAGTAAGAGGTAGTCTACAATTGTTTTTTCCACCACATAAGCAAAGTATATGGTTGCTACACATTCCTTTAAGGTGGAGATATAGTTACAGATACTTGGTAATGGCATTGGTTTTGATTGCAGGACAGTGAGGATTGGATGTGATAGTTAGAGTGCCATTTGTATGGCCAAAAAACCTATGTATTATGCTCGTACTAAGCATGTTGATGTTCAGTATTGCAACATCACAAATTGTCACCCATGATAATTTCACACTATGTTTTGCTCCCCTTTAAGGTATTGGACCTAACTAAGCATTCAACTTCCTAAATTACGCATTCCACAACTTATTTTAAATATTTTATGATAATTTGCAAGCATAAAACAAATGCTCTCATTTAATACTTTGTCTCCGACTTTTAAAAATTTCAAAAATAGGGTTGGGGCACTGGCGCCTAGGGTGCCTATGTCCCCCTATCTTGGCTCCAAATTCAAATGTCAATTGTGACATTTTATTATTTGAAATTCAAATATTTAAAGTCAACTGTCGAGATTTAATTTTTGAGAAATTAAATAAATGCTTATAAATACCTAGTCATTTCACCATTTGAAATCTAAGGACTGAGAACAAGCAAGAGGTGAACATTCATGGGAAAATACTATTGTTAAGAGTATTCAAGAGTAGCATTTTTAGAGCATTATTACAACAATTCAAGATCTAACATCATGTCCAATTTTATGTGTTCATGTTACTTTGTGGAGGCTAACATTGTTGTAGGTCTCCAAGCATTCAAGCAACTCTATCAAGCAAGCTCCAAGATCCTTGAAGTGATGTGTGTGACTTCATTCCTTCAAGGAAGCCATTGAAGGATGGTGAATTGTAACAAGTGGTTCATTCATCATTTCCTTCATTTCCCTTTATCGATTTATCATTAGCATTGCCATTGTGGAAGAGGAAACATCAACACAAGATTTGACTGAGGCAAGCCCCTAAAATGGCCCAAGATTCTCTCTCTTTGTGAATGTGTAGGTTACGGGTTGAAGAGGATCAAACGAAGTTTGGAAAAACTTTGTTCATGGTTGCATTTGAAATCCTAGTCCTTGATAACCCATGGAAATTCAATTACAAAAATATTCAGAAGCGATCTGGATAGTTTGTAAGCGAGAAACAAAAGTACAGATTCAACATTAGAGGACTATGAAAATAGATCCAAAAAATCCCTAGTAGGACAATGGCACCCCTGACACCAATGTCTTGACAATTTATGCTGAAATTTATATCACAATTGCATAGTGTCATCTTCTTTCTATTTCTAGTGTCTGATTTCCTCTGTGATATTCTAGATTTGTTGTTTCTGCATAAAAGTGAAAATTTACATTATTAGGAAATTAGATCATTGTATTTCATTATTAGGTCATTTCCATATTTGATTAAGGGTAGGTTGACTTTCCTTTCAGGTTGTAAGTCAATCTCATACCTTATCCAAATCCATCAAACCACTCGAACCATGTCAAATCTCTAATAAATGAATGAACCATTTGAAAAAAGGTGCATATTTACCCTAGGGTCAAATCTTAGGGTTTACCTTTTCTATGTTTCAAGTATCACTTTGTGTAAGAAATGATTGAGAATGGTAAGGCCTTGATTGATAAGGTTGACACTTTGAATAATGTTGTAGATTCTCTTATGAAGCCAACCACAGATAAGTTCTCTTGGTCCAAGAAGGCCATGGGTCTTGATCATTATACTTTTTTTTTTATCTCTTGGATATAATTGCAATGTATAACATCAAGTGGGAGAATGTTAGGTTAGGTGACATTTACCTTGTAAACCTAATACATTATGTCTTCAAAAATTTCTTGGAAAGTGTCCTAGGGGTCATGAGAGAAATGTATTTAACATTAGCATATAATGTAATTATATTTTTGAGAGGAAATTTAATGTTGGTGGAGGTTACATGTTACTATGGAATAAATTATCCCTCCTAGGCATCCAAATTAGGAATGTGAAGAGTTTTGAGTGGGGCACCCAAGTTTAGAGGGAAACAAGTGTCCATTGGTTCTCCATTTGGAAGTTGAACAGTCACCGAAGCATTCTGAATGCCAAAAGTTGAAGAGGCTATGGGTTAGGCACCCATGTTGAAGCCTTGTGCATATTAATTAATTTATTATCATGGCTTGTTTTTCCAAGTAAGGGTCATGGGTTTTTGCACCTCTTGTTTCAATTTACCACAAGTTCTATAGATTGGAGCCATGAGATGGTAGTATCATCATGTGTTATTTGTAAGTGTATGGAAGCATTCGAGTTATAGGAGATCAACAAGGAAGTGTATTATGGTGTATCTCTTTTGTGAAGATAAATAATATACTTGCCCTCTTTTCTCGTGTGGAGTTTTTTCTCGAAAGGGTTTCTCCACATAAATTTGGTGCCATATTTGTTTGTTGATTTTTTATTATGGTGAATGTGCAATCACATACATATAATCATATTTGGTAATCTTATTTTCATATTTAAATGTACATATATAAGTTAATATTGCAGATTATTTTCATCTCACTTTCAACATTTTTGTCATTTTTGCCAGATATTTCAAGTTGAAGTTGTTTGTTGCTAATTTCTTCAACGAGCCAAAACTTTTTCCTAGGAGCTCTATTTTTCAAAAACAAATAGGCATTAGAAAGGTATTGAAGAGAGCAACACATTTATAGGGCTAATTTTTCAAGATTTTGTTTCAAGTTCATTCTATATCAAATTCTCTAATTTTGGAAATTGTGGGCCTATTGAGCATTGTATCTCGGAAAAAGATTTGTAAACACACTAAACTATAAAGTTTCAACCTTATAACATTTGGGGGGTGATTTTGATAGTAGTGAAAAGGGTGGGATTGTATTGGTGTTCTTGTGTTCTCTTTCTTTTGACACATCCTTTTGCATTTCTTCATTATGGCCCAAATACTAGTTCCTATTCTAACTACATACAACCATTTTGAATGGAAATATAAAATGTAAATTCACTTAATAAGTCTTGGTTTGCATTGAATAATAATGGGACTAGAAACAAAACCTACTAAATATGAAGAAAATCTTAAGTGGTTCAATAGATGTGGTGAAGCATATGGAGAATTATGTTTGTTTGTTTCTCCTGATTTGCTCTTCCATATTGAATCTTTGGATACACCAAATCAAATATGGACTAAGTTAGAATCTCTATTTGGAACTCAAGATTCTATGAGGGGTCGTATGTTGGAAAATGAAATAATAAGTCTAAGTCCACACAACTTCAACACAATTCAAGATTTATTCACAAAATTGAAATCAATAAAGCTGCATTTAAAGAAATGTGGAATTGAAAAGAAATATGAACAACTAATTCTTAGTATTCTCTCTAATCTAAGTTCTAAATATTCAATATTTTTTTCTACCTTCTATGCTACTAAGGATGTGCTTGCGTCTTAATTCACCATACGATCTTTGAATGTTTTTGATACTTCGCTCACACGGGAGTAAGATAAGCTAGTCCAAATGGGCACTCTAATGTCTTATAAGTCACATGCCTTGGTTGTCGACCATGCCAAAAAAGAAAAAGGAAAAAGTAGTAACAACAAGGATAATAAAAAAAATAGAAAAAGAAAAGAAGGATCAGAAATCAACTGCCCCAAAAGCAACTAATGAACCTCATCTTCAAATGAAAACAAGTATAAGAAAGAGAAGGTGAAATGTGCATATTGTAAAATACCTAATCATGATGAGCATAAATATTTGAAGAAACAAATTGATCACTTGACACACATTCTTGAAAAGAATAATCTCAGAGTTCTTGAATTAATGAAACACAGTTCAGATGAGGGGTCTCACAAGGCTAAAGTAAACAACACGAGGAAGGGAAAGGGAAAAGCCCTTGTAGCAGTTGCTTCTCCACCAACCACTTGGGTTCATGATTCAAGTGCCTCACACCACATGGATTCATCTGAGGATGAACTCGTATCTTTGGATCCATGTACTATGCCTTCCATTTTGATGGGTGATGACACTCCTATAGAGGTGTGTGAGAGAGGGTTTGTTTATATGGGGGATGACATTTTAGGATGTCTTGTATGTTCCCTCATTATCAACTAATATCATATTAGTATATCAAATCACTCACACAGGTTCGGGCAAGTGGGTTGAGTTTTCTCTTGATTCAATGGTAATTTATGAGTTACAAAATGATTCTACAATTGCAATTAGGAGACAAAGTCATCAGTCTCGGCTTTGTTTTTTCTCTCACTTTGTTCCTAATTCACTTTTGTTTGTTCTACTCACTCATTCTTATGAAGTGAGTAATTTGTGGCATCAACGGTTTGGCCACTTGAACTACCACTACTTGTAATATCTCAATTGATAGGAAATGGTTACAAGATTGCCTATATTTCATTTTCTTGATGGTGTTTGTTAAGAATGCATTCCTGGCAAGCATCCAAAAGATAAATTTGACAAAGACAAAGCTTGGAGAGCCTCACAACTTTTTGAGTTGGTACATAATGATTTGGTTGGTCCATTTCCACAACCATCTTTCAATAGAGCTCGATATGTTTTGATCTTCATTTATGACTTTTCCAAGTCCACTTTTGTGTACTTTCTCAAAAAAAAAATTGAAGTATTTGATTCATTCTTAGAATTCATAGCATTCGTAGAGAAATAAACTAGGAAATCCATCAAAGTTCTATGTACAAATAATGGGGGGGAATATGTCAACCACCGGTTTGAGTAGTATTGTGCTTTAGAAGGCATTGATTTGCAACATATAGTTCCCTAAAATCATATACAAAATGGAGTTATATAATGCAAAATTCTATCCTTGAAAGATTGTATGATTCACTCCAAGTCTTTGGCACCACCTTTTTGGATAGAAGCCATTAAATGTACATATTATATCCAGAACCAGATTCCTCACAAAGTTGTGAAGGGGGTAACTCCTTTTCAAGCTTGGCATAGTTGAAAACCCTTAGTCAAGCACTTTTAAGTGTTTGGATCTAGTGCATGGACCCACATTCTAGCAAGAAACATAAGGCTATGGATCCGCAAAGCAAGTCTTGCATTTTTTTGGATATCCATACGATGTCAAAGGATACAAGCTTATTCATCATACCACTTATGTGTTATTCATTGAGAGGAGTGTTCATTTTGAGGAGATCCTTTCCAGTTATTCTCTTACCACTTCTCCAACCACCATCAGATTAGAGTCTTTGCATAATGATGATAGTTCTTTAGAGGATCATAATCCTTTTTATCTTGATGAGGAGTCTTCTTCCTCCACTTTAGATGATGACAATGATTATGAGGGTTCACATAGCCCTCCTTCAAAGGTTGATGGTACTCCTAATTCTCCACCTTCTCTAGTTGTAGGGCCTCTTTGGGCTCGTCAGACATTGCAGTCAAAAAGGGATTGGGTAGGGTATGCTTCAAATCATATAATAATAAGATCAAAATTTGAGGAGGCTCTGTATCTCTTCCTTGCCACAATTTCTCATTTGTAATCCTTTTCAAAAAGCTTTTGGTGTCCCTGAGTGGGATGTAGCTATGCAGGAAGAGTTCAGTTCCTTAAAGAGGAACCACACTTGGGATCTTGTCCCACTTCCTAAGGGAAGGAAAAAATTTCAATGAAAAAGGATATATAGAATAAAATTTATAGCAGATGGGTCAGTTGATAAGCATAAGGATCACTTGGTTGTCAAAGGATTCTCTCAAGTTTGTGGGATTAACTACTTTGAGACTTTTATACTAGCCATGAAAATGAATTCCATTCGACTTGTCCTTGCTATTGTTGTAGCTCATAGATAGAAATTCATCAAATGGATGTTAAGAGTGCTTTCTTCATGGTGACCTTTAGGAGGAGATTTGCATGGAGCAGCCATAAGGGCTTGTACAAGATCCTTCACTTGTTTGTCATCTTCAAAAGTCTCTATGGACTCAAACAAGCCCCTTTGCCTTGGTATGCCAAGATGGACCCCTTCCTTCTGAAAGTTAGGTTCAATCTATGATATTTTGATCCTAATATCTATATTATACAACAAGATGATCGTCACACATTCCTGGTTCTCTATGTTGATGACTTGTTGATCACAAGAATTCACTCATGCACCACTCGGGTAGTGAAAACTACCCTTCATGTTTAGTTTTTGATGTTAGACTTGGGCTTATTGCACTTCTTGGAGATTGAGATCACTCAATCTTCTTCAATTATCTCTCTTGCACAACCTAAGTACACACTTAATATGCTTCACAGGTTTCACATGGATAAGTTTGCATCAAATCTATTTCAATCAGGGGTCAAACTTGAGGCTAAGTGTTCTTCACCTTTGGTGGATGGCACTTTGTATTGAAAACTTGTTGGTAGCCTCATCTATTTGACTTACACGTAACTCGATATTTTATATGTTGTAAGTATGGTCTCTCGATTCATGCGAGAGCCACATGAATTTTATTGGAAAGCAACTAAGTGAATTCTTCACTACATTAAAGGTACTCCTAGTTATGGGATTCACTATGGAATGGGCATGTATTTTAACTTGGTGGGACACAAATTCATATTGGGTAGGTGATTCTCAAGATCACAAGTCTACTCTAGTGTATTGCTTCTCCCTTGGTTTCGGTCCAATTTGTTGGTTGAGTAAGAAGTAGTCTGCTATTGTTCTTTCATAGATAGAGGTTGAGTGTCAAGGAGCAATTAATGCTACTATTGAGGAAATTTAGATTCAAAACACTCTCATCGAGTTTGGAATTCCCTTCTAAAAGACCACAATCAACCAAAGTGTAATTTAGATCTCTCACAATTCGGTCCATCATTAGTGAAAACACATTGAGATGAACATGCACTATATTCAAGAGTTGATTTATGAGAAAATAATTGATCTTAGGTACTATTTGACATAAAATTATATTACAAACATCTTCACCAAACCCTTCACTGAGGGTAAGTTCCTTTAAATGCGAGCTTTGCTTGAGGTATTGTTGGTGTCCTCTTTGGGGGGCTACTTAGTCTTATTTTCTCTCTATTTGTGGGGTTTTCTCTCTCTATTTGTGGGGGGGGGGGTTCTTCTTTGGGGGGATTTTATATGTACGTGGGTATCTAACATGGCCTCATTTTCTAGGACCCATCATCTTTTACATTCTCCTAAGCTATGCTTAAGGGGGGTGTTGGTGTAGATTTTTATTTTCCCTCAGTCATATGTTTTTACTACACTTTTATTAAGCTTGCTTAGGGTAATAATATGTGCTTATTATTTAATAAATAGGGGATAAGGTGATGAGGTGTTCCCATCCTTAAAGGGTGGAGCATTTACCACTTTTGATGGTTACTGGTGGTCAATTCCTATTGGTTGATTTGTCACCTCAATCCTCTCCTTAGTTATATACAAACACACTACCTAGCTTGTATTTTTCATCTTGGAAGCTCTTAATGAGATTTTGTCATGTTGGCATTGCATATCTCTCGGAGTCACTAGTTTACGTTGTTTATGCTTTTCGAGTTTATGTTTATAATTTCACTTATAAAGTTCCTTAGGTTTTCAATCTATTTCATATTTCTAACATTTTCAAGCAATATTCATCTCAAATTGTTTTATAGAAAGGGTCAATCAATTTGGTCAACCAATATTGGCCTGAAAGGATCATGGGATATGATAACAAACTAGTAATTTCATTATATAGGTACCCTTATTAAGTGAGATTATTTGGGAGAGTTTCATGATTTTACGAGGTTTAGGATTGATTCAAAGTCTATCACCACCCATTACCTTAAATTTTATAAAAATCTTGGTTTTGATATACCAACCCAAATACGATTACAAGAGGATGGATTGATTCAAAGTATATCACCACCCATTACCTCAAATTTTCTAAAAACCCTGGTTTTGATATACCATCCCAAATTTTAGCATTCAAAAAGAAGAAGATACTATTCATACTACAAGAGATATCAAAACTTTTTAACTCAATCCCCTATGATTACCAATAAAATTACCTTAGTACTTCCTATGGCCTTGGGTCATGACAAACCCTTCCCTCCACTCAAAAGGTGTCTTGACATCATGATACATTAACACTTTCTCATTTAATTAAATATTTTATATTAGTAGGTAGGGGTCAAATTTTAGCCAATGATTATAGCGGATAATCAAGCAAGCTAAGTTTGCCACTTGATTGCCTTCTCTATAGGTATGCATAATTTTATTTATGAAATTATTTATCTTGGTCTTTAATGTCTAAAATGACACGAGGCTTTGAACTTCAATATATTTGTAAGGCCTTTCTAATATTCAATCAGCTTGGTTTTTATGAGTAGCACAATTTAGAGGACAGGTTCCTAATTGAACAATTCACCAAACCCTCACAAAGGCTTCATTAAATGATCAACCAAGGCTTGTAAGCTTTTGAAAGTGTTGGCGCTATATGTGTATTCAAGGATCCTAACTATGCCCTATATCGATGAAACATAGGTGGTCACACATGTAATGAAAACTATAAAGGTTGAAAAGGAAAATAAACTGTCAAATTGCAAAACAAGGGAAATAACATGAACCTATTGCTTATGCTACAGGTACCTTCTACTTAATGTTGTAACTACTAACTATCAAATCTAAACTTGTAACTAACACTACTGACTTCTAAATTATAACTTCTTAGGAGAATAACTCAATGTAATGTTAAAAATTTAATTCATGTTATAGAATATCATTCATAGAATTCACATACATATAATTAAGAATTTAGATAAATGGATATAGAAAAGTAACATTTAATATAGTACATAAAATAAGATGGGTTGGAAGTACCTCAAGTGGCCCTTGCTCAAGTTGTTGTGCCCACATGAGATATCAAATACGCACTACTTTATCAACAAGTCATGACAATAAACTAAAACTCCTTTATTGTATAAGAACTGGACTTCTTATAGTCTGCAAATAATCTCTAAAGATTTCTTACTCATCAATACATGATTATTGTGACTGGATAATAGGAAACTAATAACAACTAGGTACTATTTGGTAAAATCAATCAAAAAACTATATTTTCTCCTCAATCACCGATCCCAATATATAGGTTCAGGAGGAGTTTTATTCATACAAGGACTAAAAATAGAACATAAATGCATATGTCCACTCTCCCTCAAGAATAGGGACAAGACTAGTCTTTGTAACTAATAACCATAATTGAAAAAAATAGAAGAAGAGAATTTAAACTATAACTCTACCCTAACAGTATAACAAGTACATGCTCCATATAAACTGTCACGTCATTAAACTTCCCTACTCAGAGTAGACTCCTTCCTATCATCTATTTTGGTCTTGGTGGTGACTCACAGTTGACCATTCAATGGTCATCATCATTCCTTCCTAGTATTATCATGTTTCAAGTGTTTTGGCCTCTCCCCTACAACTAGTTGTGGTCCTTATGATGTAGGCTAGAAATCTAGTTGTTGTAGTTTGCAAGATGTCAATTTTTCTACCAAGACATTCACACCATTATCAACCAAAATTAAACCATAAAAACATACTAAATCCCATGAACATTCATACATCCACACAAACATATATCAATATATCATATTCATATTTCCACATATTCAAGTCTGTCAAAGTAAATAAAAGGCATATAAAAGATGTATGAAGTCTTGGAAATGAGCAAATGAAATGATAAAAGCATAACTAATGAAGGAAAAACTAGCCATTGTCTAGACTCATCATCCCCTGCAACTAAAGTATTTTTTTATCCTCAAGAAACTTTTAAAACTAGAGGTTATACCAAAGAGCTATTTCCCTGAAATCAACTACAATGTCAACTCCATTTTTCTATTTCAGATAATAGCCTTTTTGATCCGCAAGATCTTCCAATCTAGTGTTCTCTGCTACTTCTTCCTCCCCACGTTTCTTCCTTGTCCAATGTGGTACTAGAAAAAGGAGAATAGGTGGATGAAATATGAGTGGGAACCATGTAGCTCCATATTTCCTTGTAATATATATGTATTTATGAGATCCTCAAACCATGGCTACAAAATTATAAAGGGAGTGTGGCTCCTTTCTCTTCAAATCAGGTGTCAGCTCTTCCCACCTTTTTTACACAAATTTGAAGGCTACATTAAGAGGCCCTTTAGCTAATCTCTTCATCCTTATATAATCCTATTCTCTAATATTTATTATCTTCTTTTCCACTCCTTTGTAATCCAAAAGTTCTATCCACTCTTCTATGGCTACATTGGGATCTGCTAATTCTTTTCTAAGCTAAAAAGTAATATATTTTTCCTTTTCATTGTATTCTAGTAAAATTTCACCCCTCTGCTGTTCATTTCTGATGTAGGAGGCAAACACTCCAATTTGTAGATCTCCTACAAAATCAAGGGATTCTAGGCAATCTCATATGAAAGAATATAATTATGTAGGTAGAATTCACAAAGTTGGTCCCACATTTCAGGTGTGGAATCATGAAAAGTTTGTAAAAACAAGAATTTCCTATTCATTGCTACATGAAGTCATTAATTAACTGGCTAAACTGAAAAGACTTTTCTTTCCAATGCCCTAGTGTGATTGGAAATCATTTCATTTTTTTCCTTTGCACACTCTTTTTCTTTTTGGGAGAATTATTACATTCTTCTCCAAAGCTCCACACCCAAGGACATCATAGTTGGCCTAGTGGGGGTTATGATCGGAGGAAAATTAGTCAATTAAACAATTTAGAAAATCATTTAATTGTGCAAGTTGAGGAATTAGGAACTTTAATTAAAAAAATAAGAATTATTTAATCAAAGAGGGAAAATTACATTTAATTAAATCATTTGAAATTATTTAATCAAAAGGGAAGAAAATTAATAATGAAGGTGATGAATTAATCCCATTAAATTAATTATTCGATTAATAGGAGAAAAGGGTGAATTTAACTAAATAATTGGACATTATTTAATTAAATAGATAACGTAGGTGAATTAGGAGAGAAATGGTGTTAATAGGCGAAATATCAGTGTGTGATATGTTCACGACATAGTGTCTACATTTTGCCCCTCTGTGAAGCAAGGTACATGTTGCGTTGCTTCAAAGAACTGATACTGCTCAAATCAATTTTATTTTATTTTTCTAATTTTTCCTGATGCCTCACTGTGCCCTAGCGGACAAAGGAATGTTGGTGTGTTTCCCCCTCGAGAGATTGAGTGGAAAAACTATTTTTTAGGTCGATCTCGCGACATGATTATGAGAGTGGTTCTACTATTGAAAGGATGAAAAATAAGTCCTAGGACCCTGATGAAGTGACCAGGACAAGATGTGAAGCAAGAAGATTGAGTTACAAGGCTAAAACCCTTAGTTTGGCTATGCATATATGTGAATTTGGGTGAACTTCAGGCTCATTTGCATACTTTGTTTTAGAGAGATCAAAGAACTTAGAGCGATCTTGCTTAGATTTTTTGTAGAGCACTTGATGCAATGACACACACAGCTCTTCCCACACACAGTGTAGATTGAGTCCACAAGTTTCAGTGGCCAGTTGATGTAGGACCCCCAGTATGTACCCTAAAAAACTTCCCTTGCATGTTTTTCTAGATAGCTCAATGTAGGCTAGAAGTAGGACTACAAATGTGTCAAGATTTTCTTGACGCTATTGAAACGTGCTTCAAAGCTTTTGTTCATCAAATCGACACTTTTGAAAAAAGCATTAGATCTACAAAATAGCATTGATATTTTGAAATTTCATGATGCTTTTGCCATAAAGCAATGCTATAGTACTGATTCAGCTCAACATGTTGGGAAAATTTTGATGCTTTTTATTTTTATACCAGTGCAATGCTATTGAAATATAGCGATGCTTTTGTAAAATTTCCACGCTTTTGTAAAATGACAGTGCGATGCATTTGTAAAAAGGTTCGATTTTGTTCCTTAGGTATTTTTTACTTGAATTTTTGCAAAAAAATTAGACCATTGACATCTTGAGCGTCATGTTTTCAAGCTATCTATGTTCCACTTGTTTCTTGAGAGTGTTGGCCAGAAATTATGGAGAGATTAGATAGCTTCACACATGTGGAGATTGAGTTCCTCCATGTAGTTGGATTATTATATATTACCTACATGCCTGATGTACAAGCTCATTGTGTCATGATTATTGCGTTGTTTGAGCGATGACATTTGGAGACTTCATCATTCCACCTTCCCACCGACAAGGCTGCAATTACCTTAGAGGACATGTGGTGCATTTTGAGAGTGCCCATCCATGGTGAGTGGGTGGTGTACGAGGCTACCCTAAGACATGTAGCTTCAGAGAGGGTTCTCAATTACGATCAAATTCATCTTAAGGATGGCCAAGTAGACTTGCGACCCTATGCTAGTAGGGTTTTGAATGTGATACTTGTTACTGTAGGAATTATCATGGGACAACTTGTTCCATATAAGAGATCCAGATTGTTCAACACAAGATGGGGTAGAGTACTAGAGAGGATCATAGATGATGGTGTTACCTTTTCTTGGGATCCTTGCATTTTGGCCCACGTATACCATGACATGCACCAGGATGTGTATTGAGATGCAACTAGCATTTTCACTGGATCTACATGATTGCATATCTAGGATTGGGAGCACATTGTTGTGCTTAGGCTAGTGGGAGACATTCACTGGGATCGACTACCAGGAGAGCCTTTCTCTTATGGATATGTTGTTATGCTTACACATCATCATATGGTTCATGTTAGTGTGGCCCATTGGAGATGAGTTATTGATGACTTGACAAATTTTAGATGGAGGGCTTGGCTAGGTGTAGAGGCCTGGGATGATGATCAAGAGCAACTAGCATACACTCGACAAACTCATTGGCTCCTAGGTCACAATTCACATATGATAGAGAGGTACCTGCTAGAGAGGGGCAGTTCAGGGAGTAGTAGGATGTCCCCACTGATGACTATGTTGCACGGTTTTCTCGTACCCATTGAGAGATCAAAGATTGGGATCAAACAGTGGCACCCCAAATAGGGATTACCGATTTTGATAGTTTAGTTCTAGTTTCATGGGTATATGCAGGAGGTCTTGATGATATTAGGACCACACTAGGGTATGATGCATGGATTGTGGGTCGTAGACCCATTAGAATGAATAATCCAGTAGGTAGAAGCACAAGGGGCTAGAGACCTAGAGGTTAGGGTGGCTGAGGATAGGTACAAATTCTAAGATAGGTACCATAGGGGCCACTACCTCAGGTGCAAGTCAGCAATAGGTGGCAATGGTGCTAGAATAAGAAGATTAGAGAGTACATGTCTTCATATAAGAGAGAGATTAGGATTTTCAAGATCATAATCAAAGGAAATTTGAGCGAGACAGTGCTTGATAGGAGCAAGATGGGTTTAAATAGGAGTGATATCAGCTCTAGGCTCAGTTGGATGCTAAGGTTACATGTAGGGAGTAGTTGGTCCCCTAACCAAGAGAGGGTTGGTGTGGTGCCAATCACTGTTGATCAGCTAAGGGATCCTATCTAACTAAGGGACCATGTCATCCTAACTAGCCTATAGAGCCTCCCACTGATCTGCTAGTCCCCCACACTCCTCTAAAAAAAATTAGGTTGTTGCCTATGGGAAGGAACCTACATGTGATATATTGTTCGATAATACGTAGCCTTAATAATTGCCTATGCATATAAAGTAATTGATACTATTGCATAGGCAATTGTTGAGGCTACGTATTATCAAATGATATATCACATGTAGGTTTCTTCCCATAGGTGATAGCCTAATTTTTTTCAGAGGAGTGTGATGGGGCCTAGCAGATCAGTGGGAGGCTCTATAGGCTAGTTAGGATGACATGGTACCTTAGTTAGATAGGATCCCTTAGTTGATCAACAATGATTGCCACCACGCCAAACCTCTCTTGGTTAAGGGACAATAGTTAGAGGCCACCTCCCAAGCACAAGGTTAGATGGTATTAATTACTTTATATGCATAAGCAATTGCTGAGGCTATGTATTATCGAACGATATATCACATGTAGGTTCCTTCCCATAAGCGACAGCCTAATGTTTTTCAGAGGAGTGCGATGGGGCCTAGAAGATCAGTGGGAGGCTATGTAGGCTAGTTAGGATGACATGGTCCCTTAGATAGGATCCCTTAGTTGATCAACTACGATTGCCACCACGCCAACCCTCTCTTGGTTAGGGGCTCAAAGTATAGTAATGAATATAGATTTTTTTTGTATTCATAAGGTCAATGTAGACATGACTATTGATGTGTATTCATTCATTAGCTATGGATAGCCTCATGTATATTTCTGATGTATATCACACACTTTGACATGTATCATGATAATCATTTTTTGATATACATATATGAGATGATCAATGGTGTGGTGTTTATATGTGATGTTTTCTTATTTCATGCTTATGATCTATGTGATGTATGATATGCTTAAGGATACAAATGTTATGTATGGATGCAAATGCTTATGAGATGTTTTGATATGCTTTTATGATGGATAATGGTTATTTCTTTTATTATGCTCATGATACGATAGGTCGATGCAGGATGGATGAAATGCAATGCTATGGATGATTTTTTTTCTTTTCATATGATATGTGATGATTATATAGGATGTATGCTATGAGATGTAAGCTAACGATTTGTGGATGCAATATGGATGCATTTATATATATTATTTTTATTGTATGCCATGATACCAAGATAGAAATGTTAGCATGGATAGAAGTAGCAAAGTGAGATGGATAGACTAGCATTTATTATTGAGATTGATTCAGATACAATAAACCTATGATTATTCAAGATTTTATTGTATATGTGATGAGATAGGATAGATGATATTGCTTTTGCTCCTCGGATTAGGCACAATTTCATCATAGCAATCCTTATTTTTGATATAGCAAATAGACATGATGCACCAAGGTATGAAAAACTAGGATGATGTTGTATCTAATGCATAGGTGTTGACTCTACAAACAGATAGGAGTATCCTTGTTCATACCTGACATATGAAAACCTTGTTTGACCATGTGAAAGAATAAATCCATCAAAGTAAGGAGACTAATACACAAAAGGTATGAAGACCTTGATATGTCCTAGCCATTGGTTTACTCGAGACCATTCCCACACATGTAAGGCAAGTATTCACCAAGGTTGTATTTAAAGAATATCCAACAAGCACAACAAATGAAAGCAATGATCAATGGCCCATTCCTTTCTCTCTAAATGATTTTGTAGACATCATCGAAAGATCATTGAAATGGACTAATAAGATAAACAATAAGAAAAGATCAAAATGAACAAACTGTCAATGTTATTTGTATCTCTTGTCAAAGGTGTTGTTTTAGGGTGATGCCCAATGATGATGTCCATTGTAGGAAAGATATTCCATAACACATGTTATTGGATCTTAATTAATTTTAACTATTTGATAAACCATTGATATGAATGTTAACCAACATGTTTGACAAATAACCAAGACTTAAGACCTTTACATTTAAAGTTTTGTGTTTTATTATTTATTATTTTTGCTTTTGTTTGTGTTACCAAAGGTTGAAGGTGACGATAGGTTTATTATGGTTGAAAGTTTATTGTGAGTGAAAGTTAGATGGGATGGGTGATTTTGTTTTCTATTTTTTTTCAATGTTTTTGAGATTTTGAAATGTTTTTAGGCTATTTGTGGTGTGTTTGAGGTTTTATGAATGTTTTAAGCTTTTCAATGTTATGAGGCTATTTTAGGTTTATGAGAATATTTGAGGCTATTTTGGGTTTCGCATAACATTTTCCAAATGTTTTTGAGTTTTCCAAGAATTAGACCAAGAGAACAAGACCTAAGGGGGGAAAGACCTATGCTTCAAGGGCTCATCAGAGATGGCCTTGCCTACGTAACTGCGCAAAGGCTTCATAGTTTGATTATTGGATTAGGATATTAGCACATGATGGCTAATGATGTTTTAATTTAGATTTCTTTTACCTTTTTATGGAGTCTTGAACTTGTTTGGATGTTTATGGGTTTTGAGATGATTTGAATATTTTTGGATTTTGACATGTTTTTGGACTTTCACATGATATGGATGTTTTAGGATTTTGACATGTTTTGGATGTTTTTGGATTTTGAAATGTTTTGGATGTTTTTGGATTTTGAAATGTTTGGGATATTTTTTTATTTTGAGAATGACCCTAAGAGAATATACAAGAACTCGATCCAATGATATAGGTATAGAAATATGCCCCCAGTCTGATGTGATAGACTACCTTGATATAGGCAAGACAAACTAACCTTAGGAGAGTGCCAAGTAGCACTAATGGGGATAGCTACTCGCTAAATACCAAGCTATGATACTGACATAGATGGAGGAGATAAATATGAGAAAGATGGATGCAATGGATGGAATGGATGAGTGGATAATTTTATTATGAGTGAAGGATAAGCAAAAGAGTCTACGATAGATGGGAGATGGTGCTTATTTACACAAGGTGCATGTTTGCTAGGTTTTCACCAAGGTACCTTCCCAAAGCATCACTAAAGTGATTTTCGGTAGAGGACAATTTTTCTCTTTACTGTTTTGATCCTTTCTCTTTCTTTTGGAATTTTATAATTTATTTTTTTGGAATTTTAGAATACCCCTCATGGGTTAGGCATAAAACCTTTTGATATGCATGATATTGATGGGTTCCTACAAGGGTTATGTTGTGCATTTTGCACACATGCCCCACGAAAAGGGCACCCCCTTTTTTTTGGTTTTGCTTTCGCTCACATTAATTTTGTCACATTAGTTTGTTTTTTATTTTTTCCTTCACTTTTTTCTCCTTGGCTTGCTTTCACGTTCAAAATCTTGATGCACCCTAAAAATATTGAAAATTTGACTAAGTGTCCATTTGCGATTTTTGCCTTGCGGGATTCCACAAGGTGAATGTCAAGGTCATTTGCACCATTTGCAGGTTTCCACTTGCAAATTGCCACCTACATAATTTTGCTTGTGGAATTCCACCGTGGTGGTTCCATCTATGATGGCTTTCGCAATTTCTTGGCCTGCAACCTATCGGCTTCCATAACGTCCTGACCCGCATGGTGTTGGCTCCCATAATTGTCTTTCCTGCATCCCTTCGACTTTTGATCCACAGGTTTTTGCTTTAGGGTTTATGCTATTTCCAAGGAATTTTCGCATTTATGGCCACATTTATGAGCTGATTAGCTATAAATAGGAGTTGGGTTTGCATCATTTTCACCCTTTTCTCATTTGAAGTCTTGAGTGCTCGTGTTGATTGTAGCAATTTGGAGCTTAACTGTGGCTGATTGATTGTTGGGTTCTTGCAACTTACCATACTCGGGTATGAATTCACCTTCACATGATTTTTCAAGTTATTGATATTTAAGTATGAATTTTAGGGTGTTTGAATTTGTCATTTCTTGCATAGTTAAATCCATTGCTTGCAAATGTTTTACAAAAGATTTTATAAATTCGCTGAGCACACTTACACTTGTACTTATAAAAACCATTTCCTCGCAGATATCACTCCGTGGGATTCCATCTCTACCTTGTTAAAATTCAACTTGGCTTGGAGTGGTTTCTGCACCATCGTAACCCACACATACCAAACCCTTTGTGGGTTATAACTTGTGGGAATCCATCAACATCATGTTGTGATGCATGACCTAAACATCCCTAAATTTTTCCCACCTATTCCTTGCAATCTTTAGGCCATTAGATTAAAATCATTAAGGGTCTAAAAATGGTAAGTCGTAACGACTTCATTTGAAATTTAGGAAATTTGAACTTAAAAGCTCATAATGCAAGAATCTCTTTGCGAGATTCCACTAAGTTCATGCCAAATTATGGCCCAAGCACTAATTCCTTCCATGTGATTAGCTTCCATATGATGTTTCCATTGTATTCATGGGTTTCCATTGTACTAGCGCCATTTGTTGTGGTTTCTACATCCCTTCGGCCCATAGTGCTCTAGCATCCATAGTGCCCCAGCTCACAACCTTGTGGCTTCTGCATAGCTCTTGCCCGTAAATACTCAAAACCCACAAAATGTCTGGAATGATCCCAATTTTCCAAATTTAATGATTTTTCTCTAAGGTTGGGTGTTTTGATGATGATTTTATCATGATGATATATCTCTTGATCGGACTAACCTCTCTTTCATTGCTTGATTAGCATAACTCATAATGTGTCATTTATGCAGGTTATATGGAAAAGGATGAGAAATCAAGGAAGGCCAAGAAAATAGAGAAAGCAGCTAAAATGAAATACAAATTTCATGTTGTCGAGGTCACCTCCAAGATCATGTCCACATGGGACAAGATATCTGACACTGACCTTGGGCATGTGAATATTGATGAGTTATGGGAACACACCCTCATTTCCCCAAAAAATGATATGGTAAGGAGAATCAAGCGAAGTTGAATTATATAGGAAATAGGTTTCCCACTGTCTTTAATCAACCCTAAGCTTATTCATGGATGCCAAGAATTTTATCACAAGGATTCCTGAAGAATAGTGACATCTGAAGGACTGGTGGATTGTCAACTCCATCTATTGCAAGAGTCTTCGGGATTCCTTCCTTTGCAGAAGTGGAGGTGGTTTTGAAGGAGTACGCTCTTAATGGGTGGATGCACACCCCTTAGCCCAATGCAGGAAAAATTCCAAAGAAGCTATTTAGGAGTGAATTTGTGGAGGAAGTGAATGATTTAGTAACATTGTTGAGCAAGGTTACAAGAATACCCACCTCTAATGTGTTTGAAGAATGGATTTATTTCTTCATGGAGGATATATTTAGGGGTGAGATCAAATTTGATTGGACCAAAACAATCAACGATCACATCCATACCTAGTATGTATTGCTCATGAAGATGACCGAGTTCTACATGACCTCGTACATTGTATATTTGCTAGTAGCCAACTTTCCCTACAAAGGTTTGACTTGTAAAGGGAATTTGGGGACAATCCCTAATGATTGTATTGTTTATGAGTGTTACCCCCAATTACAATAAAGGAACTTCAAGAAAAATTATAATAGGGAAAATGGTGTCTTCGTGATGCACATTGCCAAATCTTTGGCAAGAGACTTTGGAAACATGATGTCATATTAAAAAAAAGAATGGTCAAGAGCTTTAGTTATTGGTTTATCCAATTCCCAAAATTCACATATTTCAAAATTGAAGGATTATCTGGTGCTCCATACAGGCTGCCGAAGTACCCTACAGATAAAATGGTGTTGTTAGAGTTAACACAATAGCTAGGTGCTTTGCACCAATTGATACAATCAAAACATTGAGCTAGGGTCCCCTATCCCATGATTCTAGGGAGAGCATTGTATGCATTCCTTTCAACTATATCTACTAAAAATTTAAATAAGGAGATTTAGGAGTTTGGTTTTCTCTTTCATACCACATAGGGAAATGTGGATCCCTTGAGCAAAATGCAGAAGTAGGCCAAGAAACAACATTCCCACTAATAGCATATAGAGGATTTTTAGGAAAACTTCAAATATGATCACGAGGTTCAAAAAGGATGCACATGAGGGTGCCTTTGGAGTTCATCCAGACTTTGGATCTATACAATCTTGAATCAATTGAAAAAAGAAGATGATAATTTGGATGAAGAAGCCTACAACAAGTTGGATAAACTCCCTCTCCCATTGATGGATTGGATTGAGGGAGAGGAGACTGATATTGATGTGATCACCCATCTGTTGCTGCTAAGGACAAAGAAGTAGATCGACACTCGGGTTACTCAATTAGAGAAGCAAGGAGTGGAACTTTCCTATGGTGAGTGGGACCGAGCACATGTACAAGAAAGTGATGATGATGAAAAGATAGATGATGAAGGATGTGAGGGAAGGACTTTTGAGGAAAGATCATCAAGAAAGGGTACAATCTCTCCTCCTACCACCCAATCTCTGAAGAGAAAGGAGATATAGGAGAGACAACCAACTGAAAATCCTTGTGTGTACGAAAGCAAGAGTGTTAAGGGTCACATGCTCGTTTCCAAGAAGACAAAGAGAGGTGAAACTATTGTGATGGAAACGATCAAAGAAGAACTATCACCACTAGAAGAAGACTCCCAAGTTTAGTCCCCGATTCATCCATCCTCACCACCTCATCCCACTGCACCACTTTCCTCTACTTCCCTTCCACCTCCACTAACCATATATTCTCTGCCCACCATAGAAATTTTTGTCCACCTTCCTTCCTCCACTCCCATCTCTATGATCTTGGTTGAGTCTTCTTCATCAGCTACGTCATCACCTTTTTCCTCCACACTTCCACCTCCTCAACCCATCTTCTCTACACTATCACCTATCATCCCTTCTATCCCACCTTTTTCTCCCTCTACCACTCTACCCAAGACCTTTGTTGCATATTTGAAGAACATGCCAAAGTAGTTATTAGAGGCCTTGTTGTCCCAAGATAATAGGCTCCTTATGGATCTAATTGCAACAACTCTTCCCATTGCTCCCCCTCCTATTCTTGAGCCACCAAAGATGGAAAAAATTAAAAATATATGGGAAGAGATGCAACAATAGGAGAGGGAGAAGCTTGAGGATGCAGTGGCCATGGGTGAATAATTTGTAGTGTCAGAAAATGAAGAATACATTGAAGATCTAGGTGAGGGCTTCAAAGTTGTAGAGCCCAAAGGAGATGAAATTGATGAGGATGATGAAGAATAAAACACCTTGGGAGGGGATAAAATGAAAGGGGATTATGAATAAAGACCAGTTGAAGAAGAGGATGCCTCGAAGGATGACAACACGAAAGATGTGCAAGGAATAAATACATGAAAGTAAAGAAGAAGAAGATAGGAGAGTAAAGGAAGCAGATATTGATTCTAATCAACATGAGAAGATAAAAGGAGAGAGAATTGAGAGGACAATTGAAGAAGATCACATTGATAAAATGGAGATGCAACAAGAAGAGAAGCAAGAGGAGCTATTAACACATGAGAATTTTGCCACATATCTTTGGTAGAGCAAGCATTTGCTCCTTCTTGGCTAGAGCAACAATTTAAGGGTAAGGCTCCTGTGGTACGTTCGTAGGGCTCACTTTGAGGCTATCCTGGTCTGAGTAGGACAACAACCAAAGGAAAGAAAGAAGGCGAAGGTCAAGTCGCATATGACTAAGCATGCCTCAAGATCTTGCACTTTCCACATTGCCACCTCAGTTACATGGAGAAGGATGCTACATCTATCTTTCCCTTTGAGTATAAAGTGACTTCAATAAATATTGGCCCTACCAATAGAGCATAAGAAATTGATGAGTTTCAGGGGTCAGTGATGACCATTTTGAACATAATGAATAAAGATCAGGAAACCAAAAAGGATTTGAAAGCACATGTGGTAGAATTGACTACCTTTATCAAGTAATTAGTAACTTCGAGGTAGGATATTCCTGTAGTTTCTACTCCTATGACCTTGTCCAAAGAAGAAGTGAATAAAGTATAAAGAATGAAAAATTAGACTAATGCCATTGCATATTGGATCGATTGTTTCGTTGTTACTAGAAACAAGGCAGTTGATGTGGGAGTGGAAATACACAATAATTATTTGATTTTGAAGGAGGTTGTCGATAAATAAATTAAGGATTGCACCACTTTTTTGAAGTATCACGAGCTCACTTGTCTAAAATTGCAAGTTATCGAAACTTTTTTTGTAGAGGTTTTGGAAAGAGAAAATTTTGGCCAAAGATGAAATAAAGCAACATGAATTTTAGGCATACATAATTGATTTCCACAAGGAAATCCTTTCCAATGTTTTATCAGAACTGTGAATAATTACTGATAAGATTAACGATCTGCTATCTGAATGTGACCCATTTTTGGAGCTTATGGATGACGTTGCCATTTTTGTAGAGAAATTGGATGATGTAGCTGTTAAGCACACTTGGCAAGAGAGGATTCAGAGGGGATCTTAAAATAACTTGAAAGGAGACTTTTTGGACATGGATACCAGAGCATTTTCTAAGTTAGAAGAGCTAATTAAGCAAAGAAAGACTTATGTGAATTTGCATAAGGAGTTGTTGGAGGAGTATAAAATAATTACCCTCAAGATCAATAGAGCTCAACTTTTGCCACATCAGTAGCTAGTGGGAGCATTAACTAATTTTGTTAAATATGCTATAAAGGAGAAAAAGGTTGGAAATAATATAATAGATGATAAATATCTATAAAATTCTAGCTAAAAGATAAATTCAGTTATCTCAAAGTGCATGCACCCAACTTTAGGGGATTTGGTAGAATTTTTTAAATATAAAATATGTTAGAATATTTTACATTCTCTTAGGTTCACATGTGAATTTATTTTATATTGGGGATAATTGTAAATGTATTTAATGCACCCCAAACCCTAATAGAGTATCAAATCCTGGCCATTGGTGTTGAGTTGGTCTCCGCTATTGATTTTGTTGAGCTCTTCTATAAAAGGAAACCCCCTCTCATTTGAAGGGTGGAAGATAATTGTTGTAACAAAGCATTTTGGAGTAATATAAGAGAAGGAATTGAAGTGTTGGCAACTCTCATTTGTTATTTTTGAATGTATGCATGATTCTATCTTACAAGTTTTATTTTAGCATTATTAGTTTTTGTCCAACTTTGATAATGATAGTGTTAAGGTATTTTGATAAGCTTCCTACTCATACCTTTTGTAATTTACTAATTGTGGATTGAAGTGTATGGTTAGTTTGAGATGATTTCATGTGCTTAAGTCTAACTATGAATGTTTATGTTTACATGTGTGGATATTATAGTTTGAAAATCTTAATTTTACCTTCAAAGATTGCATTATCTTTGTGGCATTATATGTTGGTCCTTGGTTAAGCAAAGATTAGTTTATTAAGAGTTTATTTATCTAAAGCATTCACCATTTTTACATCTGTCCATAGGTTTTCAAACTTAGGATTTCTCTCAAACCTTCCATCTTTTGTAATTTTTTTATAAATCTTAGTTAGTTTAAGATTAAAGCATCACTCAAGCTATTATATTTGATGATAAAAGGTCATTTTCAGATTGTTGTTTTGAAAATCCAACTAGGGTTTTAACTAGTCTTCAAACTTTGTAAACCCTAGTTTGGGTCTTATAGGCTTCCAATCTTTGTAAACCAACAAATCACATCAACTACTAAGTTGTTTTTGCATCGTTAAGATCTGAAATCTAGAACCTTGGGGTCATTTTCTAAAGATTTTCCATAAAAATTTGCCTTTCAAGAGAGATAGAACACTTGTGTTTTATTTGTGTTGTGCAGTGCAAAAACACTCATCAACAGAATTAGCACTACAAGGAGGGTAACTTAAAAAAAGTTGGAGCATATAGGATCATTTTCAAGAGCTTAAAACCCCTACACGAGCTTAAAACCCCTACACAAGCTAGGAGAGCTAGAAAAGGGGGAGGTTCATCTTCAGCACCACCTACCACAATTCTTTCACCTCCACCTTCTCCATCTTCCAGTTTTGCATCATTCACTCCTCCCACTTCATCCCCATCTTCCTCACACATTTTGATTGTTATACGACAACCATTACCACCCCCACCTCCACCAATGGATTTTCTATCTAACAACCCATCACCTCTCACCTCCAATGATTACTATGAGATGCCCAAGAATCCAAAAAAAAATTGCTCAAAGTTCTTCCACAATGAACCTCAAAGGACTATAGAAGAACATATTAAAATATTTGAAAGAGCCCTAAAAAATAGAGTGATTTAACATCAGGATGTAGCCTTTAGACCCTTCCCTTACCCATTAGGAGGTGAGGCATTCTATTGGTTTATACATTTTCCATCTAGATCAATTCACAACTAGGAAGAAATGAAGAAGACCTTTTTGGAAAAATTCAAAATTCCCATTAGCCCTTCTAAGCTATACCAATAGTTTGTCTCATGTAAAAGGTAGGAAAATGAACCCATAGGTTGCTTTAATAATAGATTCCACAAAGCCTACACTAGGTTGTAGGCTCCCTATGTGGTGGATGATGTGTTAGCTAGAGCAGTCTATTATGCAACTTTAGATCACCTTACTTCAATGTTTATAAAAAGGGCACACACTGCTCCATGGATCCTAGTGGCTGTATATGTTGAGGTAGTTACTGCCAGTACTAATCTAGGAGAACATTTCAATCCTAATTCCTTTATTAGGAATAACTGCAAACCCCAATTAGGTTAAGGGTTGACTTAGGCTCTATCAAACCATACTCTGGTCATGAATCAAATCGCACAGATGCGGTGCCTCACCCAGGGCCTCCATTAAATCAGGCTCTTTCCACCATACTAGCCCACTTACGAAATTCTAATGTACATGCCTATTTATAGAATTCTGTAGCAGCCCAGCCCATCTACCTTCAAAATTTTGTCCCTGCTCAAACCTCAATTGAAAAAGATTGAATTGATGAATTGACTGAAATAAGAAATCAGAACAACCAAATTCTTAAAGGAATTTTTAGGAAAATCATATTAAGGATCAAGGCCAAAGTTCTGGCCAATATTATGGCTATGATCATAAGTAGAATTAGAATTTCCCCATATAGAACAAAACATGGAACACACGTCCTAACAATGGAGGAGTTACCTCTCCATTGGATCCACCAAATACTTCTGAGAGGCCATCTGGAGGAGTATATTTGGCAAAGGCAGCATTATCAAGCTGGTGTAGGCTGCATAATACAAACCAGCATTCAAAACTCAACTATCCAAAATTCTAGATTGCAACTAACATATTTCAGTTGGAGGTATAGAATGTTGGGAATATAGACAATTCATCTAGGCATGAGATAGTTCCTTCTAATCCATATGATTTTGTGATGGTGGTAAATCAGGCCTCGTTCCCTAGAGTGGAAGATAATGGACCTAAAACGGAGGATCCCCCAACATTTTTAGTTGAGTTAGAAGATATATGTAATGAAGAGTCTCTCTCCCATTTGTTTGAAACAAATGCTTATTGTACTGAAGGAGATAATGTCCAGATGCTAAATCAGAAGACACCATATGACCTATGAAATAGGAAGGTTGGGGGTCCTTTTACCACATCTATCCCACCAAGTAATCTTAATATTCCTTCGGATCTTATGGCAAGCAATAATCCTTCATTTCTTGAAGTTCCTATGAAGTATATTACAAAGGAAGATCAGTTTAAATATGAAGTTGCTCAAATGGGGGAGTACATAGCAAAGGAATTAAAGAAAATAAAGGTAGGTCTTTCAACTTTTGAATTGCTAAAGGTACCAAAGATTAGGAATGCCTTTTTTAGATCAATGCATGAGACTGCTTAGCTGAAAGCTTCACACAATTCCCCTGTAGTTGATATAGTGGCTAAAAAGGTTTCATCTAACACAATTGATAATGAGCTAGTGATTCGACAAATCCTGGAAAAAGGAAAAGAAAAAGAAAAAGCTCAAGTTTCTCAAGCAAAAACTCTTGTAATTTTTTTCAGAGATAGGCGTGAAACTCCTCCCTACCTATTGACACTACACATATTTGGGAAAATTTCCATAATTGTTTGCTTGATTCAAGTGCCTCCACGAATGTCATGCCTCTTGCAATATGCAAGGCCTTTGGTTTTACTCCCACCCTGAAAGGAAGCTGGGTGAGTGGAAACACCTTCCTACACTAACCTAAGTAGGGGAGAGTTACATAAAAAATTGTTTTAACACCTTATGCTGTTACAATATGAGATACACATAGGGAATAATGGAAATAGAACAACAAGTACACAAATGAAATAACAACAAATATATGTGGGGAAAACCCTTTCAGGTAAAAAACCCCACCCTCCAAAAGCACAATAATTTCTCTATTACTTCAAATAATAGATACAAGATATCACCAAATACAAAGCTCCTTCAACAAGTGCTTCAACATGAACACTTGTTTTGGAGTGATTTTGGCAGCACTTTGTTACCTGTAAAAAACCTATGTATTCAACAACTCAAGGCACTCAATAAATAGAGTGTTACAAGCTTCAAGAAGCATCTAGAAGATGAGGGGAATCCAAATCCTCATGGCACAATTTCCAATGCCTTAGACATACATTTGGACACATGTGACATATTCCCTTACACCCCCGACAAGTGTCAAACATGCAAATATTCTTTTTTCAAGCTTGGGCACCTAGGATATGCTAAAAATAGCTTATGAAAGATGCCTTACACATCTTACAACCGTCATAGAATCTATCATAACTGACAACACTTACACTTGTAAGAGAATCTGTCATAATTGACTAAAAATAGTTGATTCTCTTACATCATGTCATAACCCAACTCAGGCACCAACTTTCACCCATGCATTCAAAGATGCCTTATGACACATCATAGAATTTGTTGTATGTCATAGATTCCAAAGTGGGATTCCTATGTCCACTTGGGATGATTACGTGTCATCCAATCACCTCCAACGGGGATGCCACCCAGCCAGTGGATCCCAATTAGTGACATGACACCATAGGCATTTAAATTATACAAATAAATACATTAATTACATCAAATTGAATCAATGCTAGGACTCTAAGTTTGATACACCTTAATCCCAACATTCTCCCACTTGTTGAAGACCTACCAAGATTCATACAAAATCATCTACTCAGGGCCCCAAGGCCTATGGAATCGGAACACCATCTGAAATTATGTGTGCTCACTGGTTTTGTTAGTGCATTTTCAAAATTCACCAAAGACCTTTTCCAAGTTCACCTTTCCATCCTCTACCATATCATGAACAAAATGATACTGTACATCAATGTGCTTTGTTTTGGCATGGAAGGTAGGATTCTTTGCTAGGAAAATCACACTTTGATAGTCACAACAAGCAATAATCTATCCTTCATCTAAACAAATATCAGAAGACAATCTCTTAATCCAAATAGCTTCCTTACAAGCATGAGTGGCTGCCATATACTTTTCCTCTGTCATGGAAAAAGCAACTATAGCCTGTCGCTTAATGATCCAACTTATAGCACTACTAAACATCATAAACACATAACCATTAGAGTGGATCTTCTACTATCAATGTCACCTGTCCAATCTGAATCCACATATCCTTGAATGCTCACAAAATGCTGAGGTATAGTAGGATAACTATGAAAACACAAGGCATACTCAGAAGTGACCCATAAATATTTGAACACCCTCTTAACCACATCCCAATGCACCCGTCTAAGATTAGCCATAAAACGACTAAGGAATCCCACTGCTTGGGCAATGTCTAGTCTTGTACACACCATTGCATACATCAAACTGCCAACTGCACTTGCATATGGTAATTTGGTCATGTCCTCCATCTCAGTAGGAAACATTGGATAATAATTCACAAAAAGCTTCATCCCCTGCATCACAGGAACAACTAACTGTCTGTAATCTACCATACTGAATCTCTCCAACACCAAGTTCACATACTTTCTTTGGCTTAATCAAAGCTTTCTGTTAGTTTTGTCTCATGATTTCCATTCCTAGAATGTACCTAGCTACACATAGGTCTTTCATCTCAAACTGTGTTGACAATTGAAACTTCAAATATGAAATCATACTTTAACCATTCCCAATAAAAAACATAACATCTACGTATAGGACAATAATGAGAATGCGACCATTATCAATTTTAAAGTATACAAAGTGGTTAGATATATATCTCTAAGATCCCAATGGCAACACATAGGTATCAAACTTCTAATACTACATTCAAGGAAACTGTTTCAAACCATAAAGAGACTTCTTTAGTTTGCAAACCAAATTTTCTTTACCTTTTTCAATGAAATGCTTTGGCCGTGACATGTAAATCTCTTCCTCCAAATCACCATGAAGGAACGTTGTTTGCACATCTATCTATTCCACTTCTATGTCATATGTTGCTACAAGTGACAATAAAAGCCAAATAGATGTCAGCTTCACTATAGGAGAGAATATCTCCCCATAATCATTTCCCTCCACCTAGGAAAACCCATTAGCAACCATTTGTGCCTTATACTTCTCAACACTGCTATCGGGACTACACTTCTTGAAAACCCATTTACAACCAATAGGTTTGCATCCAGTAGACAATGGTACCAAATCCCAAGTCTTGTTTTTCTTTAATGAAGCCATCTCTTCATCCATGGCTTGCATCTAGGAATATGAATCATTCACACCCATAGCCTCTCTAATAGTCCTAGGCTCATCAGTATTAGTAATCGAGGCAAAAATGCAATTAGAATCAATTAATGAATGCCCAAACCTTTTCGGTTTCTGCCTAACTCATGTAGACCTCCTCAAAGGTTAAGGTTGAGGTTCTCCTTCTACTTTAGAACTTTAAGAGCTACTTGAGCTCTCCTCATCATCAGGTCCATCAGGAGTGCGTAGTTCTTCTTTCTTCGAAGTAGGTGGAATCTGAACTACCTCCCTTTTATGTTTCTCTTCTCTCTCTAGTTACAACTCAACAGTAGAAGGTTTCATCTCTCTGAAGATCACACTTCTAATACAGAGAACCTTCTGAGCTTCTAGATCCCAAAACTTGTACCCTTTCACACCGAAACCATAGCCGATAAAGATACACTTAACAACCTTGTTTTCCAACTTTGACCTCTTCTCAATTGGAACATGAGCATAAGCTTCACAACCAAATACTCTGAGATGTATCATTGAAGGATTTTTACCAGATCACGCCTCCATGGGTTTCTTTCCAACAAGCACTGATGTAGGAGATCTATTGATCAAATAACTTGTAGTGGCTACCACTTCAACCCAAAATTTCTGCTCAAGGCTAGCACCACTCAAAATACTCCTAGCCTTCTCCATCAACGTTCTGTTCATCCTCTCAAAAACTCTATTTTATTGTGGAGTGCAGGGGATTTTTCTTATGTCTCGTAATCCCTTGCTCTTTACAAAACTTGTCAAACTCTATGGAACAAAACTCACCACCATTATCAGTCCTCAAACACTTAATATTTCTAATAGTTTGATTTTCTACCAAGGCCTTAAACTCCTTAAACTGACTAAAGACTTTAGCTTTACTTCTGAGAAAATATACAAATGTCCTACTATAATCATCTATGAAGGAAACAAAATATACAGATTTTGATAATGAAGGAACATTTATAGGACAAAAAACATCTAAATGTACATAATCCAAGACCCCATAAGACTTATGAGAACTAGAGTAGAAAGAAACACAGTGTTGTTTTCCATATACAAAATGTTCACAAAAGTAAAACTTGAGATTACAATCATCAAGGCCTTCAACAAGGCTCTTATTTTTTAGGGTTCTAAGACCCTTCTCACCAATGTGACCTAGTCGTTGGTGCCATAACAATGTCTTCTCTACAGGAATCTTCATTTCCATGGAATGAGCACCCTTAGGTACCCAAAATGCACAACCATCGGATGTAGCTACAACATGCTTCTTCTTTGCATAATCTAATGGTGAGGATGAAGAATCTAAAGGTCTCTACTTCTGTAAATTAGAAGAACTATTGCATTGTACAGTGCATGCATCAAGCCGAAACAGAGTGCCAATACAAACTCCCTAAGCCAACACCATAGCTCCTCTAGTAATATTGCATCCTCCACCAGAGAAAACAACTTGCACTCTTGAATCATTCAATTTACTTACAGAAAGTAGGTTTCGTGCCAAACCTAGGATATGCAAGACACCATCAATCCCTTTCACTCTTCCATCAGGAAATCTAATTTTGACTCTTTCATAGCCAACAATCTTTAGGTGAGAGTCATTACCCAAGTACACCTCTCCACCATCGAACTCCTCATACTTCGAGAACCAATCTCTGTGAGAAGTCATGTGAAAGGATGCATTTGAATCTATCAACCACACATCATCTGATGCATGGGCTTCCAAGGCTGCAATAAACGCTTCTCCATTATCTTGAGATGATTTCTCATATTCAGAATCAAAGAAATACTTGTTTTTCTTCTTCTTCTCATTCTTGTAATCTTTCCGAATGTGACCAGTTTCACCACAATTCCAGCATTTTGCCTTGGAATTCTTATTAGAAGACTTTGACTTAGATATTTTGTCTTTCTTTTTGCTTCTCTCGTTTGGTCTTTCATAGACTTCAAGGGCCTCCTTGGCCATCTCATAAGACTTCCTTCGCATCTCCTCAGATAGTAATGAGGCAACAACCTCATCCATCTTGAAGGTGGAAGTAGTGCTTCCAATATCCATTACCAAGTGATCCCAAGAGTCCAAAAACAAACACAAAAGGAGCATGCAATGATCTTGTTTATCTATTTTGTCTCGAATGGAACCCAGTTGTGCAACCAAAATGTTAAAAGAGTTCAGGTGATTAGAAACAGATCCTCCATCTTCCATTTTTTCAGAGAATACATCTTCTTTCTCAAGAAAATCTTGTTTACTAGGGATTTATCTTGATAGACATCACTAAGCTTCTTCCACAGAGAAGCATAATTTTTCTCTTCATGGAAATTCAGGAGGACGAAATCAACCAAATAGAGTCTAATAAGATCCTTGGATTTCCTATCCATGAGATCCCAATCCTCTTGTTTCATGCTTGAAGGTTTTGTTCCATAAATTGCAAGCCATAAGTCTCTATCCACTAACATGTCTTCCATTTTGAGCTTCCACAACTCAAAATTACCACCGTTAAATTTTTCCATCTCAATCCTCCCAGATGTGCCTGCCATCTCTTTCCTACAACAAGGTTACAAAATACACACTTCTACAAAACTCCCACTGAAATAGAGATTAGCTCAAAAAATCCTTCTACCCAACAAGGGAACCAGGGTTGGCTAGGCTCTGATACCAACTGAAAGGAAGTCGGGTGAGCATAAACAACTTCCTACACTAATCTAAGTAGGGGAGAGTTAAAAAAAAATCATTTTAACACCTTATGCTTTTATAATATGAGATACACATAGAGAATAATGGAAATAGAACAAGTACACACATGCAATAACAATAGATATATGTGGGGAAAACCCTTTTGGGTATAAACCCCACCCTACAAAAGCATAATACTTTCTCTGTTACTTCAAATAATGAATACAAGATATCACCAAGTACAAAGCTTCTTCAACAAGTGCTTCAACACGAACACCTGTTCTGGAGTGATTCTGACAGCACTTCATTACCTACAAACAAACTATGCATTGTACAACTCAAGGAACTCAATAAATAGAGTGTTACAAGATTCAAGAAGCATCTAGAAGGTGAGGGGCATCCAAATCCACATGGCACAATTTCCAATGCCTTAATGCATTTGGACACATGTGACATATTCCCTTACACCCCGACAAGTGTCAAACATGCAAATATTCTTCTTCCAAGCTTGGGCACCTAGAATATGCAAAAAATAGCTTATGAAAGATGCCTTACACATCTTAAAACTGTCATAGAATCTGTCATAGTTGACAACACTTATAGCTGTAAGAGAATCTATCATAACTGACTAAAAATAGTTGATTCTCTTACATCCTGTCATAACCCAACTTGGGCGTCAAATTTTACCCATACATTCAAAGATGCCTTATGACACGTCATAGAATCTAAAATATGTCATAGATTCCAAAGTGGGATGCCTATGTCCACTTGGGATGATGATGTGTCATCTAGTCACCTCCAATGAGGATGCCACCTAGCCGATGGGTCCCAATTAGTGACATGACACCATAAACATTTAAATTATACAAATAAATACATTAATTACATCAAATTAAATCAATGTTAGGACTCTAAGGTTGAGACACCTTAATCCCAACACACCCCATCTAACAAAAAGGTGATGCAACTAGATAAAATTGAAGTGAATGTTGTTGGAGAGTTAAATAGGATTCCCATGCAAGTAGCATCGGAGCCTAGAGTCTAGCTAGTGATCGACATATAGGTAGTTGATATCTTGAATACCTATGGTTTAATCTTGAGCAGAGATTGGATCAAGACTCTAAATAGTTATATACACACTGATCATTCATACATGTGTCTCCCATGGAAAGGAATTCCCAACCAGATACATATTGAACGAGAGCCTATAATGAAGCATATTAAAACAGAGTATAACAAGACCAATGAAGTGCTATTCTCATAAATAGATTTGGGAACCTACATCCTTGTATCTGTAGAAGAGGAGGAGGAAAAATTTATGTTACATGACATATCCAAGGATTTGATTCAGATTCTTAGCAACACAAAGGCATGTGTCAAGATAGATGATGAGTTTCAAACTAATGGAGAAATTGGATTGTTTAAAGGATTTCAAGAATTTATGGAAAGATGTGTGCACAATCAAATTGGCTTGGAAAATAGAGTAGACTTCAAAGATATTAAGCTGCCTATGATGTGTCTCATTTAGAGTTTGAATGCTACCTATGTTAAACTATAGTAGAGGAAATAAAAAACCAAATCAATCCTTCTACTCTTGCTACAAAAAATAAAAAATTCAAGAAGAACTACCACTAGTATAACGAAGCCAACCTAAGTAGGACTCTCAACAAAAGATTAAAATACCCTTTAATAGTAAGAAAGAAATAGGTCAAACCAAGTTCTAGACTTTAAGATTTGACGGGTCCAAATCCAAGCAAGGTGTTGGAGTAGGATTCAAATTGGTTAACCCTAATGGTAAAACATTCTTTGCAGCCCATAGACTACAATTTTACTGCACTAATAATGTTGTAGAATATGAAGCATTAGTGCATGATCTTTTGATGGCATTGTATAAGAAAGCTAAATCGCTTCAATTGTTTGGAGATTCAAAATTAGTAATAAATCAAGTAAGAAAATAGTTCTCTTGTCATGATAGGAGGTTGAACAATTACCAACATCGCGTTTGGGACCTAATAGATTGCTTTGATGCCTTTAATATCCAACTGATCCCTCGTGGCAAGAATTAGACAGTTGACGCATTAGCTCAGGAAACAAGTACATTGCAACCACTATCACTATCGGGACTAAAGAAATTTATTGTTGAACTGACTCCTACACCATCTGTACCAAATAATATTACTAATTTCCAAGTCTTTGAAGATGATAAGCACATACTTGACTTCATCAGTAGTTCTGATGTGTTTGCTACACAAATAATTAATGAGGTTGAACCCGAGGAAGTAGAGTTAGACTTGGAAGGCGTGATCAAATTAAAGACAAATACTATTCCAAGGGGTATGGTTCAGTTGGAGAGAATCTTTGATTTTGATCAGTTGAGGAATTAGGACCATCAAGCAAAGAAAGTCTGTGGAAATCCAGTGTGAAACTTATAATATGGGTACTTCAAAGAATGTGAAGAACATCTTTATTGGTAAGGTCTACACTCTTGCTGAAAAGGAGGGGATAGTTAAGGCACCACATGTCTATCATGATGTGATCATATGGAACTATGAAGATCTAAAAACATATGATACCTCCATCATAATGCATACTATACCTCTTAAGGCCAATGTAAATCCATTTAGACAAAGGTAGGGATTGGTTAACACCTTGTTAGAGAAAATTATTCACAAAGTAGTGCAGAAGCTACTGCCAACTCGAGTCATTTTCCCCGTGAAGCACTCAACTTGGGTTGCCAATTTGGTACCAATAAAAAAAAAGAATGGTGAGATTTGCCTATTTGTGGACTTTCATAATCTCAATTGGGCATCAAAAAATTACAATTACCTCATGCCCTCTTTGGATGAAATTATACAAGTGGTAAATGAATCTCAGATGATGTCCTTCTTGGATAGATATTCGAGATACAACTAAGTCATGGTTCAATGGGAGGACATGATGAAAACATCATGCACCACCAAATGGGGGACCTTTTCTTATAGATGTATGCCATTTGGATCAATCATCGTTGGAGATACATTTCAACGTGCAATGGACATCACCTTCAAGGAACTGATTGGCAAGTGTATCATAATCTATATGGATGATCTAATAATGTTTTCCAAGAAGAGAGAGGATCACATTTTAGATTTGTGTAAGATATTTCAGAGATGTCAAGAGTTTGGTATCTCACTTAATCCAAAGAAGTGCATATTTGGTGTAATAGAAGGAAAGCTACTTGGCCATGTGTGATTTCAGAAAAGGGTAATATCAATTAATTAGGATCAAATTCAAGCAATCTTGAAAATTCAACCCCTAGCCAGTAAGAAGGAATTGAAATAGATTATTTTGGTAAGATCAAATTTGTACATAAATTCATCATGAGATTCACTGAGATAGTAAAATCATTACATGCAGTACTCAAGCAAGATGCTAAGATTGACTGGACTTCAAAAGGGAAACGAGCATTCAAAGAGATTAAATAGGCCATTATAGATGTCCCCATTCTGGTGAGCCCTAATTACTCGTGACCCTTCTATATTTATTCTTTTGTATTAGACCATTCATACACAGGAGTGTTAACACAATAATGAAAGCAAGGGGATGAACACCCTATAGCCTTCATGAATGCTCCACTCAAAGATACAAAGTTGAGATACCCAATTTTAGAGAAACAAGCATACATGTTGTACAAAAATTCAGACATTACATTTTAAGAAGTAAAGTGTATGCAATTGTCCCATACTATTGTAAAGATATTGTTAATGCAAAATGAGCTAGGGGAACATAGAGGAAAATGGGTGACCATGTGACAGGAATTTGACTTAGAAATACAACCTATGAAATTGGTTCAAAGTCAAGCCCTCACTTGCACTATGGCTGAAAGTGACCCAAGACTCACAACACAACAATACAATCTCAAGGATGTATCTCTAGACGGTTGGTATGATGAGATCATGTTTTACTCTCTAAATCAGATTTGTCCACCACATCTAAATGGAGTACAAGCATGCACCCTATGGCTTAAAAGCAATAGTTTCATGATGAAATGAGAAATACTCTATAAGAAGAATCATGAAGGTATTTACTTAAGGGAAGCACGAAGCCTCTATGGTGTTGAATGAATTCCATGACAAATTCGGGACTGGCCATGGTTCAACCCCCCGATGGAAAATCAAATCCTCAGAGCTGGATATTATTGGTTGACATTATTTAAGGATGTTCATGCACACGTATGCACTTGTCATATATGCCATATGTCACCAACAGAGAGAGGTATGCCACTATTCTATTGCATCTAGTAGCTGAGGTGAGACCATTTACCTAGTGGGGACTCAACTTTATTGGTATGATCAACCCACCCTCCTTTGTGAGCCACAGGTACATTTTGATCGCTATTGATTATTGCACTAGATGGATTAAAGCAATTGCATGTAAACAATGTACAATAGAGGTAGCCATTAAGTTTCTTGAAGAACATATTATTACACATTTTTTCTATCCCTTTGTATTTGTTTGTGACAATGGCCTTACATTCGCCTCACTTAAATTTTTGGGTTAGGCATTTAATTATGATATTACCTTTAAATTTGCATCTAAATACTATCCATAAGGAAATGGTTTGGAAAAATCCACTAACAAGAACATCTTGACTGTCATCCACAAATTACTAGACAAGAATCCCAAAGATTGGCAGACTCAGTTGTGGTTAGCCTTATAGGAAAACCACACACGTTAGAAGGTTGCCCTTGGCACATCCTCGTACCAATTGGTCTATGGTCAAGAGGCTATATTCCCGATCCATCTAAGGATTCCTACCTTGCAATTCATCAATGAGTATTATGATAAGGGGGAGAGATTAGAAGCCCACCTTGCACAACTCCCCCAATTATAAGAAAAGAGAGATGAGGTTGTTGAAAAGTTTGCTAAGCACTAAGGTGTTGTCAAGCATTGGTTTGACTAGCAAGCTAGGGTTAAGGCCTTTAGAATTTCTGATTTGGTCTTGTATTGGGATAAGGCACATGAGAGGAAAGGGGAACATGGAAAATTCGACAAGCTTTGGCTTGGCCCCTTTCAAATTTATGAGATACTTGGGGACAATGCTTATCACCTAAAAACCATCACGGGTGAAGATGTCCCACTTCCCATCAATGGGTAGGATTTGAAACATTACTTCTTAGCTTGAGTTGTTCTCAACTCACCCCTTTGTACATAGTTAGAGTAGGTTGCTTTCTGTCATGTCATTCCCATTTCCTTTTAGGTTTTGGGCATAATTTTTAACAATTGGTATTTTTGCTTGGAAGTGAGTCTGACAGTATTTCTTTGATAAATCTTGGTCCTTTCCTTGGAAGGGTATGGTTGAGTATACAGACGACAGATTCTTTTGAGTGTTTTTGTTTTTGTCCATAGTGAACCTTGAAGTGTCTTGTCATATCAATTAAACCTCACACATTACATTAAAACATCTAAGTACATGAGATGTCTTTTCAAGTTGCGACAAGGTTGCTTTGTGTAAGGTGGAATTTTTTTATTTTTTGCTTCAATGCCATTGGTATCTTCAACCCTGAGGTAGGCTTCGCTACCTACATGTTGAATATGAAAGCAATAAGAAGGAACAAAGAAAATAAAAAAAATACTGTAAAAAACATCAATTCAACATTCAAGGGGATTCAAATAACTCTACTGGGGCTATAGATGCCTGGCCAATAGTAGAGCTATGTTTGAGAATATATCAGTGATAATCTCATCGAGGCTATAGAAACTTGACCGACAACGAGGCTCTATCTGAGTTTCTTTTGGAGTAGAAATTGCTTACGTAGCCTTACACTTGGTGGTCTATTCTTTTGGTTGGGATCCTTCTCAAGTGGCAATAATGAACATCATGCGCACACACACAATGGTTTCCCTTATGATAGGTCACTCTGAGTTTTGGTTTTTTGGTTCTTTAAGCATGGACTTGTGAGCATCTGTTTTCCAGGTCTGTGAAACTAGAGATTCTAGGATTTGGATCTTTATTTATCTTTGAAATCCTTTGGAGCATTTCCCCAGTAGAGTCACCAATTATTGTGCATTTTGCACACATGCCCTACAAAATGGGAAACCCTCTTTTTTTTGGTTTTTGTTTTACTGGCATCAATTTCGTTGCGTTGGTTTAGTTTTGCTTTTTACCTTCAATTTTTGCTCCTTGGCTTGCCTTTGCCTTCAAAATCTTGAAAAACCTTGAAAATCTTGAAAAATTGACTAAGTGTCCATTCACGGGTTTTGCCATGCGAAATTCCCTTTGCAGGATTCCACAAGGTAGATGTCGAGGTCATCTGTGTCGTTTGTGGGTTTCCACTTGTGGATTGCCACCTGTGGAATTTTGCTTGCGAGCGGGTGCATGAAGTTGGGTACCAATTTTCTGGCCACTTATGAATTTTTTTTTAAAAACGCGCTCGCGTTATAACGTGCACATGTTATTTCACGCTTAAAAAAAAGAAAAAATTGAAATTATTTGCCTTGGAATACCAACCCAAAGGATTGGAGGGCATTCCCAACAAGGCTAGAGACGTGTTTTTGCAAATTCTACAATTTTTCACATAATCGGGTCCGTGCTCACCATCAAGATTGCATCTAGTTCAATATTGACAAAATCGAAAACATGGGTAATGTTAGGTTCTCTCTTAGCTATCCAACGATGTAATTTTTTTCACTTTTCGACAATGTTAAGCCTTTCATCCATAATTTCTTTTGTTTGTATGTCTGTTTTTTGCCAAAAAATAGTGTTTAGTGTTTTTTTTGTTATAAATTAACCGTTCATCAAAATTTCAAATAAATTACATTTTTAGAAACTAGACTCCATTCTACATATTTAAAAAGAAAAAAAGAAAAAAAATCAATTATTTTCAAAAATTTGTAGGGGGAGCATGGCCAAAATTTTGCTTTTCAGGAAGTGCCCAATTAGAAAATTAGTAAAAAATTAAATATTCATTAAAAAATTATCAGAAAAATTGGGCACCAACTAGATGCTATTACCTAACTTCTGACCATAGTGATTTTAAAAATACTGCAAAAAAGTTCACCGTGCTCAGGTCGTACAAGAGTTGCTATGTTATGTTTTTCTGACAAAAAGAACACCAATTTCTGTACATCCCTCTTTTGAACCCCTTAATCTCAACCATTTTCAAAATAAATTAGTAGTTTAGAAAGTAGACTCGGAGCACTTCGATCCTTGTTTTTGTTCCATCTCAAAATTTTGAGTGTAACTATCCTCAATTTCCCGTCCAAGGTCAGCATTTCTTGATTTCAGAAAAAAGTGGCCACTTAAGCCCCCTTTTTGGGAACCATCTTGGTGCACTTACCCTTGCAAAATTACACAATGGTGGCATTGTGTATGATAGCTTCCACAACATCCTGACCCACATGGTGGCTCCCATAATTGTCTTTCCCGCATCCCTTTGGATTTCAATGCATTGGTTTCCACTTTAGGGTTTTATGTTGTTTCCAAGGCATTTTCACATTTACGAGTCGATTGCCTATACATAGGAGCTGGGTTTGAGTCATTTTCACCCTTTTCTCATTTTAAGTCTTGAGTGCTCATGTTGATTGTAGTGATTTGGAGCTTGGGAATGACTGATTGATTGTTGGGTTCTTGCAACTTACCACACTCAGGTACAAATTCGCCTTCATAGGATCTTGCAAGTTATCAATATTTAAGTATGAATTTTGGGGTATTTAAATTTGTCGTTTCTTGCACAATTAACTCCATGGCCTGCAAATATTTTATTAAAGATCTTATAAATTTGCTAAGAACACTTACACTAGGACTTATGAAAACCCTTTCCCTGTGAAAATCACTCTATAGGATTTCATATCTACCCTGCCAAACTTTGGCTTGTCTTGGAGTGGTTTTCATGCCACCATAACTCACACATACCAAACCCTTTGTGGGTCATAACTTGTCAGAATCCATTGAAATCATGTCATGACACATGATCTAAACATCCCTGACTTCTTCCCACCTATTCCCTACAAAATCATTAAGGCTCTAAAAATGGTAAGTCATAGTCACCACTTTTGAAATATTAGGAAATTTGAACTTAAAAGCTCATCATGCGAGAATCTCTCTGTGGGATTTCACTAAGTTAATGCCAAATTATGGATCAAGAACTAACGGTTTTCGCGTGAGTAGCATTTGCACGACTTTTTTTTGTACAAGTGAAAGGTCAAAATACTAAGTGTTGAGCATTAAAACCCTAATGATATTCATTCCCCATTTGCTTAAATAAATGAACCCAAAATTTTTAAGTGTTGAACCCTTGCAAAAAATGGCTTGTGAGATGCCACATGCGAGATGCCATTCATGGGTTTCCACTGCATCGACATCATTTTTTGTGGTTTCTACGTCCCTTCAGCCCATAGTGCTCGACATCCGTAGTGCCCCAGCATACTGTCTTCCAAACTGTTTCTTCAACTTCCCATACGGGTCCATTCTCCCTCAGGCAGTGTGAAGGTCTAGATTATATTCTACCAACTCCTCCAAATACTCCACACATTAGGCAGTGGGACAAGCATACATTCCTTGCCCAAAGGTCAAGGGATATGGGATCCCCACTATGTGTTTATCACTCAGTAAGGCATGGGAATTCTGGAGTTGTCGAGAGACCTTCAACAGGACCATATGATCATTGGGATATCGTGGCAGCTTATAAGGCCTCTCAAAGAATCCCTTTATTATGTTGTATGTGAATTTTGGGAACTAAATGAACAAATACTCAAATCGTTGGATGAAGGCCCTGATGCTATGCGAGACTCTTCGCTCAAAGTCTCCCCCAAGGAGTTTGATGATGTGCCCAATGAAGGCATCATTTACCCTCCTATATTCTCTCTTGAAGTTCCAATATTGCAGTTGAGGGTATCGGTCATATACTTTGAGTTCTCCTCTCCTTGGTTCTGGATTCTTTGCAACAAAAAGGCCCTTGTATGGGAGCAATTTTTCTAGGAGGTACACTAGGTAGGAGGTCATGTAGAACTGGGATGCTTTCTTCACAGCCATAAGTTGGTTATGTATGTTGTCATTGATGATATTCACCCAGTGGAACTTTGTCTCGCCACGTATGATCTATTTGATGAAGTAGAACATCCATTCTTGAAAGAAGGCAGTGATAGGGAGGCCCATTACCCTGCTCAGTAGGGTGACCAAGTCATGATACTCTTTGTGGAAGTCACTCCTGAATAGTTCTTGTGGCACCTTGATGGCACTGCCCCTCGTTTCCTTCAACCGATGCTGGTTGATTAGTTTCTTGCATGCTAGAGGGTCCACCTTCCACATGTTTTCACCATATCTTTTCTTGTTTCTTCCATCACTTCAAATGTGGCAATGTGGAATATTTGGCCTATGGATCTGGCAAACAAATCTGTTAACACTTTGCCATCATGATCAATGATTTTTCTGCTACTATGGTAGCATTCCCTGCATACCATCACTAGTTCTAAAGCAACGAGCATAGGTGAAAAGTTGTCTGCCTTGGTGAGACCACTCTTTCTAATTTTTCGTGCATTTTTGATTGTGGGGCAGATCATTACCTTGTGTTGGAACTCATCTATGTCCACATGCCCAAGATTTGTATTGGATATAGAATCACAGGTGGAAGTGATCTTGGAGGAGCATTCCACCACATAGAATGACTACTTCATCTAATCTTTCTCCTCTTTCCCTCTCAGTGCTTTTGGAATTTGTGTTGCAGGTGGAAAGGAGGGCTCCACCGTTAACCAACAATGACTAGGCATTGACGGGCTGTCGGTAGTGGGCTGCAAGAAGCGACCTGTAGACTCTTAAGTTTAGTTTTTCCTTTGAAGTTTTGGGGGAAGTGACCTAGGAGAAGTCCACGGGGTGGGCTGACAGGGTTCCTCAGACACTTGGAATGGCGAAGGAGGCGGGGCGGTCCACAGATGGACCCCTGCGGAGACAAGCCCACATGAAGGATTTTACCTTAGTGGTTTTCGCTTGGCAACATAGGACTACGCAAAGCAACCACAGAGTCCATGATGCGGGTAGAGATGGTAGCTTAGCTGTCAGGGAATGATTCTTAGGTGACGACAATGAGTGGATGGAGGTTTGCACAGAGAGGTTCATAGGAAGAGCCTAACTTTCTGATTGCTCACGTAGACTAGGATTGGCCAAAAAAGCAATGGGATGCACCGTGCGAAAGGGAGTAATCATTTAGCCGTTAGAGATCAGTGTCCATGAGATGGTGAAGAGTGGACGGTGGCCCGTAGGGGATGGCCTGCATACTAGGACTTGGTGTGTTTTGACATTCAATGAAAATGGTTTCAGCGGAGCCCGTGATGTAGGAGGCTAGAAAGGGTAAGCCATTTGAGAATGGGTGTGAGATGGTGGTCGCTCGCATGCGGCAACCCGCATTAGTGGACGTGCAAAGGTTTAGAACCCTATTTTTTCTTTGTTGACCATTTAATATTTTGGGTCTCAAATCAGACGGTGACAACAAGGCTGCGGGCCGCAAATGGGGTGGCACCATGTGGAAAATGATGATGATATGGTCCAATTCCGCATTACTACAGGGGCGTTGTTTGAAGGTTTTAATCAAGTTTTAAATGATTTTGAGTGTAGAGTTAATGTTTAGGAGAGCCACTAGATGGAGTTCTGGGGTTTTCCTCAAAGATTTTACAATTAATTTAAAACCCTACTCGCAAAAGGATGCATTTCAAGCAGCAGAAAATAGACTCACCTGGAGATCATGGAGAAATTTGATGAAGATTAGGCTTTAGATTTGAGCAGGTGCAATGTGGGCACAAGAGGTTTGATCTCTATTCTCCTCTCTGACAGATTTCAAACTTGGTCAGTGAAAATGATAAGTCAAAGGGCTATTTATAGGAAAAAACTCATTTATGACCCACATTAAACACAAGTATGGTGGTCAGTGAAGTAGCTGGGTGCATAATTCAATGGACTGACGGCGGGAAGCGTAGACCCTGCATCCCAGAGAGACCTCCAAGCTTTGCTGTTGAGAAACGAACATGAGAGAATGACAGGGAAGATTGCGGGACACACCATGCAGGCGGATGCCTCGGGTCGACTGTGGTCCAAACAACGAACAAATGATGGCAACACGCAAAAGGAAGTCCGCAACTACAGAACTGCAGGAGTTGGAGGATTCCAGGGCAAAAGGCTAAGGGAAGTCCGCATGGGAATTCCCGTAAAAGCCAAAGACTTGGAAATTTTAGGGTGGTAAACTTTGTTCAATTGAGAATGATGACTTTAGGGCTCTTGACCACTTTGGGCTTAAAATTAGGCACATGCAAAATGAGGCAAAGGAAAAAAGTGACCCAACGAAGACGAAAGGAAAGAGGGGGTCCTCATTCCAAATAGGGTGTGTGTGCTATAGGCACAACAATACATAGAAGATATACCGATATGATATACCACCATATACAATTAATTACTTTATATGAACCCTTGATTATATCCTTTAATGTTTGAATATTTAATTTACATGCATGTTTGTGAGTGCTACATACTTTGAGATTAATGACCACTTTGGATTCACATTCACTTGAAAAATTTTAATGATTAAATTTGCATACCCATTACCGTTTCCCATTTAGTTTTGGGATTATTTTGAGGAGAGTGCTTCAATACATAGAAATTTTGAAAAATGGTGTAATCTTGAGAAAATTCATGTCCCTTTCCATATGCTACCTACCTATCTATTACACATATTCTTAGACACTTACACCTTATTCCCATCCATATGCTTACACATCTCCATTTGTAGTATTCACTTATTTGTTACATCTATGACACATGTATTTTCATACAATGTATGATACCTACTTTGTTTTATCCTCTTCATTGTCTGAGGACAAGTTCATGGTCACAATGACACCCTTGCTTCTTCCCAAAATTCATTTTTTAAAACATAAAATTGGTTGAATTCTACCTATATCATTCCTACCTAGGGTTGACTAAACACAAGTTGGTGTGATATTTTCTTTGTACTTGTATTTAAAGGAATCTAGTGCATTCATTTTGATCATTCAAGATTTGAGAGTTATATTCACATATCATTCACATTCCACACTTCAATTAGTACAATAAAAGAAGTCTAGATTTCGCTAATCATTCTTAGAATCATTTCCATATCTGAAGATTGTTGTTTTCAATCTTGTACACACATTTTTACAAGTTGACCTAAGAGATCAGGTCCCTTTGTGACATAGACAACCCTACCAAGTTATTTATAAATACTATCCATTCCTAAATACCAAGAAAGATAGAAGACACACAAGTGCATCAGGTGCAATGAAGAAACACAAGTCTTTAAACATCTCACTACACAAGTTTGCACATATAGAACTAATGTGTGATTGTGTTCTTGCCCCTAATCCCTAAAATCATCCCTAAATAGAACAAATATAATATTCTAAGTTTAATATGAATACAAGACTGCCATTAACTATTTTAGAACCTCCCCCCATTTATGGAAAGAGTAGGGATAATTCTTCTAATCCAAGGTTTGATGTAAAGTGGCAACCACCAAATAAGGTCTAGGTCAAAGTCAACTTTGATGGAGCCTCTAGAGGTAATATGGGACCCTCAAGGGCACTGTGCATTCTAAGAGATCAAACAAACACAATTCTAGTGAAGGAGGCAAGGAAACTACTAGACAACACAAATAATGAAGTCAAGATGCAAGTGGCAAGGATAGGCATAAACTTGTGTAGAAGAATGGGATTTAAAAAATTCACTTGGAAGGGGACTCAATGATCAAAATAAATTCAATCCAATGAAAGGAGACTCCCAATTGGAGAATCAAGAAATCCCCAAATTTGGGAAAGTCTCAACAAGTTGGAGGATTTTAGAAAAACTCACATCTATCATGGACATGGGGAGGTGGATGGTTTTTCCAAAGATATAATCAAAACGATTGCAAATACAAATAGCATACTCTATGGAGATTTGTATACCATCCCACACATGAAGGACAACCTTTTTGGCATATGGGAGGATGATAGAGTATGACACTGATAGGGAGAATTAATGAAGATGGGAGTGATGATGAGGCAACTATAAGTGAGGAAGAATCTTAGATTAATGACATTGAAAGATGTCGAATACCTATGTTTGTATGCTAAGGATATGAAAATGGTATTTAGAGGGAAAATAATAGACTAGAGGCTGAGGAAGATATTCATGGTGATGGAAGTGGAGGCAGGGGATACCATCAAGGATATCTTGGGATACAGGTTTTTTCTCTCCAACCATGGCTATCGTGTTAATAGTGACATATCTTCCATGTTCTTGGCTTGGCTATTGTAGATAAGGGAGGAGATTTGGATGGTGAGGTGGCTAATGAGAAGGGTAATGAAGGTGCGGTGGTGGGAGGGGATGGAGAAGTATTTGGAGATAACGATGACAGGGTGGGGTCTGAGGCCCATGATAGGTGTTTGGCCCTAACTTACCTTGCACTACAATGGGCCATGGGTACCCTTTATGGTCTAGATCATTGGGGAGGATGTTGAGGCAAGGATGTAGGAGGTGGTAGGGAATATAATGTTGCTCAGGGAAATTATGGGGGAACACTAGATGATATAACTACAAATGGTGTTGGAATTGCTTGCATCTCAAGGGGAGTCAGAGGGAGATGAGCATGCGATTGGAAAAAAAGACTAGGTGAAACTAGGAAGCGGTGCCTAAAGGCACATTTTAATAATTTTATAAATTTGAATATGAATTTTAAACTCTGATATGTATTTTGAAATTCCCCCCCCCTTAGAACCATTTTGATATATCAAAGATAAAAACTATTTTAGAACCTAAAATATTATAGATTTCAATACTTTAGTTTGAATTATTCCATCTTCAATCTCCCAACTAAGTACCATTATTTCTATTTAGATTACCACATTTAATTACGTTGAAGGTGTTATCTCATTGAGCTTTATTGAGCTCATTTTGTCTATTGACGGTATAGACTCGTGAACAAGGCATGCAAGACGATTAAACGAATCTCAACCATTTATCATTTTTCACCATTTTTCAGCTTTTTTTCTCCTTTTTGCTGCTTTCCTCATTGCTATTGATTTTTGCTCCTCCAAACTCTTCCTTGCTTGTATTGACCTTTCACTTATCCAATTTGACGAGTTGCAGCCTAAAAATAAGATTTCAATGAGGGTTTTAGAGTATGTTTATTAAAATGAAGACTTGTTGGTTTTAGTTCGCATTTTTTACCTGCCATTTTTTACAATTGCTAGGAATGTCAACTGATAAGAATATATAGTATATTCTAGGTGACCTATCTCCAACCATGACTCTATACTGCATTGCACTTGATGTTGTGGATTCCATCTCAAGTTTTTCTTTTTTCAAACTCGAAAATCTAAGCAATCCCTAAAACTGTGATATTTTTAGATTTCATTTATTGTGAATAGATTGAAGCAACAACTATAGGAAGATTGGCTTTGGTTCATGTCATTTAAATAAATTTTTGTTGTGGTAGGGTTTTATACTTTTATTGCAAGCTTTGCCTATTTTTTATCATCGGCATCTTCAACAACACAACACAATTTGTGCAAAAATTTTAGGTAAGTTGCTTGCCATGGTTTCAATGAATTTTAATTTTTGGAATCTTTACACTCCTGAATCATTTTTGTTGTGTTTTATTTCATTTTAACACAATTATGTTGCTATCTATTAAATGAAGTGAATGGTTCTTTGGAAAGTTGTCTCATGCTGGGAAAAACAACTTTTAGGAAGATGAAACATTCCTCACCCCATGCTTGAAAACAAACTTTAACTCACAACCAATATTTTCATTTAAAAGACTTCAATTTTTTTGTCTTGAACTCAAGAATCGAGGAGTGCTAAAACCCCAATATTTTTATATGTTTAATTAAGTGTGCATACAAAACTTGGGCACATCAACATGTACTATCCCTTATTTTTTAGGGTTTGAAATCCAATGGTTTAAAATTTTACAACTTGAAATTCTATGATTTCATTTTTTATTGGTGTGAGCTTGTACCCTTCAAAATGAATGGACTTGAGTTTCCTACAATGATCACATTTTAATTACCCATAGAGCTCACGCCTTCCTTGTGCACCACATTCTCTTGAGTTGGCTATTTATTTCTAAACTTGAGATGGGGTTGATTGGTTTGATAATTGCATTGAATTTTTTGTGGTGGATGGTCATAATTGGCCTAATTATTTATGTCAAAAGATGCATTCTCAGACTTGTGGCCTTTTTTCAAGCTTTTCTATTGCACATCTAGTGTCATGCTATGGTTAGTTGCCAATTCTATTATATAAGATATAAAATGTATGCGGGTGTGAGTGAATCTGATTGTATTGATAAATGTAGAAAGTATTTCCTCTATTTAAATGAAATTCAAGAAATTTAAACATTTTGGACAGACATGAAATATATAAGGCTGCAATGAATGTTCTTCTATATCCCTAATATTTGTAGGTTTAGATTTATTTAAAATCATATTCTTGAGTTCTACTACATATTTAAAATTTTGAGTACAACCACTTAGTTGTTTTGAAGGCATTCCCAACTGAGCTCAATTGAATGCTTGTACCAAGGATAGGAAACATCATCCATTTATCATCCTTGCATTCCCATGATTTTTAAAGTAGATTGAATTTCATAAAATTCTCGTTTCAACATTATTATGAAAAAATCAGCCTTTTCAACACCCTATTTCTTGATCTGTTATAGCCTCTCTTTGTATTCCTCTTTGGTAGAAGTTGCAAGCATTGTAATGCTTATATTAGTTGTGTGTTTTGTTTGAAAGATCTGGTTCGACACGAGGCAACCAAATATCAATGTTGTCCCACTTAATTTGGAAAATAATGTTGGAGAGGTCCTTTTGTTTGGGATCCAATTTTCCCTTGCCTTGCAACACATAAGTTTGTAAACCAATAATAAAAAATAGATTTGGCAATTTATTATTGAATATTTGTTAATTTTGTGTTGTCTTTTGGTCATGTAATATGAGTCAACCCATATCTTTTCCTATCAATTGAATCAATGTTGTATAAAAACATTTGTTATGATTGTATTTGACATCGACGAGGTCTCAATGATGTTGTAGTCCATGGGATGAAATCTTCCAAAGATTCTTAATGTTTGATTGCTAACAACAGAGGATTATTTCAAAGTTCACATATCTCATCTTTCTCTGAAGTTAGATTTTATGTGTTTCACTCACTTTCCAAGGATGTTCACAACATTTCGTTATGTTGGTTATCCTTATTGACATTTCAAGGTTAGCTCTGACTATTTTGTGGATTTTTATCAAAATTTTTAATACTACATAATAAGGATATCATAAATTATGTATACTACAGAGTAAGGACTCACAACAAATCTAAGTATTTGATTTACTGGAAAAGTATAGTATAACATTAGAGATAGGCTGGAGATGGAAGATACAAATACAATAATTTCTATAGATTATTCAACCTTGAGATTTTACAATAAGATATGAAAATTAACACACCTTCCCTGGAAATGCAAGAAATTTTTTTCAAACCCCTCTTTAAATTCAAGTCATACGAGACAATCACTAAATGCTAATATTTTAATATTATGTAAATTAGGTGGTGTTTTTGTAATGTATCAAATTATGTAATTATAAGTTGGTATTTCTATGTAGTTTCAAGTCAATCTTCATTGACTCATATTATGTATGTTCAAATCTAGATGATCTGTGCTCAACTAGATAATAAAAGCCAACTTTTAGAGCTAAGTTTAGATTCAAAGCATATGCATATATAGTCATTGCACTAATGTAGCAATGTTGCTATAAGTACAATAGTGTTTGATTCTTAATTTCTCAAGCCTAAGCTTATAGAATTTATGAAATAAGAAATTGTACTATGCTACTTGATTAGAAATTAAATAATAGTCAAGAGAGGAAGAGAGAAGAATTAAGAACACCATATTTTTCCTACAAACCCTCCAAAGAGAGAAAAATAGACTATGGTAGTAGCAATTTCCTACCACCTATATTATGTAGCAAATTGTCACATTTAATGAGTGCACAAATGATAAGGTAAAATCTACCCCTTGTTCCATTCAACAAGACCTCGACTATGGATGCAATCCATCCCTTGCTCCATTAGCTGCCTATCTCTATTATTTTCCTATGCATGCTGCTTTCCTTTTACTTCTCACCTCTTGGAAATACAACATAATCATTCTCCTTAATTTTGAAAGAAGATACAAGATAAATTTTGTTCCCTCCTCCATCAATCTAGGCAGATACAAAAATACAATTATCCTCCCATGCCCATTTTGTAAACCAATACAACCTATTATTTATAGATTCCCATGTACAATAGAGTTCTCCTAGGCCCAAGAAGAAATTCCATCAACATAGGAAGTTGTCTTCTCAGAGCTAGTGGACTTGTAGATTGGAAAAAAAGTAATGTATCTTCTTGTGAGTGGACTAGAGTGCACACTATAAGGAGGCACTATGTACAGATTGAGAAAGAGTTTCATGATTAGGAATCTTAGAAACAACCTTCTATTTGGTAGCACTCCAAAGAAACTATAGAAGTTAAAGAAGATTAAAATCTTGGATATGAGTAGAAACAATTTGTATTGTGAGATTGAACCTAGCATAGGCCTTAGAGATATTTGAGACCTTTCTCTAGGTAACAATATTCTATTAGGGAGACTGGTAACTAAGCTGGGATTGCTTTAATTTTTTTTTAGGGAAAGAATTCTCGTCGATCTTGTTATTGTCTAAGATCGAACATCATGTGGACCTTCGTGGAAATAATTTCTCTTCATCCATTCAATCGCTACTAAGAAACCTCAACGAAAAGTGCATACTACAATGAAAAGAGTTAGACAACTAATGCTATTCTCTATTGTAAAGTACCATGCAGCCTCATATATAACCTTTCAAAGGTATGAGTTCACATTATATCTTCTCTTAAACCAAGTTATTTGATTTATCAAAATTATACTTAACATCTTCACTCCCAAACATTGTAGCAAGTATTAAATGTGACTGGTCCACCAGTTACACAAACAAGGCCTCAAAATTTATTATCTAATTGTAATCAAAGGACTTTTGGTCTTTATTCAAGTAAATAAACTTGAAGGGAAACACCACCAAGTGGTTTTTTGGAAACCTACATGACTAAAATTAACAACAAACTATTGTGGTTGAAGCCAATTTTTTTTTTAGAAATAAAGATGTGAGGAAGAAGACCCCTCAATGCTTTGCCTAGGAGTGTTGAAGAGCTTTAGGTAATAAGTGCCATTTCTTATCAAAGATAAATGCAATACTATCAACATTTGTTCATTAATTCCTTAATCCTTTGTCTTACAACTTCTACATTCATTAACACATACACACTTTCTCTTATATTGACTTTCCAATCTCTTCCTCAATTTGCTCATTTATTTTTGATGGAAGACTCCAAATCTGCACATAATTTGGAACATTGATTGTTTCAAACATGTCGCTTGCATAAATGAAGCTACGACTACAAAGGTTTCATATTTCTTCTCCACATACATTTTTTTTTCTAGGATATCTATTAGTTGTTACCTTTTCCAAGTTACTGGAATTTGAGTTAAGTATATTTTGAGTTACAGTCCAACATTATTTACTTATTCCATATTTTTGATTACATGACATATCCTTTTGTTGCAGGAAATTGAAAAAATGGTAGAAGTATCCTTCTATTGTGATTGACCTGTTCAAATTTATCCACACCATTTGTGAAAATTAGGAAAATTTTAAAAATTGTAATGTCCCCTAATTGGGAATGTCATAAATTTTCCCTAAATCCTTAATTTTTAAATAAACAAATGGGTTAGAGAATACCTTTCACCTGATTGAAGCCTTGCACACAAATTAGAAGCCATTTACCACAATCACACTGATTAGTAGATTATTATCATTAACCATAATAATATTAATTAGCTCATCATCATAATTAAATATTAGAAAACTCAAGGCCAAATTACTAATCGAATCACAAAGTATTTAATATCCTAGGAGGGATCAACCATAGGAGAGTATGGGAGAATGTACAACTTGCTAGGACCCTTTCTACTCTAGGCCCAAGAGCGGATGTCTTGGCCTCTACCTAGGAGGCATCCCCTTTCCATTATCCCCTCATCTTTCCAACCATTTCCTTCTCTCTATGATTCTACCTCTTGTGTTGATTCACCATGATAGAGGGGTGAGATTACAACAAGTGCCCTAGAAATACCATCTCTCCTAAGCCCAAGGCACTATACCATTGGTACCCCAAATGGATACTCCCTTGGCCTCCTTGGGACTACTTGGTCCCCCATTATAGAACACATTGGTTCTCCCTTATAGGACACATGGGTCCTCCATTATAGGACACTTGGTCCTCCATTATAGAACACATTGGTTCTCCATTATAGGACACTTGGTCCTCCATTATAGAACACATTGGTTCTCCATTATAGGAAACTTGGTCCTCTATTATAGAACACATTGGTTCTCCATTATAGAGGTGACATACCTAGGAGAGTTCCCCATTGTTGTTCCCTCTTGTAACCTCCCTTCTTCTATCATGGTGCAAATATGCACATAGTAATTTAATCAAATTAAAACTTGCAAATAATCATATCAACAATACATAATGGATTATGATTATACTATCATAGAATATGAGAATGATATGCATGAAACCTTGATCCTATTTAACAATGCATTATATCCTATGATTATTCCATCATAAGTATATCAACTCACAATACAAACCAAATCTTTGTTTGCCAATAGATCTCTTACTTTTTATTTCCAAAATCTATTCTAGACTACTATAGATCTACTTTTATTTGGACTGATATCTTCATCTCTTCCCATTCCCCTTTCATCCCTTATTTATACCATCTATTATGTCAAAGGATGTGTCTTTTATGAAGGATATGTCTATTTCAATAGTTGTCCCTTTGAAATCATTCAGTTTCCTTTCTTTAATGAGCTTTGTCTTTATTCTTATTTAAATGTTGCCTTCTAATTAATCGTAGCATGGAGCCTTTTGTTAATACTAAAATATTGCTGTTTGTATATGCTCATTCCAATTTTTGGCTATCTATCATATAAATTGTTTCCTTCAGAGACTAAGGACACTTCTCCCTATTTTGTTTGTATTCACAAATCAACATTCTTTTTGTCTTATTATGAGTATTATCAATTGTTGCCTTTGGTAGGATGTAAGTTGATTGATGTCTTAACTGGATCATATTGGATGAATCGCTTCATATTATAAATACAATAATTGTTTCATTATAGTGTTAAGTAAAATCACTGCCTTATTAATTAGGGATCACTACATTGGCATTTATTAATGTTTTGTGATTATTATTAATTTATTTAATTATTAGTTTGTGAATATTTATTATTGTAATAATTATAACTAATAATATTAACTGTTCTACTTTGTAAAATAATTGTATTATAATTATAATAATATTTAAATTGCAATTATATATATATATAGTTATTTGGATTTTAATTTTTCATATTTTGGTGTTATAATTTCGGGGGCATGACAAAAATTTTGGTCAGCTATATTTGATAATTTTTGTTGACATCAATTGGTGCTATTTCCATAGCAGTAATCGGCTGACACAAAGAGGAAGACTCTATATGTTGCATGGTAAAGTTTTATTTTTTATTATATATTGTCAAATACATATCTACATTTAGATTCATAACAACTTGTTTCAGAATTTCAAAACTTGTGGACATCTTGTGAATTGTGGACTGAGTTTCGTACTTGTCCAAATTCTATCAGCTTCTGAAGTTAAGCCTTTGTGTTGCTCCACTTAATTTGACAAAAACTGTTACAAAATCCCTTGTGATTGGGATTCGATTTGCCCTTTGTCCTGTTACGCATTAGATAGTAAACCAATAAAAAACAAGAAATTAGAAATTCACATTATTTTTAAGATTTGTTGATTTTGTGCTATCTTTGGGTCATGTAGTGTGAATCAACACATATCTTTGCCTATCAATTGAATGAGTGTTGTAGAAAACAATTGTTCCATTCGCAAGGGTTTATTAAATGATGCAAGATTCTGGTTACTACTATGCGAGATAAACTCATTAATAGACTAGATTGCGATGGTCTTTTTAAAAATCCATTGCATGATAATTTCTGTTTGCATGCAGTTGAGCATCCCCTCACTATATATGACAAGGTTGGTCATGTACATTTTTGTCCACTGAATCTACTTATAGATATTCACATTTGTATAGGTTATCTAAGTGCTTCGAAAATTCAGAGCTCCCTTCATATTGATTTCCCAATTCATCAAATTTTGATTCCAACTGATATCAAATCCTACAATAGTATCTTTCCATTCCACCTTAGAATTTCTAAGGTACAAATCTTCGACGTACCCATTGCACACAAAGGTTCGACTGCTAGTAGTTGTTACATATCATTGGTCTTTTCATCTTCAATCACGTAATATAAAAAGGAATAAAAAAGAGAGGATCTGATGTTGTAAGAAGAAAGCGACGTTAAATTTGGAGCAAACAGAGAGGTACATATTAGTTATAACACATTAGTTGGTAGGGAGTTGCTAAAGCTTGCGTAGATTTATAGTCCAAAATATTGTACATGCATTCCCAGCTCCGTGGAATGCACTCCAAGCTCTCTGGATTGAATCTGTGCGTTTCACGTTTGGAAATCTGCGTAGCCGTTAGCATAGAATAACAAAGCACGTTTTTTATTTTGATTGCAGTGTGGTGAGTAATAAATGAAAACAAGAGTAATGTAACTACTGTTACTCTTTTTCTTTGTCTTTAATGGCCGTATAGCTGTATTTATAAAATTTTGTCATATTGGGAAGATTTTATGAAATAGGAAGATGGTCTGTATCATCAAAATTATATATATTTGAAAAATAATTCTGAATAGATAATTATAAAAAAAGATATTATTTGATAGACAAATTTGACTATTAAAGTTACGTTTTGTTCGTGGATTTGGATGTTGGTGCAGGAGCACCTAGGCTGACTTCCGTTTTGGTTTGAAAACAATTTTTAGCTTGTACTGACTCTAGCCAAGTCAGGGATGTTAATATGCTTGTGAGTTTGGTTTGGACCTTAGAAGGTCTTGCATTTGTGTGTGAAGAGTTAGTCATTAAGACTAAAATCTTCATTAGGTCATCATTAGTATTAAATTTTGTTTTATGAAACTTTGGACAACATATGTTAAGTTATTAAGTATTTAGTGTATTAAAGCCAATCATCATTGTTTAAAAGATGCCAGGGAATGGTTAAGGGAGTTGCTGATTGCTCGAGATCAAGGTGTTAGAGGTCCTATGTTTGAGGATCATGACACAATCATGGCATAATGGAAGTTACAAATGATTGATAAAAGTTGCATGACCGCAGTTATGGAGTGCATGTAACTTTCTTGGCAATGGGAATCCCTTGAAATCAGGGAAATGCTCGAGTAACTGCCCTTGAAAGATGTAATGGCATTCAAAATAGAGGGAATGGCTCGTAGGAGCAGTAGTCAGTAATTGTAATCAAATTTTGGTGAGAAGAATAGAAGACAGTTAGCAGATTTTCAATAATTTCTGTGTGTTACCCGTGTGTTCAGAGAAACAGTGAATAAAAAAGACTTTGTTTACACATATTTCTCATAGTTCTTGGGTTCTTGAAATAGCTTGGAGTGTATTTTCATCTTGTAGATAAGAGTTAAGATTGGATTCAGTGATTTGGGTTCATAGTTAGAGTGGTAGAGTGTATTTCTGAAATCCCTGTGTGTTTTGCAACAGAACTATCATAGGTGTAGCATACACAGATTTAGCACTGCATTCATGCTATTAGGATAGATTTGATTCATTTTTCATTGTGTATTCAAGTGAAGTAGTGTAGAGTTATTAAATTGAATCCTTAGAACTAGAATTTAGAGGGTTTGTAAGCTTAGTTGTGAGCAGTCAGCCAATAAATGGCTCCCCCATGAAGTCTGACCGTGGAGTTTTCCTGAGTTTGATGGAAATGATAGGGGAGCCATGCTTTTGTACATATTTAGTAATAGGAAACTTTGAGAGCCAAGCAAAAGTTGGAAATACCAAACCCTAGGCGAGTGTAAGCTACCCGGTTAAGAGTTTGGAAAAGAAGAGTTAAGAACTTAGGCAGGGGAAAAGTGCCACTGTACGGAGTCCGTACGGTACCAGGTGGGGTAAAGTGAGGCCTTTACATGCAAAAGGGTTTGGGACTTCAATCAGTGAACTAGAAGGAGATTAGAAGAAGAAAGCACAGAAACCCTAACAAATAGGTCAATTAGCCCTTTTGTCCAAGACGATAGGAATGCACTGTACGGCAGTGACAGAGGTCTGAAATCTAGTAGAAGATTTAAAGCTCTAAAAAGGGTGCTTGAAAGTTCCTTTCATTTGGTAGGTTGTTTGTCAAGTGTGAGAGGAAAAGTCAGAAAACTGACTGGTAAGGGCTAGTAGAGTTTAGGCCTCACCTAGGCAATTTTATGCAATCGGGTAGTTTGAAGGTTGAACACTCAGCAAGATGGATCCTTTTGGATACAAACAACATGGAGACAGTATCTACAGCTCCCCTACAAGCAGTTCTAACAGTTTGAAGAAGTTGGCACTTAGATCCTTCTAAGTCCAAGGTAGAGTAGGCAGTTGCAAAGAGTACTGTATCCTTCAAGGTGAAGCACAAGGAGAATAACTCTTGTGACAGAGTTAGAGGAGGGCTAGGTAATGATCTAGGACAGTTTAGAACCCTGAAGTCATCAGGTTCTTGAGTGAAGACAGGGAGAAAGGTCTTCTAGTTGATTAGTGCAAGCACATCCTAGAGGTATCGTACATCAGATGTGGGTCTTGGATTCAACATCATTTCTTTTTCAATTGATCTTCTATGAGTATGTATCAACCTTTCAATTTGACAATGGTTAATAATAGATTGCATGACTATTACAAATTTTCTGATTATGAACCATAAAACATTAACATGTTTCTAAATTATAAAAAATTAACGTGTTTTATATTGGCCCCCTTTTGTCATGCTAAAAAATGTTATTGTGTTTTACATTTATCATTATAATATTTCAAATTCTTATAACCAATTGTCTCCCTCTTGTTTGTTAGTCCTATTGCTACACATTGAGGCCTCTCAAATTTTGTCATTAGTAAACCTTTTAAAGCCTTTTGTATTAACTAGTAAAAGGTGAGTGGACTACCATGGTTTTGGGTATGTTTCAAAATAATTTTAACTCTCATTTTTGCTAGTGTTTCAAACTTCCCTTGAATTGTATTCTTATATTTCTCCATCGCCATAGGTTTCTTTGATTATCCTTTGTTAATTTCACCATATCCTTCAAGCCTTTGAACTATTTTTTAATAAAATTTTGTTATGTTATGATGTACAGGGTTGATTAGTGCCCCTATTTAAAATTTCCCATTAAGTGGTTTGTATGACCCTACTCAAAATTACACTTTAATTTAACCACAAAAATCATTAATGATTGGCCCCATCTCTTTGGGTAAATTATGATTATTATAACTTTATATTAAAAAGTCTTGAGATTAGCATTTTAAACAATTATTTTCATCTTGAATTTTAATTGTTTTTCTATTGAAGATAAAATATAAAGCTAATCTTTAGGGGTAAATATAAATCTTGAGATTACCATTTGAAATAATTGTTTTCATCTTGAATATTATTTGTTTTTTCTCTTGAAATATAAAACTAATCTTTAAGGGTAAATACAAACCTTGAGATTATCATTTCAAATAATTATGTGTTGTGATTGAAATTATTCTGGTACACTTCTATGCAAAATATGGAATGTTGAACAAGGGACCTATATTACGCACAATGCTCATTTAAAAAAAATATATATATGGATTTATTTATTACCTTTTGTTACTTTCACCATATCCTTAGGCCATTGGGATGATTTTTAGAAAATTATATTATGAATATGATGTAGGTGGTCAACAAGTTCAAATCTAGAAGTCACAGGGTTGTACATTTTCTTAAATATTACAAAGATAAATGGAAAGACAATCATCTTGTGAATAGATTGCTTGATGGGGGGATATCATAACTAAGTTTGTGTAGTGCTTGACAATGGCCTAAATAACTACCTTTATACCTTTTATCTAGATGTATACCTTTTTAATTTTTGAGATTATCCTATGTATTGGATCTACCAAATAAGCTTATTCACCACATATTTTTGACTAGTGACCCATATTTTACCAAATGATTATCTACCAAATAATTTTTGACTAGTGACCCATATTTTACCTAATAAGCTTATTCACCACATATTTTGTTGATAAAATGCTAGTTGGAGATAGGTGCAAAATCATACACATCATCCACTCTACTTCAATAGTCTATATTAATTCCCAATCTAAATGAGATAAACTCATAACTCTGATAACAACTCCCAAAAGTTGCTTCAACTATATCTAGCCTAAACATAAATAGGACCTAGTTTATTAATGATTAGTTAAGGAATATAATTGATTTGAACACACTACTAGTGGTTGAGAATATTTAACATATTTGAGTGTGCAGTGCAAGGGTTTAGGTAGATTGGAGTAATAAACACGAACATTTATATGCAAATTAAATAAACTAGAAATAACAATGAAGAATAACACAAAAAAGATCAACACAAAAATTTAACATGGTTCACCTAATATGGGCTACATCCACAAAAAATCAGCCACCTAATGATTTTATTATCCAGTGTAGAACAAATTACGATCTCACGAATGCCACACTGCAACATACATCCCCACCGCTTTATAACAAGCTTTTTGGAACCTTCTAGAATTAGGGTTTTACAAGGTCCTTTTTCATTTTATGTGTTAACAGGAAAACCTTGACATGTCAATAGGAAAATCTCCACGTGTCACGGAAACTCAATGTATAATAATTTTTTTATGGCAATGCCCTGAACCCCATTGATACGTTATGAGTATACAATATTTGCATGATCAGTCACCACATACCAACATTCTCCCACTTGAAGATTGATTAGGCTCCACACCAAATAATCTCTCGCTTGGAGACTAATCAGGCTTCACACCAAATAATCTCCCACTTGGAGAATGATCCTGGATGACACCGCTACACTTGTAGCTACCACCGGATTACAGGTCTAGCTAGTTTATTATGTCCACCATTATCATTCATGAAGGCCAACGAAAATTGATGAGGAAATTAGTTTCTCCTATGTAACTGCCTTTATCAACATATTTGCAGGATTCTCACTTGTGTGAATTTTCTCTAGCTTCAATTGTCCATCCTCCAAAACTGACCGGATGAAGTGGTATTTGAGCTGTATGTGCTTATTTTTTGAATGCAGAGCTGAGTTCTTAGTAAGATGAATGGCACTCTAACTATTAGTTTACAAAGGGCTATCTTCTTGTCATTGTCCCAATTCCTCTAGAAAACATTTTAAACAAATTATTTCCTTGCTATCTTTCGTAGCAACAACATACTCGGCTTTAGTGGTTGAAAGTGCAACAACCTTTTGCATCCTTGAAATCCAACTAACTAAAGTACCTCCTACAGTAAAAACATACCCTGTAGTACTCCTCCTACTATCAATATCACTCGTCAGATCAGAGTCAACATATCCTTTTAAAGCAGAATTTGTTCCTCCAAAACATAGTTTCTTTGAAGTAGTACCTCTCAAATATCGAAGAATCCATTTTACCACATTCCAATGTTCCATTCATGGATTGCTCATGTACCTACTCACAACTCCCACTACATGTGCAATATATAGCCTTGTGCATACAATTGCATACATCAAGCTACCAACTGCTGATGCGTATGGTATCTTAGATATTTTGTCTTCCTCCTCTTGTGTCTTTGGACACATCTCCTTAGTCAATTTAAAATGAATAGGCAAAGGTGTGCTAACTATTTTTGTATTCTATATGTTAAACCTTTTCAACACCTTGTCTACATACTCACTTTGAGACAAAAATAATTTTCAGTTTTTCTTGTCCCGTGTGATCCTCATATCAAGGATTTGTTTTGCTACACCCAAATCCTTCATAGAAAATGAATTTACTAATTTCTACTTGAGTTCATTAATATGCTGCATGTTAGACCTGGCAACAATCATGTCATCAACATAAAGCAATAGAATAATATAGCTGCCATTACCCAATTTCTTAAAATAAACATAATAATCAGAATGACATCTTTTGTAACCTTGTTCAACCATAAAACTATCAAATTTCAAATACCATTTCCGAGGTGCTTGCTTCAAGCCATACAAACTCTTCTTTAACTTGCATCCAAATTCCTCCTTACCCTTGACCTCATATCCCCGTGGTTGCTTCATGTATATTTCCTCTTCCAAATCCCCATGGAGAAATGTTGTTTTCACATCCAGTTATTCAAGATACAAGTCTTTCGTAGCCACAAGAATTAGAATAGTTCTAATAGAAGTCATCTTTACAACTAGAAAAAATATTTCATCAAAATCTATACCTTTTTCCTATGCAAAACCTTTTACCATGAGTTTGGCCTTATATCTTTTTGTGCCTTCATCTTCTTCCTTCAACCTATAAACCCATTTATTTGGAAATTCTCTTTTACCTATATAGCAATTAATTGGTACCAAAGTCAATACTCCATCATAAATCTGTATTTCCTTTCATGCTCTAGTTCCAATCAGCTTTTGCATCTACATGCACGCTTCTTCATAACCTCCATGTTCATTAGAATCAGTTAACAATATAGAATATAACGTATATGTAAAATATTTCCGAGGTCTTAGTTATCCTTATAGAAATTTCCAAATACCCCTGTGGTGGAGTCCGTGGCTGCAAGTGGATCGCGATGGGCCAAAAGTGGCGAGCATAAGATGGTTTTGTGGAAAAGGGTTGAAGGATTTTTTACTCCAAATTGGATGTGAAATGAAAAAGGGTTTTTAAAGGAATTACAGCTTTCCATCAATATAAATTAGGGCTTTTACTTTGAATTACAAATAATGACTATTTATTTTCATTTGAATTTATGTTCCAAAGTCCCAATCGGAGCAGGGCTGATTGAAAATATCTATAGCTTCAAATGATAATAAGCATTTTTGAATCCAAACATACACATCTCTATGCTTCTTGCAGTACTATAGGATTAAAAAAAAAAGAAATAAATTCCCATGAAGTTTCCTGACCAAGCAAGGTGGTTAGACATACACTTTGGAATTTGTAGTAAAAAAAATTCATAATTAATTACATTTAATTTGGAAAAAGAAATTACAAAAAAAAAAAAAAGTGCACTGCTACTGGGGACATCAGTCCCCTACTTATATCTAAAATATTATAAAAATATTGTCATCTTATTGTGGTTAGTAATGCATGTATTAATCTACTTTAAAGCTTCGAATTCGCAGTACTACTGCATTGTAATTTCAATTTTCACCAAAATAGATTTTAAAAAATAAATAAACCTAGTAGTTTAGAAACTACATTCAATTTGATACAAATTCTACTCTTACATTTTTTTGAAATAATATAGATAACTTATTCAAATTTTTACGTCAAGTTGCCTAACTTTGATTTTTCTGAATTTTTTGCCACTTAAGGGCCTATTTTTTCCATGATGATCCTGCACATACCCGGATAACTTGTTGTTGCTGAGCATCAGGTACCACTAGCATATTATTTTCTGGAATCTCATCCAACACCACATATTCCTTTTTGGCATGTTCATGCTTCTTTTCTTGCTGTTGATCCTTATACATGACCATCTCATTGAATATAACATCTTTCCTCCTAATGATTTTATGATTTTCATAATCCCATAACCGATAACCAAATTCATCTACTCCATATCCAGTGAAGGTATATTTTTAGACTTAGCCTTAAGCTTGGTTCTATTTTCAATATCAACATGAACAAAATCTTCACAACCAAAGGCTTTTAGAAACAATTAGTTTACCTTTTTACCCATCCATGCCTCCTCCGAAATGCCACCATCCAAAAGATTTGAAGGTCTCCTGTTTATTAAATAAATAGTATGTACAACATCTTCCCAAAAGTGTAAGGGTAGTCCAACATGCAATAACATGCTCCTTGCATGCTCCATAATGGTCATGTTCATCCTCTCAAACACACCATTTTCTTGTGGGGTTCTAGGAACTGTTTTCTGCCTATAGATTCCATTGTATGAATAGTAATTTTCAAATTCTTTGCTGCAATACTTGCCTCCATTATCAGATCTAAGACACTTCAAATTTTTTCTTGTCTCATTCTCAACCAAAGCTTTCCATTTTTTAAAAGTTTCAAATACTTCTGATTTTTGTTTTAGGAAATACACCCATGTTTTCCTAGTTGCATCATCAATAAAAGTAGCATAATAACAATAGCCACCAAGAGAAGATACTTGAGCCGGTCCCCATAGATCTGAATGCACAAGCTATAATTTCTCACTCTTCTTCTCTTTCTCAACTTTGAGAAATTAGACTCTTCTATTTTCCATAAACACAATTTTCATAGAATTCCAAGTCAATCTACTTCAGACCTAGTAGCAACTTTCTGATGTGAAGGATCTTCATCCCTTTCTCACTCATGTGCCCAAGTCTATGGTGCCACAATTTTGTTTCTGTCCCTATAGCAAGTACTATAATTGTCTCAGTAGCAATTGTTTCTATAGAAGCTAAGGTAGAATAACTATTACTTGTACACAAATACAATGTGCCTACCTTTTCACCTTTA
>VDFB02047144.1:48796771-48916900 GCA_007258455.2 Sequoia sempervirens
GAATCTTATTTTAAATTATTCCCTTGAAATAATATCTATGTGTGATATTCTCGTGGTATTTTGATGGATTCTTTTGTAGTTACTCAATATATTATGCACTTGGCTCCTCATTTTAGATGTCATCATCCTAGCCATAGAAAGAGAAAAGAAAGATAACTAGATAAAAATGTTGTAACGATAAGGTGACAATAAGTAGGAAAATTATGGATATGTTCTTCCTAAAATTAATTTTCTAAATATTAGGGAGGATATTTTCCTATTATTATTTTTATAAAATAATGTAACTGGGGTCTCCCATTATGATTAAGGGAAATCAATATGAATTGTAAGGGAGATATTTTTCCTTAAATTAATACATTAAAGATAATCAATTCTAGACTAAGAAGTATCTTCATCTCCATTTTAATTTTGATCATTATATTTTTTATAACCAAGGATTTGATTGGTAGAATCAACCCAATTTTTATAGTTATAAGAGATCTACATGTCCCTTTTTCAAACAATAGTCTGTTAATACAGTTAATAATGATAAAAGTAAGTATACATTAAAATTATTATATTTATAACCAAATGAAAAAATTATTCTCAAATTTTTTTTTTTTATTATATATAAATAATAATAAGAATTATAAATTATAGGTATTAGTCCAAGACTAGTTGAATACAAGCTATAGCTACAATATGTAATATAATGATACATATTAAAGTCTATTGTAGAATATAAAGATAGAAGCACAATAAGCCACTATCAAACCTCCACTATCCAACATGTATACTATCAACAAAATATTATGACATATAGTTTGATAGCTAGCACAAAGATTATCAACATAAAAAAATTACAGATTTAAAGGAATCGTTGCCACTAGTTTATCTAGATCACATGAATTGGATATGGTATCCATTCATTAGAGAAAACAAAATCAAGCTCATGGCAGGTGATAAATGAATGAATAGATCCTTGATAAAATGAATGTTCTTTGAGTTCAAAACACCATAATTTCCTTCCAAATTATTTAGGTTTGATTATGTAGCCTTAACGTTATTACATAATGGTTTTATTAACACATGACCATTAGGGCTAACAATATTTTATCCAGAAAAGGACACATCCAAATTAGCACCCTGTAACATTTTTAATTTGTATGAAAAATAATACCAAAAAAAAAGTCATCTAAGTTCATGGAGATATAAATGAATTATTATGGCCTAAGGTGTTGTAGATTATTTAATTGTTGTTAAATTATTTTTATGAGGAACATGTGTCTTAGAAAGAAATTGAGAAATAAATTATTATTCTAGCTAATATGATAAGTCTTATACAATTTTTAAATATAATCCATAGCCTATTAATTAAAAAAATATTAGGATAATTTGATAACTTACAATCCATTCATGCTATATTTGTTCTCCCTATATCTCTGACTTGTGCATCTACCATCCCTCCTACATGCATGAAAATTTCATCTTCTACCATTTCCCCATCCCTTGATGTATCTTCCACCAAATTTTAACCTAATTATATTCATCAACATAGCTTGCCTCCTAATTTTAATCCTCTTATTATAATAGAATCTCATATAACACAAATTTTCACATATGTCTCTCCTCTTTTTCAACTCACTACAACTTCCATAACTCCTACCTCTTTAATTACACCTACCACAACCATTGTTACTACTTATAACATGGCTACTTCCCATTCTATTTCTCATTCTATTCCTTCATCCCTCCCTATGGTCTTGCCTCATTACATATCCTCATCTATTTTCAAACCCCATTCCATTCCTTATTACTTATCCTCTTTGTTCCCCAACCTTTCTTATCATTCCTTCCTCCATTCTAGATCCCATAAGGTAAAAGTTAGAAAATTAACAAGACATTGATGAATTTAAATGGAAGCTAGGCACACACAATTAGCATTTGGGATTGTTTCATATTCATTTTGTGGAACCTTATTTTTGATGTATGATGGAAAAGGTTATGCGATTAATTCTTTTACTTCAAAATTCCTAGAGTTTGTGTATGAGGTTAAGTCAATGGCCAAAATATTTACATCAACTTTATAACTGAATCATGGTTGAATGAAACATCTGATAAATGTGGTAATTTTCCATGTTTTAAATGTTGTATGTACATGATGACAGTACTTGTACAATTTTAAATGAAATAATCCCTATTGAAAATAACAAGGTTGTAGCATACACACTAAAATATGATCAATGTTGTGAGATTTTTTATTTTGACTATAATTACTATAGGAGCTTTTAAAGTTTCTTATGCCTAGTGCCATTAAATTTGTTTTTTTAATGTCACATAAACTATTAATCTTGAAGTGAAAGTAATTGAAGCTAGCAAAGAAGCCTCACAAATTTGTTCCAAAAGTGTTAAGAGAGTTATGGGGTCTAAAATCGGACCTCTATTTTTTTTTCTTTTTTGGTTATGTATTTTTTTATTCCTATAGCCGATTAGAACATTTACTTTTTTGTTGGTTGCTTTATGGGTCATATGGAGGCCTGGCGGGGTACCTAGGCTGACCTCCACCAAGTTAGTTCACAATTTTGGCTTGTATTGACTTTAGCCAAGTCAGGGATTTTGGTGTGTTTGTTTTGGACCTTAGAAGGTCTTGCAATTGTGTGTGAAGAGTTAATCATTAGGATTAAAACCTTCATTAGGTTATCATTAGTATTAAATTTTTCTTTATGAAACTTTGGACAGCATATGTTAAGTCATTAAGTATTTAGTGTATTAAAGCCACATCATCATTGTTTAAAAGATGCCAAGGAACGGTTAAGGGAGATGTTGAATGCTCGAGATCAAGGTGTTAGAGGTCCTATGTTTGAGGATCATGACACAATCATGGCATAATGGAAGTTACAAATGATTGATAAAAGTTGCATGACCACAGTTATGGAGTGCATGTAACTTTCTTGGCATTGGGAATCCCTTGAAATCAGGGAAATGCTCGAGTAACTGCCCTTGAAAGATGATAATGGCATTCAAAATAGAGGGAATGGCTCATAGAAGCAGTAGTTAGTAATTGTAATCAAGTTTTGGTGAGAAGAATAGAAGATAGTTAGCAGATTTTCAGTAATTTCTGTGTGTTACCCGTGTGTTTAGAAAAACAGTGAATAAAAAGGCTTTGTTTACACAGATTTCTCACTGTTCTTGGGTTCTTGAAATAGCTTGGAGTGTATTTTCATCTTGTAGATAAGAGTTAAGATTAAATTTAGTGATTTGTGTTCGTAGTTAGAGTTGTAGAGTGTATTTCTGAAATCCCCGTGTGTTTTGCAATAGAACTATCATAGGCGTAGAATACACAGGTTTAGCACTGTATTCATGCTAATAGAATATATTTGATTCATTTTTCATTGTGTATTCAAGTGGAGTAGTGTAGAGTTATTGAATTGAATCCTTAGCTTAGGATTTAGAGGGTTTGTAAGTTTAGTTGTGAGCAGTCAGCCAATAAATGGCTCCCCCATGAAGTCTGACCATGGAGTTTTCCTGAGTTTGATCGAAATGATAGGGGAGCCATGCCTTTGTACATATTTAGTAATAGGAAACTTTGAGAGTCAAGCAAAAGTTGGTAGTAGCAAACCCTAGGCGAGTGTAAGCTACCCGGTTAGGAGTTTGGAAAAGAAGAGTCAAGAACTTAGGTAGGGGAAAAGTGCTACTGTACAGAGTCCATACGGTACCAGGTGGGGTAAGGTAAGGCCTATACATGAAAAAGGGTTTAGGACTTCAATCAAACCACTAGAAGGATATTTGAAGAAGAAAGCACAGAAACCCTAACAAATAGGTCAATTAGCCCTTTTGTCCTAGATGATAGGAATGCACTGTATGGCAGTGACAGAGGTCTGAAATCTAGTAGAAGATTTAAAGTTCTAAAAAGGGTGCTTGAAAGTGTCTTTTGTTTGGTAGGTTGTTTGTCAAGTGTGAGAGGAAAAGTCAGAAAACTGACTGGTAAGGGCTAGTAGAGTTTAGGCCTCACCTAGGCAATTTCATGAAATCGAGTAGTTTGAGGGTTGAACACTGAGAAAGATGGATCCTTTTGGATACAAACAGCATGGAGATAGTATCTTCAACTCCCCTGCAAGCAGTTCTAACAGTTTGAAGAAGTTGGCACTTAGATCCTTCTAAGTCCAAGGTAGAGTAAGCAGTTTCAAGAGTGTTGAATCCTTCAAGGTGAAGCACAAGGAGAATAACTCTTGTGACAGTGTTAGAGGAGAACTTAGTTAATGATCTAAGAGCGATTTAGAACCTTGAGAGGCCATGAGTTTCATGAGTGAAAACGAGAAAAAAGTCTTCTAGTGAAGTGCAAGCACATCTTGGAGGTGAAATGCTTACACCATATTGACTCGAGCTTTGAGAGTTGGATTCAAGGAAGCATGGAATTAATGAGCCAAACCACTAAGTCAGTTGGAGAGAACACACCAGAGGAAGAAGCCACGGTGACAAATGCAGAGCTAGCAAAGAAGGTAGAAGAGCAAGAGGAAGATAACCGGTTACTCAGAGAAAGAATATCTCAAATGGAGAAACTCTTGGATGAAGTCCAAGAGACAGCAGATACTGTGAAGGACAAGATAAAGTAGAAGGAAGAGCAGGAATCCAAGGAAAAAGAAGTGGAATTGGAGGAGGAAGCTCCAAAGCTTGATCCTGTTCTTGCAGACAAACCATTCTTGAAGGCATTGCAAGCCTTAAGTGGTAAAGCATTGGATGGTGTGCCACTTTTTAGTGGAAAAATGGACCCTAATTCAGTTGTAGACTGGATTGAGAGCATTGAGAATCACTTTGAGTGTGATGGCATAACAGAGGCCCAAAAGGTAAAGGTGGCCAAGTCAAGGTTGAGAGGAGTAGCTCTCATATGGTGGAAATTTGTACAATCTGAAAGAGAGAAGGAAGGCAAAGGTCCCATAGTTTCATGGAGAGGAATGGTAACCAGATGGAAGACCTATCTCCATGATGATTATGAAGTCCCGATTGCATAGGAGAAGACCTGTCTGAGGCAAAAGACATGGATGTTCAAACATATACAGGAGAATTTGTCAAAAGTGTGCATAGATCAAAATGGTTGAAAGATGAGATGCTCGAGGTTAGCAAGGTACTTAAATGGACTCAAGTGGTCTATACAAGAGGATATGAGCTCGGTAAACTTTACAATAGTCTGCCAATGCTATCAAATGGCTTGAAAATAGAGGAGAAAGGAAAAAGGAAGCAAGAACAAAACCCCAAAAGTAGAGGTAAAGGGAAAGACAACAGAGGACAAAGAGGAAGCTATAGTGGAAGAAGCTCAGAATCAATAGCCCAAGGAGAAGTCAGATTTTCCGAACAGCAAGAAGGAAGTTCTAGTAGAGGTAGTAGAGGAAGAGGTTTCAGCTCCAGAGGAAGAAGTGGTGGACAAGGAAGAGGCAGTTACTTCACCAACATGAAATGCTATCACTACAACCAACTGGGACACCCAGCCTATAGATGTCCTGAGAAATGTAGCACTTCTCATGGAGGAGATAAGAGACAATCTAATTCAGATGAGGAACCGGTACAGAAAATAAACAACCTGAAGTACCATTGAACTCAGAGGAAGGTGAGAACCTCATGATGAGGAGGACTTTGATCAAAGAACCGGTTAAAGAAGAGCCAAGCCAAAGAAGGTCCTTGTTTAGGATAAAATGTAAGATGATGGGGAAAGTGTGTAAGGTCATAATAGACTCAAGTTCTACTGACAATATTATGTCAGAGGAGGCAGTCAGCAAGCTGAAATTGACAAGGATACCTCACAATAATCCTTACAAGGTCACATGGCTCAATAAGGGTCAACATGTCTTGGTGAATGAACAAGTATGGGTGGAGTTCTCAATTGGCAAGTACAAAGACAAGGTATTGTGTGATGTATTACCTATGGATGCATGCCACTTGCTCCTAGGTAGACCATGGCAATTTGACCGCCAAGCTATGCATGATGGAGCAAGGAACTCCTATACCTTTAAGAAAGATAAGGTAACCTTCAAAATTCAGTCATTGCTAGAAGATACAGAGGTGCAGAAAGTAGGCTCTAAGCTGCTAATGGTGAGTGAAAAAGAGTTCTTAAAAGCTTTGGAAGAAGGAGAAGGAGTTGGCTATGTAGTGATGATCAAGCCAAGAGAGGTAAGCAAGGAGAAGGTAGCTGAAAAGCAAGAGTTACCCAAGGAGATACAAGACTTGTTGCAGACCTATGAAGGTATAGTAAGTAGTGGTCAACCAGCAGCCTTACCTCCTAAAAGAGCCATAAGTCATAGGATAGACTTGATACTAGGAGCTACCCTTCCAAACAAAGCAGCCTACAAGATGACACCTCAGCAAAATGAGGAAATAGCTAGGCAGATTCAAGAACTACTTGACCAAGGTCTCATTAGGAAAAGCATTAGTCCATGTGTAGTACCCACTGTCTTAGCACCTAAGAAAGGAGGAGAATGGAGGCTTTGTACTAATTCCAGGGCAATAAATAAGATAACCATCAGGTATAGGTTTCCCATCCCTAGGATTGAAGATCTCATGGATTGTCTAGGTGAAGCTAGGTACTATACCAAGATAGATTTAAAGAGTGGCTATCATCAAATTAGGATACATGAGGGTGATGAGTGGGAAACAGCCTTCAAAACCAATGAGGGTCTTTATGAGTGGCTAGTAATGCCATTTGGCTTGTCTAATGCCCCCTCCACATTCATGAGACTCATGAATGAAATTCTCCAGGACTATATTGGCAAGTTTGTAGTAGTGTATGTTGATGATATACTAATCTATAGTAGAACTAGAGAAGAGCACCTCCAACACATTGAGCTGATTTTCAAGAAGGCTACTTGAGGAGGAGAAAGTGAAGATCAATCACGGAAAAGTGTGAGTTCATCAAAACAAATCTGGTGTACCTTGGATTTGTGCTATCACATGGCAACTTGAAGATGGATAGAAGAAAAGTGGAAGCAATCCTCAATTGGCCTACTCCAAAGACAACAACAGAGGTAAGAAGCTTCCATGGTCTTGCTCAGTATTATAGGAAATTCATCAGACAGTTTAGTGCAATTTGTGCTCCTATGTTGGATACCATTAAAGGAGGAATGAAAACCAAATTTGTGTGGAATGAGCAAGCTAACAAGAGTTTTGAGTTGCTGAAAGAAAAGATAGCTACCCAACAGTTTTGGTGTTACCAAGCTTTGAGAAGCTATTCACCCTTGAATGTGATGCAAGTAATGTTGCAATTGGAGCAGTTCTCAGCCAAGAGGGCAGACCGGTGGCTTTTCATTCAGAGAAGCTAAGTGAAGCCAAGAAGAAGTACTCTTCTTATGACCTTGAAATGTATGCATTGGTCCAAGCACTAAGGAAATCGAGGAACTACTTGCTTCCCAAGGAATTCATTGTGTACTCAAACAATCAAGCACTCAGTTTCCTGAATTCACAAGAGAAGTTGAGTCACAGGCACATGAAGTGGGTGTAGTACTTGCAAGCTTACACCTTCAACATCAAGCACAAGAAAGGAGCTCTCAACAAGGTGGCTGATGCATTGAGCAAAAGAGTCCTCACAATTCAAGAAATTCAGTTGAAGAGCATGGGAATAGATCACTTCAAAGATCTATATGCAGATGATGAAGACTTTGCAGAAATTTATAAGGTATGTCTTGAGTATAAGAACCATTTCCATAGAAAATATGCTGAATATACCTTGCAAAGTGATTTATTGTTTAAAGGGAATCAACTTTGTGTTCCTAGAGGTTCTATTAGGGAGAACTTAATATAAGAAAAGCATAATGGTGCATTGAGTGGTCATTTTGGGATCACCAAAACTCAAGAGCTTGTTCAAAGGTTTTATTTCTGGCCTAGGATGAACCTAGATGTCAGGAAGTATGTGGAAATTTGTGTGGTATGTCAAAAGGCAAAAGGCACTTCCTCAAATGCAGGCCTATACCAGCCACTGCCTATCCCTTCTAGGCCATGGGAATGCTTGAGCATGGACTTTGTAGTTGGTTTACCTAAGACAAAGCAAGGTATGGAAAGTGTGTATGTTGTTGTAGACAGATTCAGCAAGATGGCTCACTTTGTACCCTACAAAACAACCAATGATGCCAGTCAAATAGCCTCTGTTTTCTTTAAGGAGATAGTCAAGATTCATGGTTTACCAATCAACATTGTGTCAGACAGGGATACTAAGTTTATGAGTCATTTTTGGAAGACTCTTTGGCAAAGAATGGGCACCAATTTGTCCTTTGGATCTGCATACCATCCTCAAACTGATGGTCAGACCGAAGTGGTTAATAGGACACTTGGAAACCTTTTGAGATGCTTGACCAAGGAATATGGTCAACAATGGGATCAGATTATTGGGCAAGCTTAATACGCCTATAATGATACAGTGAATAGATCCATAGGGAAGAGTCCCTTTGAAATTGTGTATGGCCTACATCCCAGAGGTGTTTATGAGCTGAGAGAGTTGAAGGATGGAGTCAAGGGAAGTGGATATGCAGATGATTTTGCTTATGCAATGCAGGAAATTCATGAGATAGTCAGAAAAACCTTGGTAGAAAACACAGTGAGGCATAAGACTAAGGTGGATGAGCATAGGAAAGAGGTTCAGTTTAATGTTGGAGACTTAGTCATGGTGCATTTGAACAAGGCTAATTGCAGAAAGGAGTTCCTCACAAGCTGCAAATGAAGAGGATAGGTCCCTGTCCTATCTTGGAGAAGTATGGCAACAATGCTTTCAAGGTGCAATTGCTAGAGGACAGTGGACTATCCCCTGTTTTCAATGTTGCAGACCTTATACAGTATAAAGGACCACCATTAAACTTGGATCAGACCATCCATGAAGTTAGTCAAGATGTAGAAGAACTCAAACTGCCCTCCACTACAGTTAAGCAAGTTGATAAGGTATTGGACACTAGAGTTTACAAGAGAACCAGGACCAAGGAATATAAAGAACACCTCATCCAAAGACATGGAAAACCAGAGGCAGATGTAGTATGGATCAAGGAGGAAGAGTTCAAGAAGTTGGGCATTGATCCCAACTTACTCAATCCAAGGATGGCTTGAAGTTTTCTGTTTTGGGGAGGATGGTGCAGGAGCACCTAGGCTAACCTCCACCAAGTTTGTTCACAATTTTGGCTTGTAATGACTTTAGCCAAGTCAGGGATTTTGGTGTGTTTGTTTTGGACCTTAGAAGGTCTTGCAATTGTGTGTGAAGAGTTATTCATTAGGATTAAAACCTTCATTAGGTTATCTTTAGTGTTGTTAAATTTTGCTTTATTAAGCTTTGGACAGTCTAGGTTGGAATACAATGCATTAAGTGGGTCATAACCACATCTAATTTGTTGGAAGATGCCAAGGAACGGTTAAGGGAGATGTTAGTTGCTCGAGATCAAGGTGTTGGAGGTCCTATGTTTGAGGATCATGACACAATCATGGCATAATGGAAGTTGCAAACTGCGGATGTAAAGTTGCATGACCGCAGCTATGGAGTGCATGTAACTTTCTTGGCAATGGGAATCCCTTGAAATCAGGGAAATGCTCGAGTAACTGCCCTTGAAAGATGTAATGGCATTCAAAATAGAGGGAATGGCTCGTAGGAGCAGTAGTCAGTAATTGTAATCAAATTTTGGTGAGAAGAATAGAAGACAGTTAGCAGATTTTCAATAATTTCTGTGTGTTACCCGTGTGTTCAGAGAAACAGTGAATAAAAAAGACTTTGTTTACACATATTTCTCATAGTTCTTGGGTTCTTGAAATAGCTTGGAGTGTATTTTCATCTTGTAGATAAGAGTTAAGATTGGATTCAGTGATTTGGGTTCATAGTTAGAGTGGTAGAGTGTATTTCTGAAATCCCTGTGTGTTTTGCAACAGAACTATCATAGGTGTAGCATACACAGATTTAGCACTGCATTCATGCTATTAGGATAGATTTGATTCATTTTTCATTGTGTATTCAAGTGAAGTAGTGTAGAGTTATTAAATTGAATCCTTAGAACTAGAATTTAGAGGGTTTGTAAGCTTAGTTGTGAGCAGTCAGCCAATAAATGGCTCCCCCATGAAGTCTGACCGTGGAGTTTTCCTGAGTTTGATGGAAATGATAGGGGAGCCATGCTTTTGTACATATTTAGTAATAGGAAACTTTGAGAGCCAAGCAAAAGTTGGAAATACCAAACCCTAGGCGAGTGTAAGCTACCCGGTTAAGAGTTTGGAAAAGAAGAGTTAAGAACTTAGGCAGGGGAAAAGTGCCACTGTACGGAGTCCGTACGGTACCAGGTGGGGTAAAGTGAGGCCTTTACATGCAAAAGGGTTTGGGACTTCAATCAGTGAACTAGAAGGAGATTAGAAGAAGAAAGCACAGAAACCCTAACAAATAGGTCAATTAGCCCTTTTGTCCAAGACGATAGGAATGCACTGTACGGCAGTGACAGAGGTCTGAAATCTAGTAGAAGATTTAAAGCTCTAAAAAGGGTGCTTGAAAGTTCCTTTCATTTGGTAGGTTGTTTGTCAAGTGTGAGAGGAAAAGTCAGAAAACTGACTGGTAAGGGCTAGTAGAGTTTAGGCCTCACCTAGGCAATTTTATGCAATCGGGTAGTTTGAAGGTTGAACACTCAGCAAGATGGATCCTTTTGGATACAAACAACATGGAGACAGTATCTACAGCTCCCCTACAAGCAGTTCTAACAGTTTGAAGAAGTTGGCACTTAGATCCTTCTAAGTCCAAGGTAGAGTAGGCAGTTGCAAAGAGTACTGTATCCTTCAAGGTGAAGCACAAGGAGAATAACTCTTGTGACAGAGTTAGAGGAGGGCTAGGTAATGATCTAGGACAGTTTAGAACCCTGAAGTCATCAGGTTCTTGAGTGAAGACAGGGAGAAAGGTCTTCTAGTTGATTAGTGCAAGCACATCCTAGAGGTATCGTACATCAGATGTGGGTCTTGGATTCAACATCATTTCTTTTTCAATTGATCTTCTATGAGTATGTATCAACCTTTCAATTTGACAATGGTTAATAATAGATTGCATGACTATTACAAATTTTCTGATTATGAACCATAAAACATTAACATGTTTCTAAATTATAAAAAATTAACGTGTTTTATATTGGCCCCCTTTTGTCATGCTAAAAAATGTTATTGTGTTTTACATTTATCATTATAATATTTCAAATTCTTATAACCAATTGTCTCCCTCTTGTTTGTTAGTCCTATTGCTACACATTGAGGCCTCTCAAATTTTGTCATTAGTAAACCTTTTAAAGCCTTTTGTATTAACTAGTAAAAGGTGAGTGGACTACCATGGTTTTGGGTATGTTTCAAAATAATTTTAACTCTCATTTTTGCTAGTGTTTCAAACTTCCCTTGAATTGTATTCTTATATTTCTCCATCGCCATAGGTTTCTTTGATTATCCTTTGTTAATTTCACCATATCCTTCAAGCCTTTGAACTATTTTTTAATAAAATTTTGTTATGTTATGATGTACAGGGTTGATTAGTGCCCCTATTTAAAATTTCCCATTAAGTGGTTTGTATGACCCTACTCAAAATTACACTTTAATTTAACCACAAAAATCATTAATGATTGGCCCCATCTCTTTGGGTAAATTATGATTATTATAACTTTATATTAAAAAGTCTTGAGATTAGCATTTTAAACAATTATTTTCATCTTGAATTTTAATTGTTTTTCTATTGAAGATAAAATATAAAGCTAATCTTTAGGGGTAAATATAAATCTTGAGATTACCATTTGAAATAATTGTTTTCATCTTGAATATTATTTGTTTTTTCTCTTGAAATATAAAACTAATCTTTAAGGGTAAATACAAACCTTGAGATTATCATTTCAAATAATTATGTGTTGTGATTGAAATTATTCTGGTACACTTCTATGCAAAATATGGAATGTTGAACAAGGGACCTATATTACGCACAATGCTCATTTAAAAAAAATATATATATGGATTTATTTATTACCTTTTGTTACTTTCACCATATCCTTAGGCCATTGGGATGATTTTTAGAAAATTATATTATGAATATGATGTAGGTGGTCAACAAGTTCAAATCTAGAAGTCACAGGGTTGTACATTTTCTTAAATATTACAAAGATAAATGGAAAGACAATCATCTTGTGAATAGATTGCTTGATGGGGGGATATCATAACTAAGTTTGTGTAGTGCTTGACAATGGCCTAAATAACTACCTTTATACCTTTTATCTAGATGTATACCTTTTTAATTTTTGAGATTATCCTATGTATTGGATCTACCAAATAAGCTTATTCACCACATATTTTTGACTAGTGACCCATATTTTACCAAATGATTATCTACCAAATAATTTTTGACTAGTGACCCATATTTTACCTAATAAGCTTATTCACCACATATTTTGTTGATAAAATGCTAGTTGGAGATAGGTGCAAAATCATACACATCATCCACTCTACTTCAATAGTCTATATTAATTCCCAATCTAAATGAGATAAACTCATAACTCTGATAACAACTCCCAAAAGTTGCTTCAACTATATCTAGCCTAAACATAAATAGGACCTAGTTTATTAATGATTAGTTAAGGAATATAATTGATTTGAACACACTACTAGTGGTTGAGAATATTTAACATATTTGAGTGTGCAGTGCAAGGGTTTAGGTAGATTGGAGTAATAAACACGAACATTTATATGCAAATTAAATAAACTAGAAATAACAATGAAGAATAACACAAAAAAGATCAACACAAAAATTTAACATGGTTCACCTAATATGGGCTACATCCACAAAAAATCAGCCACCTAATGATTTTATTATCCAGTGTAGAACAAATTACGATCTCACGAATGCCACACTGCAACATACATCCCCACCGCTTTATAACAAGCTTTTTGGAACCTTCTAGAATTAGGGTTTTACAAGGTCCTTTTTCATTTTATGTGTTAACAGGAAAACCTTGACATGTCAATAGGAAAAATCCTCAATGTGTCAGCGGGAAAACCTTGACGTGTTAACAATTTTTTTTTATGGCAATGCCCTGAACCCCATTGATACGTTATGAGTATACAATATTTGCATGATCAGTCACCACATACCAACATTCTCCCACTTGAAGATTGATTAGGCTCCACACCAAATAATCTCTCGCTTGGAGACTAATCAGGCTTCACACCAAATAATCTCCCACTTGGAGAATGATCCTGGATGACACCGCTACACTTGTAGCTACCACCGGATTACAGGTCTAGCTAGTTTATTATGTCCACCATTATCATTCATGAAGGCCAACGAAAATTGATGAGGAAATTAGTTTCTCCTATGTAACTGCCTTTATCAACATATTTGCAGGATTCTCACTTGTGTGAATTTTCTCTAGCTTCAATTGTCCATCCTCCAAAACTGACCGGATGAAGTGGTATTTGAGCTGTATGTGCTTATTTTTTGAATGCAGAGCTGAGTTCTTAGTAAGATGAATGGCACTCTAACTATTAGTTTACAAAGGGCTATCTTCTTGTCATTGTCCCAATTCCTCTAGAAAACATTTTAAACAAATTATTTCCTTGCTATCTTTCGTAGCAACAACATACTCGGCTTTAGTGGTTGAAAGTGCAACAACCTTTTGCATCCTTGAAATCCAACTAACTAAAGTACCTCCTACAGTAAAAACATACCCTGTAGTACTCCTCCTACTATCAATATCACTCGTCAGATCAGAGTCAACATATCCTTTTAAAGCAGAATTTGTTCCTCCAAAACATAGTTTCTTTGAAGTAGTACCTCTCAAATATCGAAGAATCCATTTTACCACATTCCAATGTTCCATTCATGGATTGCTCATGTACCTACTCACAACTCCCACTACATGTGCAATATATAGCCTTGTGCATACAATTGCATACATCAAGCTACCAACTGCTGATGCGTATGGTATCTTAGATATTTTGTCTTCCTCCTCTTGTGTCTTTGGACACATCTCCTTAGTCAATTTAAAATGAATAGGCAAAGGTGTGCTAACTATTTTTGTATTCTATATGTTAAACCTTTTCAACACCTTGTCTACATACTCACTTTGAGACAAAAATAATTTTCAGTTTTTCTTGTCCCGTGTGATCCTCATATCAAGGATTTGTTTTGCTACACCCAAATCCTTCATAGAAAATGAATTTACTAATTTCTACTTGAGTTCATTAATATGCTGCATGTTAGACCTGGCAACAATCATGTCATCAACATAAAGCAATAGAATAATATAGCTGCCATTACCCAATTTCTTAAAATAAACATAATAATCAGAATGACATCTTTTGTAACCTTGTTCAACCATAAAACTATCAAATTTCAAATACCATTTCCGAGGTGCTTGCTTCAAGCCATACAAACTCTTCTTTAACTTGCATCCAAATTCCTCCTTACCCTTGACCTCATATCCCCGTGGTTGCTTCATGTATATTTCCTCTTCCAAATCCCCATGGAGAAATGTTGTTTTCACATCCAGTTATTCAAGATACAAGTCTTTCGTAGCCACAAGAATTAGAATAGTTCTAATAGAAGTCATCTTTACAACTAGAGAAAATATTTCATCAAAATCTATACCTTTTTTCTGTGCAAAACCTTTAACCATGAGTCTGGCCTTATATCTTTTCTTGCCTCCATCTTCTTCCTTCAACCTATAAACCCATTTATTTGGCAATTCTCTTTTACCTACAAGCAATTGGACTAAGTACCAAGTCTAATACTCCATCAAGGAATCCATTTCCTCTTTCATGCCTAGCTCCCACTGCTTTTTGGTATCTACATGCATTGCTTCTTCATAACCTTCAGGTTCACTAGAATCAGTTAATAATATAGAATATAACGATGTAGAAAATATTTCTGGAGGTCTAGTTATCCTTATAGAATTTCCAACACTTGTAGGAGTCTGTGGGATGGGTAAGTGCAGGATCATGATGGGCCAAAAAGTGGCGATATGATGGGTTTTTGTAGGGTATGTGGTTGATGATTTTTTTTTACCCAAAATTGATGAAATGAAAAAGGGTTTTTAAAGGAGATTCACAGCTTTCCATCAATATAAATTATGCTTTACTTTGAATTTAATAAATAATTATTATTTATTTTCTATTTGAATTACAACTAAAGTCCTAATTGATAGGCTGATTGAAAAATATCTATAGCTTTCAAATGATATCACATTTTTTGAATCCGAAACATGCGTCACATTCTATGCTTTGCATACTATAGGATTAAAAAAAAAAGAAATAAATTTCATGAAGTTTTGACCAAGTTAAGGTGGTTAGACATACAATTTTTTTTTTTTTTAAATTTGTAATAAAAATTCATAATTAATTATTTACTTGGAAAGAAATTACAAAAAATATGCATCACATTGGGACATGAGTCCTCTACTTATATCTAAAATATTATAAAAAATATTATCATTTTATTGTGGTTAGGGTGGTCAGACACCTACTTCTTATGTTTTCCACGAATTTAAGTACTCTTGCATTGCAATTTCAATTTTTCACCAAATAGATTTTAAAAAATAAATAAACCTAGTAGTTTAGAAACTACATTCAATTTGATACAAATTCTACTCTTACATTTTTTTGAAATAATATAGATAACTTATTCAAATTTTTACGTCAAGTTGCCTAACTTTGATTTTTCTGAATTTTTTGCCACTTAAGGGCCTATTTTTTCCATGATGATCCTGCACATACCCGGATAACTTGTTGTTGCTGAGCATCAGGTACCACTAGCATATTATTTTCTGGAATCTCATCCAACACCACATATTCCTTTTTGGCATGTTCATGCTTCTTTTCTTGCTGTTGATCCTTATACATGACCATCTCATTGAATATAACATCTTTCCTCCTAATGATTTTATGATTTTCATAATCCCATAACCGATAACCAAATTCATCTACTCCATATCCAGTGAAGGTATATTTTTAGACTTAGCCTTAAGCTTGGTTCTATTTTCAATATCAACATGAACAAAATCTTCACAACCAAAGGCTTTTAGAAACAATTAGTTTACCTTTTTACCCATCCATGCCTCCTCCGAAATGCCACCATCCAAAAGATTTGAAGGTCTCCTGTTTATTAAATAAATAGTATGTACAACATCTTCCCAAAAGTGTAAGGGTAGTCCAACATGCAATAACATGCTCCTTGCATGCTCCATAATGGTCATGTTCATCCTCTCAAACACACCATTTTCTTGTGGGGTTCTAGGAACTGTTTTCTGCCTATAGATTCCATTGTATGAATAGTAATTTTCAAATTCTTTGCTGCAATACTTGCCTCCATTATCAGATCTAAGACACTTCAAATTTTTTCTTGTCTCATTCTCAACCAAAGCTTTCCATTTTTTAAAAGTTTCAAATACTTCTGATTTTTGTTTTAGGAAATACACCCATGTTTTCCTAGTTGCATCATCAATAAAAGTAGCATAATAACAATAGCCACCAAGAGAAGATACTTGAGCCGGTCCCCATAGATCTGAATGCACAAGCTATAATTTCTCACTCTTCTTCTCTTTCTCAACTTTGAGAAATTAGACTCTTCTATTTTCCATAAACACAATTTTCATAGAATTCCAAGTCAATCTACTTCAGACCTAGTAGCAACTTTCTGATGTGAAGGATCTTCATCCCTTTCTCACTCATGTGCCCAAGTCTATGGTGCCACAATTTTGTTTCTGTCCCTATAGCAAGTGCTATAATTGTCTCAGTAGCAATTGTTTCTATAGAAGCTAAGGTAGAATAACTATTACTTGTACACAAATACAATGTGCCTACCTTTTCACCTTTAGCTACTACTAATGCACCTTTAGTGACCTTCTAGAATTTGTCTGAAAAGGTAACTGTGCAGCCTTCACTACCTAGTTGTCCTACATAAATTAAATTCCTTCTCAAATTTGGAACATTTCCTACCTCCTGTAGCAACCATTCATTTCCATTCAACAACTTGATTTTTATCTTTCCTTTTCCAACAATTTGACAGGGTTCATCATCACCCAAATATACCTGTCCAAAATCAACTTGAACATAATCTACAAAATATGTCCTATGGGGTGGCATGAAATGAAGCCCCTGAATCTATTACCCAGGAATCATTAGCATTATCTAAACATAGAATTAAAGCATCCTGCAATTAATTACTTGCAATATTAGCTTCCTTACTGTCACCATGTTTTTGTCTCCTTGTTTTCCCTTTCAAGACCAACAATCCTTCTTCAAGTGTCCTGGGTTTCCACAATGCCAGTAATCCATTTTTCCTTTGGATTTAGATCTACATTTCTTCAACTTCCCTTGTGACTTCCCATGATTTGTTGGGATTTTTCCTCTCTCCTTTGTTCTTCCCCTGTTCTCTATAGTCAAAGCATTACTCGATGTTGAACTCTCACTTGTGATTTTTCATCACATTTCCTTGCTAAGGATAACATCAACAACATCATCAAATTTCAATGTATTTGAACCAGAGACAAAACTTTACTTATAGCCATTACCAAGCTATTCCAACTTTCTGGCAAAGAACATAAAACTAAGAGAGCCCTCACCTCTTCATCAAAATTCATTTTTACAGAATTTAACTGACTGGTAATCATATTGAACTCATTTAAATGATCTATCACAGATCCACCTTCAATCATTTTCAGATTAAACAAGCGCTTCATGAGAAATACCTTATTAGAGGTTGAGGGTTTTTCATACAATTTAGCCAAAGCTGTCATCAGATCTTCTATTGTCTTTGCTTCTCTTATATTGAATGCCATAGATGTTTCTAGGCACAACTAAATGGTTCTAAATTCCTTTCTATCTGGAATCTCCCATTCTTCATCAGACATCACAACTTCTTTCTTTGCTTTTCCTTGTAATGGCTGCCATAGATCCTTTTGATACAAATAATCTTCCATCTGCATCTTCCATAATTGATAATTCTAGCTGTTGAAGTTCTCAACCTTGAATTTTCCCTCTTCCATTGCTCCCACTCAAATCTAGAGGTTTCCTGCCAATCGATTGAAATACACGTGGCTTTGATACCAGTTGTTAGGATTTAAGCAGATTGGAGCATAAACATTAACAATTATATGTAGATTAAATAACCTAGAAATAACAATGAAGAATAACACAAAAGAGATCAACACATAAATTTAACGTGATTCACCCAATACCCAGGCTACATCCATAGAAGCTCAACCACCCAATGATTTTATTATCCAGTGCAAAAAAAATTACAATCTCGCGAATGCCACACCAGGACATACATCCCAACAACTTATAACAAGCTTTTTGGAACCTTCTAGAATTAGGGTTTTACAAGGTCCTTTTTCATTTTACGTGTTAAGAGGAAAACCTTGACATGTCAACAAGAGAAAACCTTGATGTGTTAGCAGGAAAACCTCGACATGTTAACTAAAATTTATTTTTAGGGTGATGCTTCAAACCCCATTGATACATTACAAGTATATAGTATTTGCATGATCAGTCACCACATACCAACATGTAGCATCACAAATTGTCACCCTTGATAATTTCACACTTGTTTTTCCCCCCCTAAATTATTGAGCCTAATTGACCCTCTAATTTCCTAAATTATGTATTATATAGCCTAATTTTATCATTTTTCGAGAAATTGCAAGCATTGAATAAATACATTTATTTAATGTCTTACCCCCAACACCTAAAATCCTAGAAAAAAGGACTAGGATTGGGATACCCTTGGGTGTCTAAGTCCCCCTATTTTGGCGGGATCCAAATTTGAGTATGTCAATGTCAATATTTTAACATTTAAACTTTAGGTTACAAATGTCGTCTATCGGGATTTTATTTTTAGGAGATTAGAATAAATTCCAATAAATGTACCTAGTTATTGCATCATTTGAAATCTATCTATGAAAACTTATGATCAAGATCATTATCAAGCAAGTCAAGAGCAACATTTCAAATCTTTATTGCAATAATTCAAGATTTGAACATAATGTCAAAACTTATGTGAGTTTATGTAAGTTCATGTTATCATTGTTTGTGAAGGCTAACCCTTGTTGTAGGTCTTCAAGCAATTCAAGAAACCAAACAAGAAAAATCCAAGATCTTGAAGTGATGTGCATGAATTTAGTTCTTCAAGGAAGCCATTGACGGGTGGTGAGTTGCAACATTTTGTTGATTCATCATTCGTTCATATCATTTATCTTTCCTATCATTGGTAAATGTACCATTGTGGAAGTGGAAACACTAACACATGACTTCACTAAGACAGGCCCCTAAATGGCTTAACCCTTCCTCTCTCTTTGAATGTGTAGGTTTCATATTTGAAGAGGATTGAAGGAAGCTTGAAGATCAATTTTTCATTGTTTCATTAAAAGCCCTACACTTTTTCAACTTAGAAAAACTCAACTACAAAATTATCCGATAGTGATTTGACAAGTGTACAAGCGAAAATATGGATCTTAGATATGACATTAGAGGACTGCAAAAGTAGAGAAAGACACCCCTACAATGACTCAGACACCCTTGGGTGACTCTGTCCTCATATTTTGACCAATACCAAATTTCAGGATAGGTACAAAACACTCTGCCTTTCCTAGATAAGTCTACAAATCTCCATTCCAATCTATCAATTATCGAGATCTTACGATTTTCATATTAGGGTACATAGTCTAATTAGGTGAATCAAGTAAAATCAATTCCTATCCATTTCCAAGGCTCAAAAGGATCAGATCTAGGTCTGATTGAATCACCTTCATGGTTGAAAGTGAATCTAATCACCTTGTTGATTTGCATCCTAATGTACCTTTGAAAAAGGAGCAAAATCAATCCTAGAGGTTTAGACATTAAACATAGGGTTCCCTTTTTCTATTTTACATTTTGGTGAACCTGACATTTTGACATCATAAAGCTTTTGAAATATAAAGTAATTCAACCCTAGATCTAGGTTTTGTATTGCATTATTTGCATTTCTCATTTAGGTTTTTTTTTTTGCATCATAAAAGACATAAAAATTCAAAAAATTGTATATCATATTGCATCATAGTTTGTAATAGGATTACTTTCAATCATTTAGGTCAAATCTACATTGAAAATTGCATTCACAATTGTCACTTTTTGTTCAAAAATTGTTGCACATTTACATTTGAGTTATATTGTCATAAATTGAGCAAATTCTAGAAAATTATTCACCGTTGCACCTATTTGCACACAGACCCAAAATCCCTAGGCAATCTTTTCAACATTCAAACTTTCAGTTTTTACCCTCTGTCCAAGATTGGGATGCCCTTGGACGTCTCTATCCTTCTATTGGTGGCTCAATTTTTTTTTACACAGATATCTATCTTTGTGTTATAAATTTGTTTTTTCTTGCTGAGTTCTGATTTGAAATCTTCAAATGGTTATTGCATGTGAAAGAAAGGTGTCATTTTTATAAATTTGTTACAAATTAATGAAAATTGTTACATTTCAGTGTTAAAAACTATTAAATTTGTAGGAAAATTGTTTACATTTTCTAAACCATTGCATAATTTGGGTAGATTAGTTTCATTTTTGCAAAAGCTCAAAACCCTAGATTGTTACAACACATGCAATTTTAGAAACTCATAAATAAAAACATAATTAATTCTAAATCTAGGCTTACAAGCTATCACATAGTTATTTTCTATCACTAGTGTCTCTAAAATTGAAATCTCAAAAAAAACCTAATAGGACATAGACGTCCTAGGGTGCCCTAGTCCTCCAAAATGTACTTGAAATCTCTAGAATAGACTGATACAAGTTGTTAGTTTGCAAATATGGAATCTAGTTTTTGGATCCGTGCCTACATCAGGTCTATAAGTATGTTTTCAATCCTAGTTAACCTTAACACACATAAACATAAACTGAAATTGATTTTTAATGATTAATCTTGGGGAAAGCATAGTCATCTGATCATGTTAGATCTCTTTCCACAAGTGCATTATGTAGCTACCAAGCCCTTTAGTTGTGATGAATTTGACGTTAAATGGTTCCCTTGGGGACTCCATCTCACCTAGATCATCTACTAAGGCTTCTAACATTCCAACAAATGTAATCATTGATACTTATGATAATCATGGTAGCTATTCTCATACTATCCTTCCTAATTGTGAGAGTATCTTAACACAAGAAAATGAAATCATTTCAACATATTTCTTAATATCACTTTGCCTAATCTTCATTCACCTCCCAACATCTTCCCTACTTGTGAGAACACTTTCGTGCAAGAGGATGCCACCATGGACAACCATGAAAATCACAGTTGTTCTTCTCTAGATACCTTGAACTTACTTGTAAATAAGATATATTGGTGTTAGAGGACCCAATCATTGAGTGTCATGAGAACCTTGTTTGTTTCTCTCAAATACTTCTACTTGGGAAGATATTATGGTGTAAGAGGATGAAATCATTGATACATTTCTTTCAAAAGACATTAAGATGGATGTCATAGATGAAGATGCTAAGTTGAAATTAGATCCCCCTTCAATAGAAGGTCTTCAAAAAGTAGATAAATTAGCCGAGGTTATGAAAAAACATGTAACAATTAGATCACCTCTCATTATAGGACTTGCTAAACCCCTTGGACATATCCTAAACTTTGCAAAAAAACTCACTAGTAAGCATGTGTCGCAACAACTAAGTTATCACGTAATTGTTGACACATATAACAATCCTCGGTGTAGTGGCAAGGAGTATGATCTTGTTGAGAAACTTCATGGTACTCCAACAAAAACATCCCTTTGGGACTTGATTCAAGCATCACATACATACCATAGGATGCTCCAAGAGGCTTTGTAGAAGATTGATGTTCCACCTTCTGTTAGATCGAATGATGTAGTTGCCTTATTTTATTATATGCAAGTGACAAAGTTGGATATTACATTCCCTCAATATGAATTACCCTGCTTGAGATCCAAAATAAAAAATGAAGCCTTAGTAATAAAAGTTATCATTAATGAAACTAGAGTTAGGCATACTCTCATAGATAATGGATCGATTCTTAATGTTTGTAGCATTGACCTCCTAGATAAAATTGATGTGGACAAGAATCTTATAGAACCAAATGGTATTAATATTTGTGTCTTTGGAAATGTTAAAAAGAAATCATTAGGAATGATCACACTACACATTGAGGTTGAACTTGTGGTTTTTCCTACCCCTGTCCATATCATGACAAGACCTCTTTAATACAACCTTCTCCTAGGTAGATCGTGGATTCATGCCATGAATGGAGTCCCATCTACTCTTCAATATGAGATGAATTATGAACATAATAACAAGATATATCACAATGTCATGGATAGCTTGGATACATTGTTTTGTGTGAGTTGTGATAATGATGGTGTATCTCCTTTCCTTGAAGATCTTGGAGTCACTTAGATATTATTGTTAGATGGACATGTGGGTGTGTGTACCTAGAGGATTTTTAGATTATGATATGGTTAGTTCATGATTCTTGGAGAGATTGGTATCAATGTTCAGTGGGAGATTTAGCAGTGACTATGGATTCATCACTTAGTGATGGATGATCTTCTTTAGTGTTGCAGATGTTACTAGGAGGAGCTCTTCGATGTTGTTGCTGCAGAAGGGTTTTTTTGCATTTGCATGGACACTATTTGGAGATGGTCATCTTCATGAGATTGGAGATGAGTGACATCTTTGAGCCATGAAGGAATCTTGAAGTCTTTGGTTGGGGTGTTGATAATGCTCAAACAGGTGATGTTGGTTTATTGTATGTCGCTAATATATCATGGTAGAATCTTGATGGTGCACTAGAGTTTTGGAATATTACATTTCTCTTGAGACCATGGTTTTTTCACTTAGAGCATGTGATATCCTTGGAGGAGATGGTGATCCTCTATTGAGAGGATGGGTTATAGTGTTGTGCCATGATGGATTCTAGAATACACAGTAGAGTGTTGGCATGATACTATTTAGATCATGATGTCACGATAGGTTCTTGACTATAGTTGGAACTCTGATAGTGATCTGGAAAGTTCTCTATGTTTGAAGTACATTGGTCATGTTCTTGAGAGCTTCATGAGAGTGCAATGTTTGCATTTGGAGCTTAGCATGGGTTGATCGATCACAGTACTAATGGATGCATGGATATATAGGTGAGGCTATATTTCTCTTAAGAGGAGAGAATATGTTGAAATGGGTACTCTTGATGAGATCTTAGAAGGAAGTCCGAGGAGCTTTTTACTTGGACATGGACGTGAGTTCATGATAGACCTAAGAGGAGATTTATCTTAGATGAGTCATGATGACTTGGATATCTTGGAGGAGCATTCTCATTCCCCAATCTTGGTCTACTCAGTAGTTTGTAACTTGAGAGGCATAGCCCTTTGGTCCTCTCAGGTGTTATGCTTATCTTTCATAGATATGGATCTTGAGATACAATCATATGGTTCTAGAGGATTCATTATGAGAGATGTCCAACACGGTTATCTCCTTGAGCATATGAGTTGACATTGTGATATCATTTATGAGTTTAGGAGATGGTAGTGGGTTGATTTCCCGATAGGGGAAATGAACTTAATTGGTATTCTCTTGAGAAGCTTACATCCATATGAGTACATGATACACATGTTGTGTTTGATTTTAGAGATTGAACATGATGGGTGTTGTTGCGGATTTTATTTTTAGGGTTGTGGAGGAGATCATACTTGACACAGTTGAAAATTTAGAGGTGTATGTAGTAGGAAATTCTACATGTGTATGATGTGCAGAGTTTCTCTCTTTGGTCTTAGTTTTCTTGTTGGATGTTCGGATTCACATTATATTGGATTTGAAATCATGTAGAACTATGGCGATTACTAGTTTATGATCATGTGTTGTCACTTGGTTTTGGGTGATGACATAGAGGTTCCTTTATCTCTATCCTTTGTTTGATGTGGAGAACATAGGAGAGCTTTCGATACTTAATATGGAAGATCTTGGGAGACCTATGGTGAGAGAGGTATTTGTAGTGGATGGTTCTTGGTACTACATGGATACATCCTCTATGTGGTGCTATTGGTAGACTTAATATGCCATGATGTCTTTTTAGACTAGACATTACCCATGCAGTGGGAGTTTTAGGATGTGTTTGTCTTCATTGACTATTTTGGCATAAGGAGCTTGTGATTGCAGTTGATGGGTTAGATATGTTGTTGGCATGGGTTTGTTGATGTTGTGGATACCATTGAGGTATAGTAGATTGGATGGATTAATATTTTGTATGGGTGCTATTTTCAATCTCATGGATTTATCAGTTGGATGAGGGCAACCTGTTTTGGTTGTCATTCTAGTAGATGGTTTATCTTGTTCTTGGAGAAATTTGGACTTCAAATTTCTATTCTGGTTATGGGCTTGGAGTTGGTTGTGCTACTATTTAGCTGATGAGCACAGTGGAGTTGTGGCAGTATCCTATATCCTTTGCTATTGATTACATACGATGCTTGTGTTCTTTAGATTGGTGCATATACACCATGTCTTGTTCCTTTCCTTTGGAGGATGGTGGGAACTATTGCCTGAGATAGTGGACATCTTGGATGTTGTTGCAAGTATCTTTATTAGAGCATGAGATCATTGTTCGAAATTCATGTGATTGGATGTATGGCTATGATGATGTGTTTTCATCAGTTGACTCTTAATAGGTAAATCTTATTGATTCCATGGAATCTTGGTAGGTCTTTGAAAAGTAGGAGAATGTTGGGATTAAGGTGTCTCAACCTTTGAGTCCTAGCATTAATTTTGGGATAAATAATTATGCAAATATTGATATATCCTAAGTTGCCAACTATAATATTTATCATAGCACTTTGTGGGACCCATCAGGGAGAGTTGTATCCTACATGCAAGGTGTGAAGCTCAATGGAGTGCCACTTGTCACCTAGGTGCTTATTTGAAGCATTGATATTTGTGCATACTTCATAGAGGTACACCATAGAGCCATTTGTTATTTGGGTACTCATTTGGAGAGAAGATTTTGTAAAAACCTCTTGGAGTTGCACGGTGGTGACATGTGTCAAGGAATATTGAGTTAACTATGGCATGTACCTATTTTTGAAGAATTTGACACCCAATTTGAAAAGTCAAGGTTGGAAGTTACTATTTTCAATTAGATTTGTGCAAGTATGAAGTTTCTATTCCTAGTTGAGTCAAACTTGGAATGTGGACACCCAAATTTTTGACATGTGATTTTTTGCATGTGCATGTTGCATGCTTTTGCATGTAGTGCCTTTCTTGTTGCATGTTCATGCATGGGAATGGGTTTGAGGAAACTTCTATCCTAGGCACTACAACCTCTATATATACAAGTGTTTTTCTAGAGGAGTCATGTGAGAAGAGTTATTCACAGGGGTTATGCTGCCCAAATTTTCCCAGAGATGGAACAAGATGTAAATCTCTTGTAATGGCCTTGAGCTCGAAGAATGTATTGTAACTACATTTTTTATTGAATAATATATTGGCTATGTGGTTTTGGAGTGTGGGTTTTTTTACCTAAAAGGGTTTTCCCCACGTAAATATGTGTGTTCTTTCTCTTCTGTCTTATTCTTCTTGTTTGCTTTTATGTGCCTATAATGTTGCTGAAACTACTTGATCTGAAAAGATCTAAAACTTAATTGTAACCTATTTCTTTTAGGAATTAATAGTGGGAAAACAACTATGTTAGTTTCCTCTTTAAGGGGTAGTAGTATATGTTTTTGAGGTTCCTAAATTGAATGAATGTAACCCAAGGCACATACTGATCCTAGATGGAGTTTTGAGATGCCTATTTTTTTCTCTTCATAGATTACACAATAAAATGTATATAATTAGCATATCATTAATCCATGAAAATGAGATGTACATACAAGAGAGAGGGAAGAAACCACCACCAAAAATAGTGGAGAAGACTAGTAAAGTGAATCCTATTAATTGAGATTGGTGTCGAGTTAACTTCCTCAAGAACTCCAGGAGGTGGTGAGCTAGCCCCCACTAACTAGGACAACTAATTAGGATTAACACCATGTGGAATTATCCATGTGATGCATGAGATACTTATGTACACTAAAAATTATCTCCCAATCAAATATTCCTTATGATGTTTCATAATACACATCATAGGTTGGTCAATAGGTGCAACTCCCCTTTACAATTCTCGATACAACCAAGAACACATTCAATAAAATTTAATCATTACTGAATAAAGAAAGCCAAAAAAATAAAAGATGGATTTGAAATCAAATTTCTTGTATTCTCCAACTCTATTGCTACAATGAAAGAAACACCTTTATATCTAAAAACTGGAAAAAAAAAACAAAAAGCCCAAAAATTACCTTTTTTGGCATTTTTTTAACAATTATTAGTTTTTTGCCATTTTAGGTAATTTTGCATACATATCCCTTTGAACCCGGATTTTTCCTAAAAACTTCCTAAAACTAAGGTGACATGAATTGTCAACTTACATTCAAAATTGGAAACATGATTTCCAAGTTATTAAAGAAAACAATTTTCTTAAAACCCGAAAAAAATAGAAAAAACTGATTTTGAGGGCCCAGATGAAAGAATTTGGCCTTGAAAAAATGTCAAGATGGCCTCCAATTCAGTTGGGCTAAATTGACAAATCTATCAACATCTCATAACGAAGCCACCTGTAAAATTTCAGCCCAAACGAACATCCAAGTCAAAAGTTATAACTGTCGGAAGTCCCTGCATCAATTCTTTTATGCATTCAACCATTTTTTATATTTCCTACACAAAATTTCAAGGGCCATAAATTTTTATTCAATAGATTGATTGGGCCCCCTTTTTTAAAATTAAATTAATCAAAGAGATCTATGCTATGGGTCATATACAATGCTGAGAAATAAAGAATTTTTATTTTGGCCAAAACTAACCTATTTCCCAAAAATTGAGTTTTTCCATTTTATACTTGAAGATTGCACCTATTATAATATTAACATTAGCAACAATATTGATACACATTTCCCAACATGAATTATAATTCCTAGGATGATTGGAAAATCCCATAAAAAATATTTCTCCAATTTAGTAGGGTGGTTGGGTAGAATCATAGCCTAATAATTTAAATTATTATTATTTAACTCTCTATGCATTATATGGTGGCTAGGTGAGGTTGCATAGGCTTGGATATTAAATTAATTTGTGTATGGACAATTAGAATAGGTAACATTATATTTTTCCATGCCACGTTTGGGTTATGTGATTCTTGCCATTGTATTATGTTGAAGAGGCGTAGGCATTCATTTACCTTACACATTATTGTGAATTATACATGTATGAGAATAAGGGAAATATATTTATCTATACTTCCTTAATTTACGAATTTTGGTGTCAATTTTATAAATACCTTTAATGGTTGTAATTTCAAACCATGAAATACTCCTTTCTCTTAACAATATGCAACATGTAGTTCAAAAAATTTGAATTAAGTAGGTTGATAAAATCATTTCAATAGGAATTAAAATGTTGTTAATAAATTAAGCATATTAGAACAAATTACTTAGACTTAAATATGTTATTTGTTGCTCAAGAAAAATCTAGTATGAGGTTTCTATGAATTGAGGTTGGTAATATATTGGGTTTCTTTGTATTGAGCAATGGTTTTATGTTTAGAGATTGTAAGGAAGTTTTAATTTATATATATATATATATATATATATATATATATATATAATGGTGGCCATGAATCCATTTATGAACATCTGTAACGTCTTATGGTAGCCATAAATGAATTCATGGTCAACATTAAAAAGTATATATATATATATATATATATATATATATATATATATATATATATATATATATAATGGTGGCCATGAATCCATTTATGAACATCTGTAACGTCTTATGGTAGCCATAAATGAATTCATGGTCAACATTAAAACTTGCAACAATAATATGTTGAAATAAATGTATCCATGGATAGCTAAGTATATCATGTTGGGTTATCTACGAATACAAACAAAGGGGGGTTAGAAATCTACTACACGTGGAAATAATAGGTAGAACCCTTAAAAAATAAACTCTTGCCACAACTTCATGGATTTGATAGAATATCTAGAAGCGTACATTAACTATTATTTATTTTTTTAATGATAAATTGAATAAAATAATTAACTAATTTAACCATAAAAATTAAGTAGTAATAATGTTTACATGGTATTTTTATGTTTAATAACCTTAGTGGTTGAGCCAAAGGGTATTTTCATAATAATGATCGATCTTAGATGACCATATTTCACAAAATGCCATGCATTAGAAAGGGTACTGATTGGCTTTCAGGTTAAACCTAAGGAAAATAATAAAATGTAATTTGGACAAAGTTATTAATTCAAATAATTAGAGTAATGGATTGTTTGAATTAATTTGAGTCATTTCATGAGTAAAAGTGCATTTGCATAGATATTTGTTGCTTGTGAGTATTAAATAGGTTGCATATGTCAGTACATCATGATCACTAGATTTTTAGGCATGTCAGCCATGTATTGCTAAACTCCTTACAATGGGTTAATCTCCTCTCATGCAGTAGCATAGGGAAGACTATGGCTTCATGGTAGGGTATAATTTATTCCATTGATTCTCTCTCAAGTATTAGATTACGAAGATGAGAAATGAAAAGATGTTTTATTATGAAAAATGTTATTTGCCCAAGTTTTAATGTATCTATCCATCTTTTGATGTACAAACTTTTGAGAAAAGTATGTGATTCTCATTCTATTGATTTTACTTATCAACCATAATATTTTTATCTTTGGCATTGTTGTTGTTTTTTTTTATCGATAAGGAGGGATTATTTAGATTGGCCCCACACCAATGAAGGTCACAAGGGGGACCTCCTCCCCTTGAACATATTCAACTTAGAACCACTTATTCAACTTTATTCAACTAAGAAGCCACAATGGAAGTCCAAAAGCCACCAACATATTCAACTTAGAACCATTTATTCAACTTTATCCAACTAAGGAGCCACAATAGAAGTCCAAGAGCCACCACTTGGAATTCTAGCTTAAGATGTCACTTTTGGGGATTCGAACATGGATCTCCATCTTGAGAACCATATGGCCTTTCCATTTAAGTACAACCCCATTGACTTATCTTTGGTATTACATTATGAAAGAGCATGTTTACTTTCATTAATCTTGATATCTTATGTTTTGATTCATTATTTGTTTGAAGAATAACGCACAATAATACATGTTGCATACAAAAATTTGGTATCATTCTTGATGATAATGAATTAGTCTCATAATAAATATATTTATTGTGGAATATATATATGGATGTTGTTGCATGTGGTATTAGAGCTCTAGGTTAAAAAACATTAGGCCTTGAGTCTAATTCACTTTCTGTTATTCTAACCTCCAAAAATATAAATGACGTGGAAGAGCCAAGTATGAACAAGCATTAAGATTTAATCAACTATTATGAGAAACCTATATATATGTTACACACTTGATTGTACAAATGCTATGGTAAAAATTTGTAGATGTTACACTAGAAACAATGTTTTAGCAATAGGATGAAAATCCAATTTTAGCACAATATCATCACACATTACAAAAACAAATGTTGAGGTAAAACTACATGATTATGAAGTATTAATGAATTGAGCATAAACAAAAACTTGTCAACATATGAGAAATGAATTTAACCTCTCAATAGATTTATTTGCTACAAATGATCAAGTCATATTAAACTTAAAAAAGGTGCTTAAATTACTAAATATTCTAATTGCACTTGTGTTATAGTTGACACACAATGTAAATCAAACATTGATAATAGTGATTTTTTTTTCCCAAGAAGCCTTGCTATGCAGAGGCTAAAGAGCAATGCTAATAACCATTTTTGGATTCAAACTAAGCTTTTCAATGGATCACCTGGAGAAGTCAAAGATATTGTTTACACAATTGGATCTAACTAAAATAGATCTACCTATGTATGTTATAAGATTTTAAAACTATAGAGGTACAATAGGAAACAAAGAAGACACAAGTATTATATCAGTAATACCAACAACATGAGGTAGTTGAAGACAAATACTACCATTCATGACATGGGCAATTACTAGCCATAGATTTGAAGGACTTACACAAAATAATGTCATGATTGATATTGGTAAAACTAAAAGAGAAGGATTAACATATATATAACCATATCAAGAGCTAGAAAAGATATTGAAGATATTCACATAAAATCATCACTCTCCTACAATTGCTACTCGAGAATGCAAAATAATCTCTACAACATTATTCAAAAGAGAGAAGAGGCCCACCTACAACTAATCTCTTCATAGAAAATATAGATATGAACACATTTATCTTTGTTAATTTGGATTAATCATAGTAGTCTTCTATTGATCATTACGTTTTATGCAACAGTCATTCACAATGATCTTATTAAAATATATATAAATTACTTGACAATAAAAATATTGCAGTATAATATTTTCCCTCCTTATAAAAAATATATACATTTTTCTTTAATTAATTTACTTAGTAGAAAATAATAAATCAATTTCTATGACATAATCTTAAAATACCATTAATTACCCATCTATTGATTTGTATGGAATTCCATTCCAATTTAATTCTATTTCAATGCACAACAACAATAACAATTTTAAAAGAGAACTTTCTTACCAACCTCATTTCATTAGGTTTGTAGGTATCTCACCTATGCCAAATTTATCAATAGATCCAAACCTCAAGAAGCAAACTATTATGTCGTAGTTGTTTGTAAGGAAGAGGCCCTTACTTTTGGAGGATATGAAGGAGGGACCATTCAAGAAGACCAAGGCCAAATCCTCAATCATTGAAGATATTTTGATCTCCACAAAATAATATGGTTTTGGTAACACTTTTTATTTTTCTGCAATGAGCATAATGAATGCGATATAGAGTCAAGCCCATGAAATACTACCAATCGGCCATTTTATAATCTTGGGACCAACAAACTATTGTATGACATTAGACAAAAAAATGTTAAAAATGCACAATTTTTTCTTATCATATTGTGAACAATGTTATATTCTTATATAAACAATATACGAAATTACGACATATTTCTATATTAAAAAATTTGTAACAACATCTACTAAATAGATAAATATGTGTAAATCCATTGCACAATATCAACTTATACAAACCATAATTACCTACAACCAAATCATATACAAATTTTACTTTTTTATAAATTAATGCTACAAAGATAACTTTAACTTAATAAAAAAATTTATAAATATATTTTATATCACTGAATAAATAAATTTTCTATGAACACATCCATTACAGCGTCTAAAGATGCAAGTTCTAATATATTTATTATTATCTTGAAAACATATATACGGTGAGAATAAATTTTTGTGGGCCGGAAAATAATTTTACATCATTCCTTTGTCAACTCAAGACTTGGATGATGAAACAAACCTGATAACTCACCCGACAATGTCCCAACCATTTCAACAAATTAAATAAAATATTAAAATATAATTATTAGAAGAAAGCGACGTTAAATTCGGAGCATATTTAGCTATAACAACACTTTAGTTGGTAGGGAATTGTCCTCCCAGAAATATAGTTCATGCATTCCCAGCTCTGTGGAATGCACTCCAATTTCTCTGGATTGAATCTGCACGTTTCACGCCGGGGAATTTGCGCAGCCGTTAGCATACAAGCACGTTTTTATTTTCATTGTCGTGTGGTGAGAAATAACTCTTCCCAATTGTCTAAATCAAAATAATAATAATCATAACTATTTTTTTTTTTTTCTCAACTACAACGTGGTGATTTATCTTTAATAAAGAAAGTGCACTTGGAGAAAGATGTGCGATCTTTTAAAATTATTTGATATTTTCTTAATTTATGATAAATTTTTCATTGTAAAACTTTCAAAAGTTCAAATGGTCTTTGTAGGAGACAATTTTTCCTTTTTCATTCAATGGTCTAACATTATTGAGTGGAGTAGGTCTAAGAGTGTTGGTTGGGGTAAGATAAATTAAAAAATTGATGTGGAAGTTATTGGAAGATTTGATCAAATGAAGTTAATGTTTTCAAAGGATTGGATTAAATGGTTAGAGATACTTAAATAGAAGTTTTATCAATTTAAATAGTTACGTAAAGTAGTTTATTGAGATTTAATTATAAAAGTTTCATTTTTTATTTTAGATATGATGTGTGCAAAATTCATCGTCAACAATTCATCAATGAAAAATTCACCACTATTAGTAATTTACCACCACAAAAAAATAACTGTCAAAAATTCATGCAATTAATTTTTCACGTCGTGAATTTTCCTGCGGTGAATTTTCCATCAGTGAATTGCTAGCAGTGAATTTGTCGTATGCGAATGTGTGCATTAAAATCTTTTAGCTAGTATTTGATTCTTAGACACTTGTCACTTGATTGACAAGACAATTGTGATGACAATTGTGACTATCCACCATGTTCAACCACAGTAGACAATATTTTCTTACATTAGGAGTCATATCAAAGTGACTTGAATGAGCCTCTTAAGCATGACATGTTATTACTAATGGGAAAATTGAAATATTTTCACATATTAAACAACTAAGTTTGCTTATTGTTGCGTCTAGCTTCACCTCAATCACACCTAACAAGGATAATGATTTTCAAAAGAAGTCATATTGTAAAGTTAAAAAAAAATCTTACAATAAATATTGATCTTTGAATGCTATTACAAAACTTTGTTCCACTTTACAATATTAATTTATCTACAAAATAAACCTAATATTAAAAAAAAAGAATTCAATTATATTTTCTCTTTATACATATATTATAATAGACATCTCCATTTATTAATAATTTATTTAATTACTTAATTTTTTAATAATTGTTATAATTAAATATTATTATTTATACTTCTAAAACAAATAAGTGAAATAAAATAAATTACACCTCTTAAAATTAAATTAAATGTGATTTATTTTAACTTCAATATATTCATTATATTTGATTAAATATGTGTTATTTTTAGCTTGAACGAATAGTTGAGTTGGCTTGGGTAGTGGGTTTGCTCCCTAATGGTTTTGGGTTCGACTCCACTCCCGGGTTTAAGAGGTGGGACTTCTTGTGGGTAGGGTACGAGCCAAAAGTATAAAAAAAAGAAACTAGAAACTATAAGGAAGATATAGAGGGTGTTTGGAGAAGGGGTTTAAGGAGATGCTTTAAATGTATACATTAATTCTAATATAAAGAAATTTAAACTATCTTATCTAATATAATTATATATTTTAAATTTTTATATTTTAGGAGATAGAAAGATTAAATGTCTATTTAATATATTTATTTGTCTAATAAGTTATATTCATTTCATTGTATTTAAGAAAGTTTAAAAGAAATAGAAGGTTAGAAAGAGTTTTAAATTTGATGTTTGAATAATATGGTAGGCTAGAAATTGGTGTATATATGTTCTTATTTGGATATTAGATTATATTGTAACATTTTTTTTCAATTTTTACAAATAGAAATATTACAATAATTATTTAATGGATTTGAATTATTTTAATATTCTTTTATGTGAAATTTTTAAAGTTATGTTTTAGTTTTAGAAAAAAAATGATTAATATTATCTAACTTTTTAACTTGAATCATTAGAAAGTGAAATACATTTTGAAAGGATGTAAACTAATGAAATTATATTGTTTAGTATATTTTATGTTTGTATTTTTTTAATAAAATAAAAAAATAATTCAAATGTATTCTTTTGTAAAATTGACATTATGATTTTTTTTTTTGATATGTAAGGCTTATATATTTTATTAAAATATTAGAAATAGATATACAGATCGTCTGCAATGTAGGGAATAACGACCAAACCACCCAAAAATACTAAAACCCCTGCCAACCCAGGAAATGCTAAAAAACCAGAGCAAAATTGGCAACCACCCTGCCCATTACAAAAACCATAGCTAGAACAACAACCAAAAAGAACGAAAAATTCAGACATAGAGCCCGAACCTCAAAGAAACCCATTTAAGTTTGCAAACATAGAGAAATATTCTACCCATTCCAAGCCCTCCTCCACCACCAACCCTAGCTTACGTTTCAGGAAATCAACGGCCATTGCCGAGATCATTTGGTGCCACATAAGCTCGACCCCCTTCAAATCTAAGAGAAAGGGGTAGACCTTCACTGCTTCGTCTGTCTTCCACAGGAGCTCCAAATCAGAGGGACACATAATCCCTTTGCCCACGAAGGCCGCTTTTAGGGTCTCCTCCAAGCTGCCCAACAAATCACCACGAAATAAATTCACCAACAATTCTCTAGCATCTGCCTTGGACACTCCAACGTCCAGAATAGCAACCAAGAACAATGAGGATATGTATGCATTGTCCCTTGTATACTCCTTTCTAACCAAGTGACCCTTTCCTAATACCATTTTAACCGCTACCAAGACCAGTGGGTCACCATTGAGCATAATGCGTTTAAGCCTTTGCTCTGTGATTTCCTTGAATGCTGCTTGCCTCTTCATCACTACCAGAGAAATGAGAGTATCTGCACTGAAACATTCCAACCCCTCCACAGAGACTAAAATAATGAATTTGGAACGACTTGGCTTCTCAATTATTTCCACCCCAACTGAAAAACCACTTGCAAAGAAACAACCAACAAAAGACTTTTTTTGAAAAACACACAATTAAACTGTCACCACCCACCAACATTAATAAATTCCACGCACGACAAGCCAAATCCAAGACACATGAACAAGGAATAATGGCGATGCAAGGCAATCTGTCCTTGCATGAGATTTTCCTCCAAAAACATGCTTTAACCAAGACATCACCTTGTAATGAAGCCCAGTTCCCACCAAGCCGATATGCATGATTTACCATAAACGTTGTACCCTATGTGCCTCAACATTTGGCAAGGTCAATGCATCTCACTAAAATGGCGGCCACTCCCAATAAGCTCCCTTATTTGAGCTGACTCAGACCCTCAGAAACCCCTTTGCTGACGAGCACCAGACAAATATACCTTAGGCAACCACAAGAAAGAAGAAAGGAGTGATGTGGCCATACCACGTGCCTGTCTTCCTTCACACCCTCGTCAACAACCCCTATGTCCTCTCACTCTACCTCCATGTCATCCACCTAGCCACCCAACCGTGCAAATGGGTGAAGGAGAGAAGGGGGGGGGGCACCCAACCGCCCACTTGACATTATGATTTTATTGTTAATAAAATGCTAAAAATAAGTTAAATAGGCCTCCACTTTTTTAATAGTTATTTTTTTTCCCTTAATTTTTCTTTCCTATTTATAATTTGGATTTTTTTTACAAAAATTCTTCCTTATTTGAGAATTTTAAGATAAGACGCTTCATGAAAAGGAAATATTTAAAAAAAAGAAAAGGAAATTCTATCATTAGCAAGCATACACAAGTTTTTGGGAGTGTTTTTGGAGTTTTAAGATTCCAAAGATCTTTGGTTGAAAGTGGATATTCTTGTATGATTTTTAAGATTGTTTGTTTGAAAGAGCTAGACACATATTTCATGAGAAAATAATTTAATTCAAATATGAGAAAATAATTTAATTCAAATATGTTTGCTAAATTTTTATTTCTGTATGTCAAATATGTTTGCTAGTTTTTATACGAAAATTGTGTATCAAATAGAGCTTTTTTTGAAGTAGCTTGTATTGGAATAGAAAAATGTATTATGCGGTTTTAATAAAAAATAATTCATGAAGAATTAAATAGAAGTTGCATAGGTAGAAGGAATGTAAAACTTAAGGAAAAATATGGGGAATTCAATATAATAAAATATATTATTTTCATAATGATCTTGGTGAGGCTTAGTTCATAATAATTTTTATTTTACTATTATATGAATAAAATATGGATTTTAAGATTAAAACTGTACTTTTTTATGGGATAGGAAAAATGTGAAGAAATCCTAACTTAGATTTTATAGTAAGTTAATTATGATTTTACTAAATTAGAGTCTTATAAGTGAATTCATGAAAAAAATATGACTATATTTGAATGATATTTTATAATTTTCATGGTCTTTGATCAAATATTGAGTTTGGAAATGTAGACCTTATTTTATGACAGTAAAATTGACTTGAAAAATTATAATATGTAACAACTATCATAACTCCTACTTTGTAAACTAGGTACCTTCTAAAAAATTGAGTAGAGTAAAATTTAGATAAAAAAATAAAAAAATTAACCAACCCTCATATTTCTATATGATTAAATTATTGATTGATTATATGTGTTGATATTATAAAAATTATATTTTAATAGTTATTTCTTTTAACACTAGCAAGTTAGATCAATGAAAAAGAATAAGAAATTGAATGGGAGAGTTGTAAAGAGAGTTTTGGATCAATAAAAAATTATTAAATAAATGAACTAAATGATGTTTGTATGAATTCTATATACTGCATAAAGTAAAAACCAAAGTTGAATTTATCAAACTACAATCATGAAAAAAATGATAAATTGAATTATGAAGATCTTGTTTACCTTCTTAAAAATATATTGATGTTTTTCTCCTCGTAAAAGATATTTTAATAATGAGATTTTTTTTTTTTTAATAAAGTAATTTATATATTATATTTTGAATTGCTAGGATAAAATTCTTGTTTTGTCTGTGTCCTCCCAATATGAAATGATGAGCTTGCACTTTCTAGTAAGTTTTTTTTTTTAAATGTGGGTATGAGCATGTGTTAGTATTTATTCCTTGTGATACCATTACACTTGAGTATATTGAATATATAAGTTTTTTATAATTTAAAATTATTTTTTGATGGAACTTGTTATTGTGCATGAGTATATGTTAGATTGTCTCAATGTATCAATATTGAAGTTTTATTGATATAACTGCTCATTATGAATAGAATGATGTTGAATTTGAGAGTTCTTTAGTGGATTTGGATGTGCTAACTTCTTGATGTCATGTTTGGAATCAAGCTGACTTCTATTGTTATCTTAGTTTGAATTCCCAATCCAATTTGGGTGGAGATTGTATTGTTTATGAGATTAGATTATTTTACTTGACTTCTTAACCTCATTTGGGTGGATACCATCTCATAAGTGATTTTTGAGTTAAACACATCATGGGAAGTCAATTTCATTTTCTATCATAACTAATTATCCTATTAATCTTGATAACTTGAATATATTGAGTAGCTCTACAACATTTGGACAAGTTTTGCACATACAAGTGGATTTTCCCTTGATTTGTTTGATGTGTGCTCAATTTTATCTACATTGCATTTCAATTCTTGTTAAAATGGATTCAGTTACGATTGGATTTATAGAATTTTCATTGGATAGATGATGGAAAGGAAGACTTAACCTCTCAAGTGGGGATACTCTCTAAATCCACTATCAAATCCTCTCCCAAAAACCATTCAATAAATAGCAGAGATTCTAATGCATAACAACAACTATGAAGCAATTTCCATTAATTCAAACTTGCACAAATGACTTACAAACATCCATATATCACAGTAAAAATAAATTATAATCAGATTTTAAACATGAAACCACTAAGAAAACATAGTTGCAATTTTTCTCCCTTCACTGTAAACTTCAAACAACAAAAAATTACACTTGCAATCTTCAATATGTGGATAAATCCACCTTCAACCATGGAATTAATCTTCCATTTTCTATCTCCACACTCTCTTAGACTTGAAAAATCACAGCTTCTACCTTCTTTCTTCAAAAATCCATGCTTGGGAAGCACCAACTTCAATCTCGTAGCAACAACCCCCAAAAATGACCAAAATGAAGCATATAAATTAACTCCTTCAAACCTTTCCTGTAACTCCAAATTTTGTATGCTTGGAAATGGACAATATTATTTTAAAAATAAATTTAAAATCATTAAATGTTGAAAAGGCATCTTTTTGTAACCTCTATCCATGATTAGCCAAGAAAAAGTAGTCACTTCCTCACAAATAGGAGTCCTGGAATAGAAAAAGAAAAATCGCTTGCTCTTGGGTGTCCAAATTCTTCATGCAAAAGTTAAGGAACAATAAATTAGTTGTGATAACTTGAAACTCCCCAAATCCCATGCCCAAGAAGGTATATTTGAATATTTTTCCTTGAAAAAGCCACAAAATAAGCCCAAATCACCATAAAACTACAACATAACAACTTGGCCAAATATAAAAATTTGTCAAACATTTTAGGCCTTATTACAAACATTTATTCACCTAAAATATTTAAAGACCAAACTAAAATAAGATTTAAAATTAAATATTTTTGGTTGATGCAAGATTGCTAGTCAACTGTGGATGCCCCTACATCAATAGATAAATGGCTAGGATTGATTTGGGAGATCAAGGGTCTGTAAGGAAGCTAAAGTAGTTGAACAACTGCCTACACTAATCTTGAGAGGAGAATAATGCAAAACTTTTACAGGTCTTTAATAGTTATAGAAACTTAAACAAAAATAAACAAAAATAAACATAAATATCATGCATACCACAACATAGTGATTTACATGGGGAAAACCCTTTTGAGAGAAAAGCCCCACACTCCAAAAGCTACCCAATATATTATTTAAAAATCACAAAGATTAAAATATACTTGCAAAACAAGCTTCTCACAGGAGTATCACCAACCAGAGATCCAGAGGTAACACAACCACTATCAAACTCTCAAAATACATCACAATACATAGCTGTAATACAACACCCTCATAAAATGGGGTTTCCTACTAGGGAAAGTCAAGCCATCAAAATATTGAATGTTAGATATGAAACCCAATGATGAACGGTCCATATTTATGATAATAAAATATACATAAAATGTGGCTTTCGGGGGTGCTACCCCCCAAGCCTCGCCGGGGTGTACTACCCCTGAAACCTCGTAGGGGGGGTACCCCCTACAACCCCACCCCCCTCGCGCTGACATATGAACAATACCTTATGTATTTGCAAGGTTGAGATATATTTTCTCAACAATGTCTTAAGATTGCTTGAGACATCTCAAGCAAGGATTGAGTGATAAGTATAAAAGGAATTGGTGTAGGTTTTTATTTTTCTAGAAGGATAATTTATTCTCCCTTATTCATATATTTTTGCTACACTTTTATTAATATTGCTTAGGATAATAAAGTAATTTTATTATTTAATAACTTGAAGATAAGGTTATTTGGTGATCCCATCCTTAAAGGGTGGAACATTTACTTAAATGGTGGAGCATTCCCACTTTTGGTGGTTATTGGTGGCCAATTCCTATTGGTTGATTTGCCACCTCCATCTTCTCCTTAGTTCTATATAAACTCACTATCTACCTTGTATTTTTCATCTTGGAAGCTCTTAATGAAATTCTATCATTTTGACATTACATATCTCTCAGAGTTGTTGGTTTATATTATTTATGTTTTTCCAGTTTATGTATCTTTGAATTTAACCTATAAATTTCCTTGGGTTATTCAATCTATTTCAAATTTCTAGCATGGTATCAAAGATTTTTTTAAAAATTCTAAGTTCATAGATTCCTAATTGAGAGTTTGAGCTTTTTATGTGAGATCTTGAAAAGTTGAGTATGATATTCCATTTCATCATCTGGTGACCTAGAGAATGAGAAAAACTTGATAGAAATACATGGTCTTTAGTTGGACCTGTCGACATCTTTGTGTTTAAAAAATGTCATATGCTAAAATTTGGAAAAGGAAGTTTTGTAAAGATTAAAAGCATGCAATAAAAGTTTTAAGGAAAATGGAAGAATGAGAAGTTTGACCAATTCCTAGGCACCATGTATGGAAAAAGGAGATTTATGTTTGCCTTTATGAAGACCCATGTAGCAAAAACATAGGGTTTTTAGTTTAGTTGTTTGAAGGAGTCCAATAAAACTCTGGCCATGGCATAAAAATAGTGGTTGGTTGCTTTAGTGTTCATCCATGTTGCAGAAATTCACAAAGATATAAGGGCACATTGAGAAGTTTTTGCGAGGTATTCATATCTCCATTTATGCATGTGCTCATTATGGGTTGTATTTGGGATATTTGTGACTAGATATTCTTTGGAAAACAACTTGTTTTATTGCCTTTCTTCTTGTTTCACATGGTTATTGCATTATGCATGAGCAACTCTCCATATCTATAATTGTCCCCAAGTCTCTAGATTTGTGAATTGCAAGTGTCAAGGATTGCTATCCTCTTAGGAATCCTTCCAGTTTTCCAATTCAAAATGATTATAAAGGAGTGGCTAATATGTAATAACCCCATTGAATCATTCAACAGGAGTTTTTTTGGTAAGTAGTTGGGTTGATTGATACTTTTGTACAAGAAATCAAGAAATAAAAAAATTGACAAGCAACAGCCTTATGGGAAACTCAGTTAATGGGGGGACCAATTGCGCTAAACTGAGTGACCTCCGGGTTTTTTAAGAAACCAACTTCTGTAATTGGGGTTTTGGAATGGGAAAAGGAAGCAAATATAAAAAATAAAGATCTAACTAAGGCAATGCACCAAGATGTAGATGTCTAGGCACGATAAATCTATCTTTTGGATGAGATTTAAGGGCCCATTCAACAATCTACATGTCCAAGAATAAAAAAAATCAAAGATGAAAACCTGAATAATTTATCCAATAACATAAAATAACTCCCATACACATTTACTGAGAAGAAGAGTCAAAGACATGGTCTAAATCAACAAACTTATATTGAAATCATAGAATATCTGCAAATAAAATACTAAGTACAGTAATGGCACAGTATAATGTTTTGTCAAATAGCTAAGAAACAAAAAGGCTGAACAATGGCACAGTCTATGAGTCTTATACAATAATCTAAAAATAATACAAAAGGACTGGAGTCTTTTCACAATTTTTCTATATATTCCAAACTCATTTTTGGAAAGAAGTATATATAGAAAATAATCCCACCGCTTGAAAACCAGTAACATAAAAGATTCCTTCATCACGAGCAATGATGTTCACAACAATGATTTCCCAAGGCCGTTGCAACATAAAAGATTATGAGCCATGGAATGCAGTCGCCCTTGAGCCAGATGCATCCTCTACAAATGATGGTGGTGGTCCCAGTGTAGAAGTAGTAGAACCTCATACAGACATGTGTCACTTACCCATGAAGTCAATTATGGCACGTGGCAATATGGTGGGGCTTGTTTCTTGTTCCTTCCTTCCCTTCGATGAAATACCCGCAGAGAAGACAGGTGGAGAAGTCCTCATTGCTAGTGCTGACTGTGGGGTCCACCCAAAAAGTGTAAGCGAAATGATGCGACATGGCATGAGGGCGAAGCTCAGTTGAGAAGCGAAGGAAAGTAGGATTTTAAATGCCCACGCTACTGACACATGGAAGCATGGTGGGGCTCGATAGAGAAGAGGAGGATATCCTTGTGAGGAGCGCATAGTGGACACGTGGCGACAATGGGCGAAGCTCTTCAAAAAGGGGCTCGAGGATATTTAGATATATGGGGCACGGGTTGGACTTAGCAAAATATAATCAACCCGAAGGGAGCTCGAGGAATTTTATATCCACAACTTTTGTACAAGAACTCAAGAAATAATTAGTAAAATAATCTCTTCTAGAGAATACCATGGTGTCATGGACAGGTCATAAAGGAGGGACCACTAGAGAAATGTTAAAAATCCTTCAATCATTTGCTCCTCAAAGTGCATAAAGACTATTCTTTGAAAAACTAAATAGAGGTTTCATATTCATCTCATATTATTGATTCTAATTCTAGTGCTAATGAGCAATAGTAGAAGTTTGGCGAGAAATCATGGGGATTGGATATGTTCAAATCCTCAAATAAGAACTCAGAGTGATACAAATAATGACACTAGTAATGAAAATCTCAAATATGATTCTGAAAGGTAGCATTCAAATCGTCCTGATGATGCTTACCTTGGAGGTTCTCCAACTTCCAAGATTCGTAAAAACACGATAAATTTGGTTCACTTAACAATAGGTTAGTTGAAGGGAAAATATCTATATATCTAGAGTAATATATCATGGCAGTCAAGAAGGGAAAAAATATGGTTCAAGGGTCATAATGTGCAAGGGTTGCAACATGATATGATATCCTTTACAACTATATTATACTCTCAAGTTGAATCCATAAGAGTTGATAAATTCAAATTTTATGCCACACTTTTGTGTAGGGTGTATATTTTCAGTGACACACATCATAGGTAGTGTTAGAAACTAGGAATCAGTTGCTAGACCAAAATACTTCCACCAGAGAGAGATAATGGTGAGAATGCTTGCTATATCAATATGCAAGATTGATTCATGATCCAATTGATACAAATGTACAAGATGAGGATTGCTTATAAAAGCAAGCATGCACAACCCTAAACCTAACTTGAGCTAGAAGATAGCTCAATTAGATAAGGATAACAAAATACAACCTAGCACTTAAATAAAAGCCTAAGTAAACTTATGAAGATGTAATTAAATAGTTAATTACACCAACACCGCCCCATAAGTGCAACTTAGGGAGAAGATTATGAAGCAAACTACTATGGGTCCCAACAACTAGGCCATGTTAGGTACCCATTTATAGATGCAAATGAAATGCAGTCTCTCATAAAGTAGAGAAAAGGGGAAAACCCAGTGGGAAGAAAACCCCTCTCCAAAAGAGAGAAAACAAAAAACAAGCATGACGAATGTAAACATGATGTATGGAGGACTCAATGATACCCCCCAAGGACTACATCCATCATGAATATACAATAAATGACCCCCCCATAAGAGGGAAGTGATGAGATAAGATATCCTTTGCATGCTGAAGAAGCTCCAAATCTAATGAAAAATGCCTGAAAACAAAAGAGGACCCAATGTCTGCAAGCAACACATCTCCCCTTAGGAAGAAACAAATCCATAAGCTGATGAAGAAGCCACTCCATATCCAACTAAAAGGAGGAAGAATGAACACGCAACATGTATGCCTCTGAAAATTGAGTAGGAGCCTCCAAGCTTGAATGAGCCACAACATAATCATGGTCAAACTCAACCAAGAAACATGACAAATCAAGTGATGGAGGAGACTCGTGAATATCAATCTCCAAAGACAAAGAAGATGGTGTAACAGTTGTGCTGAAACTGTCATCAAAGAGGAGAGAAATCCCCTCAAGTGTGTCCTCCAAATCTGTAGTATGAGACTCTAGGAACAAGTTAGAAATTCCTGTCAAATAATCATCCCACAAAGCAATATCTGAAAAACTATGATTATCCTGCTGAACAGAACCAACAATGGCTGAAGAAGTAGGAGGTGGAGGTGACACTAGTCTCTACAATTCCAAGGTGTAGATGACCAAACTGCTCCTCACTAATATGGGTCACACTCAATGGAGTGTGGGATGCAATCAAAGGAACATTATCAACTTCTGAAGCAAAATGTGAAAAAGAATATACTCGAGATGAATGATCAACCATCCCAATTGCAACAATATCCCTAGTCTCCAAGTCCCTTATATACACCCTATCAGGAGTGAACTCAACTATTTTACCTTGACCCCCATGAGTAATTTGATAAATAGAAAGGAGATTAGTGGTCAAATAAGGAACACAAAGAACATCATTCAAAATCCCTTCCCCAATACCAATAGAACCCTTCCCACTTACCTTCATGAATGTATTGTTACCCATCAAAATGTGAGGTGAATTACAAGGCTCAAAAGAAGAGAACATTTCCTTTGAAGATGCCATATGATGAGATGCCCCTGAATCAAGAAGCCATCCTTGAGAGTTAGGACCTAGAGAGGCCAAGAGTGCATGCCCTTTCATATTATGTAGCCCATAAGTGGATGTTGTGTTCTCTAACTGTGATGATGATGGGGTTGCCGATTGTGATGGTGAAGAAGAAGTAGAAGACACTGATGAGGGCAGCTGAATGTTATTCTTTTGAAGAAGGTGTGTGAGTTCATCAATCTTCTTATTATAACATCTATGCTCATCATGTCCTAACCTTTTACAATATGCACATTTGGACTTCTTCTTTTTTGATGATTCCTCTTTTGAAGAGGATGAGGACTCAAGAGTGCCATGTGAAGGAGAATTTTTACCTTGCTCATTTGACTTGGTTTCCTTTGTGTGCTTCTTTCCTTTGCCACTTGAAGCCTTTGTATCATTTGCAATAAGAGCTTGGGATGTTGAAGACTTCAATGTACCCATGTGCATCAACTTTGCTTGTTCCCTTGTGAGTTGTGCAACAAATTCATCAAGAGAAGGCATTTTATATGTATTGCCAAGAGCATCCATTGTAGCATAGAAAGTAGAAACAAACATAGAATATGAAGAACCAAGCTTAGCAAGAATAGAAAGTATCATCTGTTCATCCTCTTTAACAACCCCACATTGTGATAACTTCAATCTGAGTGAGTTGAGCTTAGAGAAAAAGTCTTGGATATTGTCAAAATATGAAGGATTAAGACCCATCAGTTCATTTTCCAACTTAAATTTCCTTAGCTTGTCTGGTTTACCAAAGAGATTCTCCAAAGTAGTCCAAACTTCATGAGGATGTGTGCAAGATGCAACATGATATCGAATATCTGGAGAAATGGACAAAAGAAGATTACCAAGAGCTTCATCCCTTCTATCAAACCATTTTCTTTTCTCTTTTGCTCCTTGGGGTTCTGGATCTTGACCAAAAGTGATTCATTGCAGCTTCGACTTTAACAGTAGCAACTCCATCTGAGATTTCCACTCATGATAATTAAATGGAGTTAGAAGTACAACCTTTGGAAAATCCATAATGAGAGAAGAACAAAAAATTCCTGCACAAAATCAGAAAGCAAATCCTTTGTCGCAACTTTGGAGATGAAAAAATCATGGCAAAATATCTAGGGTTGAATGACCGTTGGCTTCTTTCTCTTTATTTGGAAAGAAATAAGTTTTATAGAAAACTTTTAAGAATTTCCAAAACGTCAACTTTTTTCAAAAAATCAATAGAAAGATTTTAAGAGAACTTGCCCTCTTTTAAAAAAAAAAACTATCCGGGGAAAATATAGCCATGCAAAAAACTAAAAAAATCAGCTTAATGGCCGGCCTTTGCAAAAAAAACTTTCAATAATTTTGATAAATGTTGTGAAAACCAATGAGAGATCAAACTCGTAGATGAAGGTACCCACAATGCCGATGGAAGACCCCCGTGCCAATAATTAAGGATGGAAAATGAGCGCCATCATTGATAAGGATGATTGCTATCAATAGGGCCGAGCTCAGTGGAATTGATGGATCGTACCTCTATGGTGATAGATCTAACTACCGACAAATACCACGCCTGCTGCAAAATAAGATCTCCGTCAGATCAGTGTACACGCCTAAAAAAAAGGTATCCTGTACGCCGAGAGGGGAATGCTTTTATCCGCCAATAGATGATCGGCATTGCAAATGGACGGGTCTGATGCAGAAGGCCGGTACAAGAAAACTGACAATAAAAAAACATCCGTACCTGCGTACTTTGCCAACAAATATCTTCAAGCTAGAATGAAACTCTCAGATTTGGGAAGGAGTCCGCAACCCTGGAAGCTCTGATACCATGTTAGAAACCAGGAATCGGTTGCTAGACCAAAATACTTCCACCAGAGAGAGATAATGGCAAGAATGCTTGCTATATCAATATGCAAGATTGATTCATGATCCAATTGATACAAATGTACAAGATGAGGCTTGCTTATAAAAGCAAGCATGCACAACCCTAAACCTAACTTGAGCTAAAAGATAGCTCAATTAGATAAGGATAAAAAAATACAACCTAGCACTTAAATAAAAGCCTAAGTAAACTTATGAAGATTTAATTAAATAGTTAATTACACTAACAGGTAGAATATAGCCAAAAAGGGGAAAAATTGGGGTATGTGTAGGATCATCATGGAAAAAATAGGCCCTTAAGTGGCGATGAAATTTAGAAAAATCAAAGTTAGGAAACTTGACGTAAAAATTTCAATAAGTTATCTATATTATTTCAAAAATATGTAAAATAGAATTTGTAGCAAATTGAATGCAGTTTCTAGACTACTAGGTTTATTTAAAAAAAAAATCTATTTGGTGAAAATTTGAAATTTCAATGTAGTAGTACTTAAATTTCAGGGAAAAAATAAGTAGGTGTCTATCTAACCACCCTAACCATAATAAAATGATAATATTTTTTATAAGATTTTAGATATAAGTAGAGGACTCATGTCCCAATGTGATGCATATTTTTTTGTAATTTTTTCCAAGTAAATAATTAATTGTGAATTTTTATTACAACTTTAAAAAATATAAAAACTTGTATGTCGACCACCTTAACTTGGTCAAAACTTCATGAAATTCATTTTTTTAATCCTATAGTATGTAAAGCATAGAATGTGACACATGTTTTAGATTCAAAAAATGTGATACCGTTTGGAAGCTATAGATGTTTTTCAATCAACCTATCAATCAGGACTTTAGTCATAATTAAAATAGAAAATGAATAATAATTATTTATTAAATTCAAAGTAAAGAATAATTTATATTGGTAGAAAGTTGATAATCTCCTTTAAAAACCCTTTTCGTTTCATCAATTTTGGGTAAAAAAAAGTCGCCAGCCACATGCCCTACACATACCCATCATATCACCACTTTTTGGCCCATCATGATCCTGCACATACCCATTGTTGACTCTATTGTGGAAAGATTTGAGTTGAAAATTGAGACAATCAAATTCACGTGATTAGTGAACCATAATGTATCTAGGCAATAGGCCAAATTTAGTGATTGCACTTCAAATATTCAAGGACTGGCTAGTTAAGAAAATGCTTCAAATTTCAATTTGGGGAATCATAACTCATGTTAGTAGCATCTTTTGCATGCATGCTAGGATGGTAGCAAAAAGTTTCATAGGGTGTATATTTTCAGTGACACACATCATAGATAGAACATAGCCAAAAAGGGAAAAATTGTTGATTATATTGTGGAAAGATTTGAGTTGAAAACTAAGACAATCAAATTCACGTTATTAGTGAACCATAATGTATCAAGGCAATAGGCCGAATTTAGTGACTGCACTTCAAATATTCAAGGACTAGCTAGTTAAGAAAATGCTTCAAATTTCAATTTGGGGAATATCACAACTCATGTTAGTAGCATCTTTTGCATGCATGGCGGGATGGTAGCAAAAAGTTTCATATGTTTGGGAACATATGTATGGTCAAGTAGCATTTGGAAACCTTTATCCTCATCCAACTCTAAATGCTAGGTCTGAAGATGAAAATTTACCTCGTTGTGGAAATGGTATAGATGGTTTGGTAGAGAACACCCATGGAAGGGATAATTAGTTCCCTAATGGTAAGAAAGGATCATGTCTTATTCTGCAGTCAACTCTAGTTGCAAGTTTGTATTTCATGTCTCAGTTGATCTACAGAGGGTACAATGGAAACACCCTTATTAATTTTCTTAGAAAGTGGAAAGTAATCACGTTGATAGTCCTAAGGTCATTATGCACAAGTGATAAGTGATAGTCGTATCTACGTTTTACATTTCAATATCACTAGTCGAAGCAAGGTTTCTTATGAAGTTTAAATAGGGGAAAAAATGCTAGGGAATTCATTACAAGATAGCATGGCTTAAAGGAAGGTGGGACAGTCTATGCTAGAGTATGAAAAAGGATAAAGGTAATGTTGCAATGATTTAATAACAGTAGTAGAGGAATATACAAAAGTCACAAAGAGCGACAATTTGTGGAAAGAGGCAATGACCAACATAGTGAATTGCAATGCAATGATAGTCACAGTGAATAGGGAAAAGTCTCTAGGATAGAATGTTAAATAGTATAGGAATGTGCCAATGGAATGTTAAGGATGAAGTTTCCAATGCAATTCATAGTTATAGTTTGGCTACATCCAGTCTTGAGAAGTTTAAGGGAAAATTAAAAATGTTCTTATTCTTCACACAGAATCTGTTTGTGACAAGAATGTTGATGATCTATTCATAGATCAAAAGGATAAAGGATAGTTTGTGTAGAAGTCGGCAATTTTCAATAACCATTATCCAACCTGTAGAAAAATTTGATTGAAAGGATGCCAAAACATGATTTGACTACTAGATATATGAACCTATAATAACCAACAATATATTGTTTTATTTCTAGCAGCCAATATATTTACATGAATTCTTAGCCAATTTGAGTATTATTACCAGTGATAGTAGATGCAATAATTTACAAGCTGTAGACACGTGAAATTGACATCATCATATTCGCTCGTCAATTAAATAAACCAAGGTCATCCATTTAAATTGAATAAACTAACTTTATTTAATTTACCCCTTTCATTACCTCATTTGATTAAATTAATCAATTTTGATCAAATCCTAACATTTCATCTTTCATAAACCATCTTCTAAGTTCATCTCCTTCAAATTAATCAACCTTTATCTTACATCCCCCTTTCAATTAAATAAACTAAAATTTATTTAATTAAATCCCAAATTCATATTTCTCCCTCTTCATTTAAATAAATCAAAATATTTAAGTCAAATGGGTCAAAACCCCTAATCATCATCTTAAGTTAATCAAACTATGATTAATCTAATCTAACCACCCATCACATCCTCTAGCTTTTCCCACTTGCACAAATAAATCAATTTATTGATTTATTTAAATCCTCATTTTCCCTCAACAAAACATCTTTTTGAGAATATTCCTCAAGTTTGAATTTGAAGGCAAGTTGACTTGTCCCTTCCAACATGGCAATAACTTCTCTCTTACATGTCCCCCACTTAGCATTTAACTCTCAAATTCAAATTTGAATCTCCCCCTCTTTGGCACATTGACCAAAACTTGCACATTCCTCAACCATTCACAAGGTGGCAAGTGGCTCCATCTCATTGGCTAAATCTTTGTCCCACATTCATCCATTTGGCTATTTCTCTCATCAAAATATTCTATAAATGGAAGGCTTATTCTTCATCTTAGCATCCACAATCCTCATGCAAAGTTACTCTCTTCACATAGAGAGCTAATTTTTCCCATCATCATTTGCAACATCAAGCTTGTCAAGGGTTGGGAAAAGGGCTACTTTTCACATCAAAGTAGCACCAATCCACTATGGGATAGATATGTATCTTGCTTTTATGATGTCAATTAGTTTGTGTTGTTATCTTGTTTATGAAGGTATGATGCATTATTTCATAGGAGCATTTAGTGAGTTTGCATAAACAAATCCATGCTATGGAGTTTAAGCTTTGTGTAGATTTGTAGGGTGCTCACATATGGTACTAGAAGAAGGGCATGTCTTTGTTTAATCCAAGGATTTGTTTACACTAATGCTGCTATTTTCGGTGAAAGAACAACGCTTCTTCCAATCTGTTACAATATTGAAGATGTGATTGAATATGATATATATGTTTGTGTTTATAAGGTTTCTTTACTGCCCATTCCCATAGTTGAAAAAGATATCTCTGCCACATTTTTTTTTTTTTGATGCGTTATGTAATTTCTGTTTTCACAATGAGTATTTTCCTCTGATTTCATGACATGTATTTTCCTCTATTTAGTTTGTTGTCAATGTAACCTTTATGAATTTTTGGAAAGAGTTTCAATCTATGTGTTTTCTTTCTTTTGCAAGACCACGATTGCTTTCAGACCTTACTTGGTGTGTTAGACATACGTGACCATTGTTGCAAATTTGGAGAATCATTCCTCCATATGCCCGCATTAGTGTTTTATTTCTTTGCATTCCTGAATTTCGGTGTGAAGACCATCTGTTTAGGCGTAAAGATTTGCATTGGGATTGTTTAGGAGGATGATGCGCAAAGGTTGTAGAACTTGGCTTTACGCTTGCCAATTGAGTTAGCTTGAAAGTTTCTTGAATAAAATTTAGGCGCCATGCTTATTCACCTACTAAATGCATTAGCTTGAAAACATATGTCGTCGCTGTCTTATTTACGCCTAGCTTTAAAAGTTTCTTATACCCGATGTTTCTTTGAGGATTTTTGTCAAACAGTTCATAGGCCTTGTCTAATCTTCCACATTTCACACACTTCTCATTTGTGCACAGGCGAGGAGGCTGTGCAAATAGTTGTGGAATTCTTTTTTTACACCTGATAGCTGCATTTGCTTAAGAGATTCAAAAGCCTCTTTAAATATTTTTGTGCATAGTAGGGAGGATGCTGAAAAATGTTGTTGAATTCAGCTTTACACCTACCAAATGCATTTGCTTGAATATTTTCAAAATAATTTATTCGCTGTTTCTGTTGTACATTGGAAAATTGCATAAAATTGAAAGTTTTTGAAGTGTTTAGTCACTACCTTCATTTTTACACCTGCCAGCTACATTTATTCCTCCAACATTAGATTGATGGGATCTTTGTTGTTTTTTTTCAAAATATATATATTCCTGTCTCTAGAAGATTTGTTGTGTGATGAGCAGATGGAAGGAGTAAATGCCAGCATTCCAATGCATTTTTTTAGTGGTCACCACAACATTTGTCATCTCATGGCTATAAGAAATTGAAGCATAGGGCCTTATTGTACTTATCTCGCAATCATTGCAGGCCATGAGACCACGTCTCTAAGGCATTCTATCATTTAATTTGTGTGTCTTGTATAGGCTGTCACACTTGCATATAATTTTTTGCATCATTGTGTGTCTTAAAGAAGGTATAATCTCTCCAAGAAAAGATTTCAAGCCACGTCAATCTACTAGTCATAATTTTGAATTTGATGTGGTACATGGTACGAAATAATGCATGATTTGATTGATACTAGTATGCATTTAATCCTATTAATTTTCCTCCAAATGCCTCCCCAACTGTACTCCATAATCCCAATGATGTTGATAAGCCAACCACAACAGTTCATAGGTATGAGTGTTGTGGTCATGATGGCTGCGAGTTGAGAGTGGAGCAGATGAGTTAAGAGTATGGGGAGTACGAACAAATGAGTGTGTTTTGCGCCATGAGAAAAGATTCCTGCATTCTTTAAATGCTTGCTTGTCCAAAAATGTAAATATGCCATTCTCTAAACTCTAACATCAGGCACCAACATTTTTAAAGCCTTATTTTTGTATCAAATTGGCCAAGAAAGGATTCAAGATATGCTTTGAGGGTGTGATTTCTGCTGCCAAATTAAAGATTTGGAACTGTGTCTATATTAAATTTCAATTTTTGTATTTCATCATTGCTGTTTAACATTGCTCTTTTAAGATCTTTTGCAAGCTAAGTTGAAAAGAATCAAATCTTTACTGATATGAACTTAATCATTACTTCTTAAAGATTTCTATTATTCCTAGAATTCAAAAAGTGCTAGTGAAAAGTCAGTGTTTTGAATTATTAACTACAAATCATGATCTTTAAAGAAACTTTTCATCTAGGATCTTAACTTGTTGGGATTAAATCATCGGCAAAAGAGGCTTTTTACCTTTGTTAGAAAACTATCTAGTTTTGACTAATATGTGCTTTAAAGTCCAAGGAAAGAAGAGTCTTATTAATGTTTTTTTTCAAAATCATTAGTCTTTTTATTTAAAATCATTCTATTGTTTGTGGTTAATGCTTAAGATGAGTTTAATTAATAACCTGACCTTCACATGGTTTGTCTTCTTTATCTTGTAGGGATTTCGTTCGCACAAGGGATTTGCAACATTGAAAGATAAGAGGCGATCTTAACAAATCTTGGAGGCAAAGAGAATTGAATCCTTAAAACTCAAAATCAAAAGCGTTTTTGAATGCTTAAGACTTTTGTTATACGCTTTAGTTTTCTGTTTTGAACCAACTTACTTTTTGGATTCTAAAAAGAACAACTCTTGAAAGCTTTCATTTTTTGCGACAAGGAACTTAAAATGAATTTTAGGAAAAACTTACTAGAGTTGGTTTTCGGATGTAACAATTAAACAAAACAACTCTCATTTGTCCTTTGGTGCTTTAAAAGGAACTCACAATTGCTTTGAAAGGTTAGAATGAACATGTGTCTTTTATGCTTTGTAATCTTTTTTACAAAATAATCTCATCTAAAAAGGTGTATGCACTTCTCTCACGCTTCACGACGATCTTGAGAATCAAAATTATTTTTGATGACATTAAGTTGCATAAAAAATTGCCTCCACACTTCTTTTGGGTTTAAAAATTGAATAAAACACTTTGTGAGTGAGTAAACCTATTGCATGTGTTCTCCCTTTGTTTCTAAACAAAGGTTGATTGAACTATGAATATTTTTGCTCGCTTTTGTTTATCTTAGAGGACCTGCCTTGGGGAAAAAGTACTCACCCAAGGGAATGACTCAACTAGTAACACTCTGAACCTGAGAGTGTTTCTAGCTGAGATATAAATGTGGGTACTGGAGTAAATGCCAGTATCACGTGGTTGACTCTGATGAGATGGATATGAAAAGGGACTCTCGCCGTATGGGTCAATCTCCATGAAGGGAAAGTCCGAACTAAAACCATTGTTTGTAGTAACCAACCAGTCCATCTAATGAGTTTATCAAAGTGGTGCATTGGAACTTAGATTCCAAGAAGTTACTTGCCATGTTTGATCTTGGTTAAAATATAGAGGTTAAGACTTCATTCTTAACATACCTTTATATTTTTTCCTTGGTTGCATGTAAAGTCATCTCTTCTACTACGAAGGGCATGAGGCAAGCCCACCAAGAAAAACATACCAATTGAGCTAGGACGTTATATTGCTTGTGAGTCAGTTTGAAAACACAGTGCTTGTATCTGAAACATTAAAAACCAACATTCAATGAATCATCAGAATTTCAAACCCTTTGAGAGGAAAAAATACCTTTGAAAAGTCCTCGTGTTACTGCTTGTCCCTAGGGGTTCTTATCCCTAGAATGCTTCTAAACATTAGGACCTATATCTCGATTTGTTCATTCCAAAGTCAACAATAGGAAACTATGCTCTTGAAACCTTGATTTTCACATAATGGACCTTGAGGAATTAAAAGGAATTGAGACATAGACATTTAGTTTGAAAACTAAGCAAGAAGTGTGTTTGTGATAAAAAGAATCCATTAAGCAAAGATTGAATCAATTAGACCCCACACATGTGCTTGGTCTCTTTTGGTCATATGGTTTTCATGCAAACATTGGTTTTTTGGTTTGAACTACTCTTAGAGAAAAGAATGTTCTTCAATATCTTGGTCTAGTAAACAAGTCCTTCTTAGGTTCATTTAGGATCAAATCAAACACTTCATCCAAATTCCAAACATCTATCAAAATCCATCCCACAAACAAATTTAGAGCTTTAGAAACATCATTATCTAGAATTAGGTACATCCTTAAACCAAATCAAAATTATTTGTTTAGTTAGGTGTGTGGGAATGCATCCTTTCTCATACATTTAATTAAATTAGCAATATTTTGAACAAATTCATCCTAAGATCACATCTAACATCTTAGGGTTTACAAGTTCATTATCCAAATCCAATCAAACCCTAAGTCTAGCATTGATCCAAAGTCCCTAAACTTTCAACATCCATATCATTCACCCCTTTCATCATTCATCTCATCATTCGTCCTAAACACCTTAGAGGTCAACAAGGTCAAAACACAAGAGGAACATGGAATATAAACTTGATCCATACATCATGAGTAATCTAAATCAATTGAAATTTCAAAGCCTTACAATGCCGATTGATTATCAAAACCCACACTTATACAATCCATACATGGGATCATTACCTTCTACGAATGTCAATGGTACAACAAATGTGAGTGTGCCCAAATTGAAGTTTGGAACACCTTTCCCAATGGTAGATTTAAATCCAAGTCCAAACCTACAAATCTATCAACCAAACAATCAATGCATGAGCCTTCAAACGAACAACGTCATCTCATCAAATCCCAAATGTATACCAAATGTGAATGTACCAAGTACAACTTTACAAAACATGAACATTTTGAATCCAAACTTGGTAAACTTTGGGATAAATATGTTTGCAAATCATACAAATGTTGTTCAAAGTACAAACAAGATGTTAACAACTCCATGTATTAATCCAAGTCAAGGTAACACCATGAAAAATAAAAGTTACCTAAATCAAGGCAGTGTGATTCCCAACACCAACAATGTTCAATTTCAACCTATCATGCCAAATATGAACATCATCCCAAATCAGAATATTGTCCAAAATCAATTTGTCCATGATCCCATTAAAAAACCACAAGTATGCATCCCAAATCTGCTTGAACCAAATCAACTATATCAAGGGAGTCAAGATCGAAATCAAGATCAAATTTGGTGAGATCAAATTGCTACACTTACCAAAATAGTTGAGTCATTGCACCAAGATACATCTCCACCACTATTACCCATATCAACATCATTCCTTGGTTTAGGGCTTCCCCCTTTACCTATCACCAATCACTCCATCCAAATCAACCCACGTAACACCAATCAAGCCATCACATCAAATCCTTTGAATATACCATCGAAATCACACCAACAGATGGTATCTAATCAAATGACAACATCAATCCTGACAAATCAAAATATGGTCTCCCAAGGATCTATCACCTCAGTCATTCCGACCATTCCTATCACCTCAATCACTCCAACCACCCCTATCACACCCATCATATCTCAAACCCTCACGATCACTCCAAACGTATCTCAACAACTTGTCACTACATCCAACATGATTCCAAAACCACCATTTCCATCATCACCCACACCACTCCTTGGCTTAGGACTTCCCCTTTTACCAAGTATCAATCAAACCAACATCCCAAACATCAATCAAAACATCATGCCAAACTTTCAGAACTTGTTGTCGACATCGCAACAACATATGACAAATGCACAAGCAATCACAATATCATCAACCACCACAATATCATCAACCACCCCCATAATATCTCAAAACATGGTCTCTCAAGGACCAATCACATCAATTACACCACCCACCACTCAAATACCAATCATCAATACAATGACACCTCTTATCACCACAACAAGCACTATTCCAAAACCACCTCCGACACCACCACCACCCAAACCAAACACATCAAACCAATATAGCATTAAATTTCAAGCCGCTCAGCAAGCTGCTTATCAGAAGGCACACCAACAAAACCAAAACTGACAAGTTGCACAACTAGCTGCTTAGAAAGCTGCACAAGCTACTCAAGTTTCCCAAGCCACACTACAAGCCCAACAAGCACAAGCCCAGGCTCAAGTGCAAGCGCAAGCTAAATCCCAATACCAAGCCCAACAAGCAAATGTTGTTCAGAATCCCAAAAAAATGTTAACAAATCCATGTATTGATCCAAGTCAACGATCACATGATCAAGACCTATCCATCAACAAACACATGGAAGATCTTTCTACACCATCTGATGATCAACTCACCATACATCAAGAGCTACTTTTTAGTGATCTATTTCAAGGAGTGTTAGGATTGTTTGTTCCTATTGACATAATGCACGATCCATTGAACTATGATCATGTTGAAAATGTCTCTACATTGCCTTATGAGTTAGAGGACATATCTCAAGAATTTATCCCAAAGCATGATCAACATATTTCACTAAGGTCTAGCAATGGTCCTTTCCAAGACATGTTCACCCCCTTTGACCTCATGGTTACAGATACCGAAGGAACCCTGAACTCGACACTTGAAGATATTGAAACACTTACCATGTCTAATGATGACATCCAAGAACCCTTTATAAGTAATCCATCCTTTGAAATGGACCCATGTCAAGAACTTGATCTAAAGCATATCAAAAGCAATTATGAAATTAATCAAAATCAAGAATTTGTATCTCCAAGATACTACAATGATCTAATGGACAGTCTCCTATCTATACAAGATGTTGCAAATGATGATCATATCCACATAGTACATACTCCATCTACCCATGAGATTCTTTCTTTGGATGGACACATATATGATCTTCCTTGAGAACAAGATTCTTTTACTCCTGACATTATTACACAAAAAGAGCAGGTTATTTGTTCTTACAGTCAAACTCAGTTGTCAACATCAGGATTAGATATATACCAAATTCAGACTGAGGAAATCATGTATGAAGACATCTAGCATTATCCAGTCAAAGAAAAAGGTCAGATAGAACAAGACATTCTGGAATTAGCAGAGCATCAAATTGAAACGTCATCTACAGTGGCTATTTATCAAAGCATACTTATTGAAAAAGATATCTCAAAATAGGTGAAATCAAAGCATGAAGGTACTACTACCACCATATTGGGGGAAATTTCATCTCAAAAAAATGTCAACATAGGGAGCACAAAGAATCCTTATAATGAAACTGATGCCAATACTACAACCAGTCACATCATGAATCTTCTTCCACCCATCACCCTCTCCATGAATTGGGACCAACTTCGAAAGAAAGATTTGAATCAAAGTATGAAGAACGTTATCAAAGAAAAAGAAGTTGAGAAGCATAATGGACAAATCAAATACACATGGATACCAAAGAATACAAAGAAAGATCATCTTTATCAAGCTCCATCAGTCAAAGAAACTATGGGGCAAAATAAAAAATGGAAAAGTATCCATCAAAGATGTCCACAAAAGAAAAAGCAGGATTTTCAAGCGACGTACAAAGTGTATCAAGCAGTTGGTCCTAATTCCACACACACTTCCGTATCCACCCATCATTGCTCATCTTCCCAATTTTGGAGAGTCAAAGGTTCCAAACTGTCAACCAATCCATCTCTTATCCTTAAACACACTCCATCCATAGCTCCACGCATGATATCCAATTCTCAAATTGACCATGTATTGGCAACGACCCTTCATCATAAGGATTCTGAAGGCGCTCTATTGCGATGTGCGCACAGAGACAGAGTTAACCATGGCATCAATAAAGCAGATCAAGAATCTCAAAAGTTGCATTCAAATGCATATATCTTGACAAAGCAACTTCTTCAAGCAGGCTATCGATGGCACATCATGAAAAAAGAATCTACATTGACACCACCAAGTGGTTCAGCATGAGCTTAAAATTTTTCATAGAAAAATACAAAAAAATAAAAAAATATGAAAATCCAAAAAAATCAGAAAAAGGATTGACAATAGTAAAGAAAAAAATCATCCTCTAGTGAAAACAATTTCATGGCGCTTTGGGCAAGACCATGATGAAAACTTGGAAAACAAGCGTCATGTGTGGAATCAAGCATCTATGTGTGCCAGTTCAAATGAAAGCATCTCATCCCATCCATAATAAATCCATCATTCCATCCATCTCAACCATAATAAATCCATTCATCCATAAACCATTTATCCAATCCATTTTCATCCATCTGCATCTGCATACATAGTCCAAGTTATCTTGATCTTGAAAAACTTTGGTGCACACTTTACGCTTGCTTACGATAAACATCTTGATAGGGGTCATTTTCATTGATCCTATCCTTCCCAGTAGTATCCGAGCCATGAAGCATTATCCAATGAAGCATTCCTTCATTCAAACACCTTATCTTATCACAAGATAATCCTTGGAATCCTTTGCGTGCTTACCATGTCCATCCGTCCATACACCTATCCAAGGCATCTATCCATAACATTCCATACATTGCTAGACACTGGGAATAGATATTTACATCTTGCTTCAAGAATAAATCTTGATCTATATCCTCCAACTTATGTGGTGATCCAAACGTTGGAAAACATGAAATCAAATTGGTTAAAGCATTTGTGAGAAATAATCCAAATCACTAGCCCATGGCACATTTTGACGAGAAGATGTTCCTTATCAAGTTTTATCTTCAATCAAACATTGATCCAAACAATTGATATCAGTCACATCTAATTTGTATGTCAACGTCACATCAAATCATTCAAACAACTTTTATTCCAAAACAAGCTTCAAAATCTTAATCGATCAAATCCAATCAATCCATCATCATCTCGGGATATCATTCCCAATCATTGTGTTGCTTAACACTATCCTTGCATTGTTGTGCATCCTCAACAATGTTATCATAATCGATCTTGATCAATCAAATCCTTTCATTGTTGTGCATCCTCAACAATGTTATCATCATCAATCCCATCAACATCTCAATCCTTGTGTTGCTTAACACTATCCTTGCATTGTTGTGTATCCTCAACAATGTTATCATCATCAATCCATCGATCCGATCAACCTTAGCTTGGTTTTCAACAAAATCTAAAACAGAGCAATGATATCATCACACATATCCATATCCAAATCATCAGAATTGTGCGAAAAATCCAAAAACATTCAAAAAACATCAAAATCCAAAAAACATCCAAAATCAAATCAGAAAATCCAAAAAACATCCATAAAACAGAAAATGTCAAAAACATGGTATCTGAACTACGTCGTCTATGAGCTTAAACATAGGCAAGGCTAAATCTTTGATCAGCCCCTAAGACATCAAAATCCAAAAACATTCAAAAAACACAAAATCCAGAAACATTCATAAAATCTCAAAATCCAAAAACATTTGAAAAAATAAAAAATCAAAACATTTGAAAAATCCAAAAACCCAAAAACAGCCTCAAAACATTCCAAAAACGTCAAAAACATCCAAATATTTGAAAAAATCCATCCATCTCATCTCGCTTTCACTCGAAATAATCAATCATCCATAATAAACTGATGGTCACCTTCATCCTTTGTCAAAACAAACAGAAACAACCACATCAATTGGCAAAAGAAAACTTCAAATGAAAAATCAAAATCGAAGCAACAAACCTTGAAACACAAAAATAAAACTCTCAATCATTCGAAAACATGTCAATCGACCTTATATCAATAGCCTTTCGAACAACCTATCAACTTGCCACCATCCACTAACATGTCCTAGGATGTATCCTTCCTACAATGGGCATTATCTTTTGGCAATAGTTTCGATTCTTATCTTAAAACAAAACACATCCCTTTGGCTGAAGGTATGAAGAACATTGGCGTGTTTGCATACTTGATCTTTTCTTTTGATTTATCTTATTTCACTCATTCCAAGAACCTCTCGATGATATCCAAATGAAGGAGTTAGAGAGATAGGAATGGGGTAACGATCATTATCCTTTTGTCTGCTGTGCTTGTTGGACATTCTTGTAATATAATTGTTACCCAATTTTCACCTATGGCCTCAATTAGGTAGGGTAACCCATTCTTTCAGGTGTTCTCAAAGACCAACTGGAGGAACTTTTTCATCTGGTTTACTTTTTCTAACTTGTTTGCTTCTTGTGCAGCTGTGGGGGGAGGGGTTATGTTTTAAAATTCGACACGTGGATTAAGTGTGGCTCCCACAAGGGTTGAGCCCAGCGTGCAGGTATTCAGTTTTGGGTGGGTTTTCATCTTATGTTTTTTCCTTGTTTTCCCCCTTTCTATTTTTTTTTCCTTGTGCCCTTTTTTTCTTTTTATTTTTTCAGAGGTGGAGTCAGACCGAAACCAAACATTGGAACTTTTCCAAAAGTTCTAGCTTCTATTTTCGTTTCGGTTCCAGTTCCACACTTGTGTGCGTCTCATTTTCTTCTTTGACCTTGCATTTGACCATGGGGTGGTTTTTTCCCTTTGTTTCTCTCTTCTTGCCTTTTTCCCCTTTTTTGTTGTGTTTTGGCGGACCCGGGATAAGGACTGAAACCAAACTTGGAACTTTTCCAAAGGTTCCAGTTCCTGTTTCTGTTTCGGTTCCGCCCCTGCTGTGTTCCGCCTGGGATCGGTTTTCATTTCGATCCCATTTATGTTTTGGCGTCCTTCGGTCTTGTTTTTGTGTGCCTTGGGTTTTCTTTTCCTTAGGCACTTTTCTTCATTTTTCTGGACTCGGGATCAGAACTGAAACCGAACTTGGAACTTTTCCAAAAGTTCCAGTTCCTATTTTTGTTTCGGTTCTGATCCCGATTCCTCCCTTCTTTTCTTTGCTTTTTCACTATCAGTGGTCGGTGGATGTCTCATCCTCTTTGTTCTTCCTTGTGTTTTTCTTTCTTCCTTCGTGCCTTGTATGTTGCTGGGGGCGAGATTGGAACGAAATCCGGACTTGAAACTTGTTGAAAGTTTCAGGTCTGGATTTGGTTCCGGTTCTGGTTCCGTGAGCTGTTTGGTTTATCCCCCGTTCCAACTCTGGTCCCATTTTGATTCTCATCCCGACTCCGACTCTGTCGAAGGATCCAAGCTCGGGAAACATTGAAGAGCTCGTGATGATGTCTTGCCGACCTGATTGGGTTCTTGTCGAAATGAAGGGAGCTTGAGAAGGGTTTTGGTCTCGCTGTAACGTCTTGCCGATAGCGATGGACTTACCAATCGAAAAGGATATTGGTATGAATCTTAGCACCTGCTATGACCTCTTGTAGAATACGTAGAGTCTCATCGAAAGAATGGTGTCTTTGATGTAACCGAGGGAACTCGCTATGACCTCCAGCTGATAGTGATGGTCTTGGCGACAATTTTGGGACATCGCTATAACTCTTGCAGTTTGCTATGACCTCTCGCCGACAGTCCTAAGCTATGCCGATAATTGTTGAAGGGCATAATCGCATCGGGGAGACACGGTTAGTTTCTCACCGACATGCGATTCTAAGGAAGTGACCTTTGACCGTCTTGGAATCTACGTGGCACAAATTCAACCAATCAGAAGACACTAGGGCGAATCACGGGTAGTTTGACTATCATGACTATCCTTGTGAAGAAGATCAATGGAATGCAGTGGTATGGATCTGCTCTGTGATTAGGGGTGATGAATCAGTTCAAAGGCAATAGTGTTGTCTCTATGGAGGCCGACTACAGGGAAAATTTGATGCTGTTTCCAGAAGGGATCAACTTGCAGAAAGATCTGGAGTGAGAATCAGATAGAAAGGAAGAAGAAGCCATGAGTCACAGTAACAGTTGGAATATTAACCGGCAAGGGTTTATAAGCATTAATGATAGTACCTCAGGGCATTCAAGGAAGGTTCGGCAGGGAAGTTCGAAGGTGGACACGAAGACCAGGAAGTTAATGCTGTAGTTGCGAAAGATCAAGAGGGTCTTTCTTGGGGCAACTCTTCACTGACATAGACAGTGGGGATACAATTAAATGCAACATTAACTTCATTCAAAAAGATCTAAGGGTAGATCTTTTTGAGGATTGATATTTTTGCAAACCCTAAGGCAGGGGCCGACATCTTTTGTATATATGGAATTTGTGCCTCTTTTATAGTGAGTTCTTACTTGCATATTCTTCTGCTTTTGTGACTTCTATGAGTCCTTAGAGGAGAATACTGAGTTTTGTAACTCATTTACAGACATTGAATGTACAGTTTCACCTTTAGAGATCAATAAAGAAAGCAACTTCTGTCTTCTCAATTATCTGTTTCATTGAGTGTGTTGAATGATTGATAAATTTACATGTGAGTTTCTTTTATTCCTTGTTAGTTGTCTCATTAATTACACTTTTAAGCAGAGGAGATGTGTATATTGCAGGTTATAGGTTATGTTAGTGATGCAAACAGTTTTAGTTGTGAGGAGAATTTATCATCCTTCTAGGATTGCATGTATCGCAGCTTTCTTATAAAACATTTATGCAATATCATATGAGTATTGAGTTTTGTGTATCAGCTTTTACTAGTTGATTGAAAATTGCGTGTTAAGTAGCTGTTCATGTTTGAACAAATTTAGTGTATCACCATGGGAGTAATTTTCAATTTTTATGTTCCTTCTCCCTTTACCTCACAAAGATTAGTAATTAAGTGATATTACCAGTTAGGAACCGGCGTCATCCAGAGGTTCATTTCAACTTTAGGTGACCCACAGCCTTGAAATAATCCCATGTTTCTCTAAGAAAGATTAGTTTTTGTAACTTTGCATAGGGTGCAATTTTTAGAGATAACAATAACTTGGCGAATACTTGCTTTGTTAGGTACGTCCTAGCAAGGTTTTTGTATGTCAAGTGTGAACAAGAATACTCCTATCTGTTTGTCGAGTCAAAGTCCATCGCACTAGGTACAACACCATCCTGGTTCTTTATACCTTGATGCATCGTATCTACATGTGTTATCAAACATAAGGTAAGTAGCCCTTTTAAAGTCCCAATCCTTGATAATAAAATCATCATCATCCATTTCTCATCATCATCTCTCATAAATTTGGCTTGTTGGATCCTCATTTCTCATTTCTTCTTTTCCGCACTAACATCACGTCATGAATAGTTAATCATCATTATCAGTGCATCCATCCTGCATCTACAAACCATCAACATATCATCTCACATGCATGTTCATCATCATAATATAGATCTGTTAGTCTAATCATCTCATACATCATACATTTGCATAAAACATTCATTGCATAATCATATAGGCATCATCGCATCATCCATCTCACATGCATTTTATCATCATTTAAGTTGTTTAGGATAATATAGATTGGTTATTCTAAGCATCTTGAAACCATCTCATTTGCATCATCATCATATAACCATTCACTTTGAACCTATTTATTGTGAGATCGACCCTCAAATCAAATCTTTTCGCTCGATCTCTCGAGGGGGCAATGTACTAGTGTACTTCTTTCTGTTGGGGCATCTGAAAAAATCAGAATTTGTTTGAATTTTGATCACGGCAAGTTTATTCTTTGAACCAATGTAGAAAGTGCATTGCTTCAAAGAGGGGAAAAATGTAGACATGTGAAATTGACATCATCATATTCGCTCGTTAATTAAATAAACCAAGGGCATCCATTTAAATTGAATAAACTAACTTTATTTAATTTACCCCTTTCATTACCTCATTTGATTAAATTAATCAATTTTGATCAAATCCTAACATTTCATCTTTCATAAACCATCTTCTAAGTTCATCTCCTTCAAATTAATCAACCTTTATCTTACATCCCCCTTTTAATTAAATAAACTAAAATTTATTTAATTAAACCCCAAATTCATATTTCTCCCTCTTCATTTAAATAAATCAAAATATTTAAGTCAAATGGGTCAAAACCCCTAATCATCATCTTAAGTTAATCAAACTATGATTAATCTAATCTAACCACCCATCACATCCTCTAGCTTTTCCCACTTGCACAAATAAATCAATTTATTGATTTATTTAAATCCTCATTTTCCCTCAACAAAGCATCTTTTTGAGAATATTCCTCAAGTTTGAATTTGAAGGCAAGTTGACTTGTCCCTTCCAACATGGCAATAACTTCTCTCTTACATGTCCCCCACTTAGCATTTAACTCTCAAATTCAAATTTGAATCTCCCCCTCTTTGGCACATTGACCAAAACTTGCACATTCCTCAACCATTCACAAGGTGGCAAGTGGCTCCATCTCATTGGCTAAATCTTTGTCCCACATTCATCCATTTGGCTATTTCTCTCATCAAAATATTCTATAAATGGAAGGCTTATTCTTCATCTTAGCATCCACAATCCTCATGCAAAGTTACTCTCTTCACATAGAGAGCTAATTTTTCCCATCATCATTTGCAACATCAAGCTTGTCAAGGGTTGGGAAAGGGCTACTTTTCACATCAAAGTAGCACCAATCCACTATGAGATAGATATGTATCTTGCTTTTATGCTCTCGATTAATTTGTGTTGTTATCTTGTTTATGAAGGCATGATGCATTATTTCATAGGAGCATTTAGTGAGTTTGCATAAACTAATCCATGCTATGGAGTTTAAGCTTTGTGCAGATTTGTAGGGTGCTCACACAAGCATATTTCCCTAGAGAAATCAGTGCAATTAGAAGATGCATGACTTCATTACAGAGCAGTGACTTCATTATAGAGGGTTCAAGTGACTACTACAATTGTTAGTTTAAACTCTTCTATATTACTTATTGATTTATATTGTTTCTTGAGAACTTGGTAAGCTTTACCTTGCATAAGGTTTAAGAAATTCAAGATTTTAATCCATAGAATATGCAAGGTTTGAAAGGAAGCTCATAGTCAATGAGGATCTCTCAAAGCATAGTGACTTTGTAGCAGAGGAAAGACTATCATCAATAAGGAGGTAGTTAGGATAGCATGAACAACCTGTTATAGAATACCAAAAGGAATGGAAAGCCCATTAAAATGCACAATGGACAACCAATATGAGATCAAAATATTACTGACAGGTTGAAGGAAAAGATAGTGAAAAGGGGTCCTAATGCAAACTTTTTTGTTGTTTCCAAGAAGAATATGTGTTTCTTTGTTTGACTTTACCCTACTTATGAAGATGTTCTTTGTTACTTACATTGCTATATTCTTCAGTTGTCCTCTTGACCAAGACTAGTAGTTTTGAGGAAACATAAAGGACTATGAGGAGAGTATGATAGTCATGTGAAGAAGTTTGTAAACATGGTAGACCTATGCATGAGACAACAAACCTTCAAGACAATAATGGAAAGTAAAAAGCACGACACAGTCATCAAATGCAAAGAAGTCAGTCAAGATGATTCTATCAAGGGACAACCATGGAGCAAGTTTGATAATGTAAAATACAATCAATACAATTGGGTTCCAAGTTGGGAAGACTTGAAAACATGGTAGACCATATATATGAATGAAGAAGTTCACAAGGGTTGGGGTGAAAGAATTTTTTTTATCATGATCATAGAGGAGTACATGTAGTAGTGTGTTCAGAGGTTGCATTGTATATGATAGTCCATGGCTATGTAATGGTGCAACAATAATACAAAACTTCATAAGTGACTATTATTTTCATCATGTTTAGAGACTGCCAAGGATATAGTCGTACTATTTTTCCATATAAATGGCATGATGACAAGCCAATACATTGAATTTTTTACAGGTATGAAATTCATGGAATCCTTAAGGTCTGAATAAGTGAATGATAAACAAGATAGAGTAGATGCTAAAGAAGGGAAAAACATGAAAGGTTGTAAGATCTTCAATATAGTCCTATAAAAGAATGACAATGAGATACATGTCAACAAGTCTACGAGGCAGTGAGTTATTGGTGAGTAATGCAAGGATGATTAATCATTTCAAATCCTCTCTCACATGTTCTATTAGCAAGATCCAATAGTTGTTGAGGAATTATGATTAGTTGGAGAGAATATAGGAGGTTGAATAAGGTGTACAATAGTTGGAGCATATCTGGGGGCAGTTTGACCTAGTTTTGGAGTAGTTACAAGCATCTAGGAGCTATTTTAGGAGCTTTGATGGTACACAAGGTCAAGGCATGAATTTTTCATCATTCAAATACCTTTTTGGAATAGTTTTAGGGGTTGAAAAGTAGGGATTATTGTTTTGGACGACCAAAGGAGTTTGACCTAGCAAGATGAAGTGAAGACTTATCTTTTCTCTTCTCAACACATGTTCCTATCATTTAGCAACTATTGAGCAGCATAAAGGAAAGCCTAAGGGTAGATTTTAGAGAGAGTTCTTTTCTTTCTCAACAATATTTTGTAATTTTTTTCAAGTTCTTTCTAGTTAGAGCAACAAATGCAACTCAATTTTCAAGCTTGTACAACAATATGTAACACTCTTTTGATCAATCAATATAAATTATTTTACCTTCTCATTGTTGTTCATTGTGCAAAATCTCTTAAGATAGTTGATGTATTCTTGTGGTGATATATTTTCCCCTTGATTTTTGTCCTATTATCATTCCCTTTGAGTAGAAAGTATGCATTTTTTTGTAGATCATAGCTTGTGTTATCTAGTTAAAACTAGAGTTTAAGTTGTGATGGAACTTCTAGCTTCTTCTAAACACTATCTTTGACACACTAAACCTTATTATGAAATATTTTTGCAAAAACATATGAAACACTAAGTTTTGTATGTTTTGGGTTTAAAATTGTTGACCATTTTGTGTTTTCCAAAACAACAATATAAGTTTGAGATCAACTCGATGCATCACTTTATTAGCCATAGGTTTCATTTCATGTTTCCTTTCACTCTAATCCAAACAATCAACAATAACATAGGTTAGACTAGGTGAAGTTCCAGGGGAACCTACCCTCTCTAAAGGTTGATCTCCACAATTTGAGCCCACACTTGGGGAGATCATCCCATGTTTCACGAGGTGGTTGAGTGATTTAATCAACTCAGCAAATAGTGCACACTTCTGTGACAACAGTTTTTGGCATGTCTGGTGGGACAATTTGAGCTATCTCAATTCAAAATTTGTCTTATCATTGTTGATATTTGGTGTGTATGTTAGAAATTTCTATCTATGGAGGCAAAAAAATTTCACACATTTGGTGACTCCAAGTTATTCTACTAGTTTCAAGAAGACTAGGTGCTAGTATGTGTTCAAGTTTTACAAAAAAATAGTTTTATTATTTTGGTTTTAAGCATATTTCAATGAATTTCCAGTTGGTTTGAATGTTGCATAATGTCTTCTTTTTGTGAAAATAAGTTTTACTATCTTTCATTTCATGAAAGTTCTACTCAAATACCCTCCTATCAGTCATACCAAACAAAACATAGTACTGATTTTATCCCAAATAACCCATTAACAATAGGTTATCAACATTCTTATCATGCTTACCACCACCCACCCACCCCTGCTCGTTCTCATAATCAACCTACATTTGCTGAAGCTCATCCACAAGGTCATTTTGTTTCCAACCAACATAGTTACCCTCATAGCCAACCTCAAAATGTTGGTAACCTAAGCATCAAGGATATCATGTTGTATTTAAAAAAAAAAGGGTGAAATTGAAGAGGATCAAGAGTATGAGTTTCAATAAGAATATTTGGCTTATCAAGGCTACCAACACCAGCAGGAGTTGGATTACCAAGGGGAGAGCTATGAAGAGTCTCTTGCAAGAGATATTGCTTCCAAACAAGAGTAGATGAAGCTTTTTTCTTATCCAAGGACAAAGGATAGAAGATCGATCAACCTCTTGCAATTTGGATCAGCATGCAAAGGAAGAGTCTCCCAAGTACAAATTTCCAAGCTTCAAACAAGGTAAGCCTCTTGAGTCTTCAAGTTAATTCTTTTGAGCTTGAAATTCCAAGTTTTAGAGACTTTCATCCCTTGCAAGACTTTGAACATCAACCCAGTATCCATCAAGAACAACCTTCTCCAAAACTTATGCTTCCTCAAGAAACCCAACAAGACTCCTATAATCAGCCTTCTTGTCTTAGACCCATTCACCTTTGCAAAGATGGGCCCATTGTCTACCGAGAGTGATGGTTTAGTAAAAAAATAAGTCTTTTGTTGTTAGTACATTTGCACATGAGGTATAAGAGGAAAAATCAAAAAAGAATGAAGAGGTTGATGAGCATGATCGGCTAGGACAACAGGTTGAAGAGCATGGTTTTTTGGGACAACGAGACAAGAAGTAGGAAAGAGGTGATGTAAATGTTTTAACATTTTCATTTGACGAACTTCATTGTTTTGTTGAGAAAGAAGAAGAGAGCATACAAATTTCAATATCACAAGTTTTGGAGCTGATAGAAGATGAAAATGAGCATGAAGAGATGTTGGTCTATGAGGAGACGAATAAGGACAACCTTGTTTTGCAAGATAGATATAAAGTTGACACACACAAAGAGAGTTTCTATGAAGTCAAAATCAATCCTCTTATTCAAAAAAGCAAGGAAGAGGTTGAAGAAGACTTATTTTGGGATGATTTAGAGATTTTTTTTGCAAACTTATATGTCAAGACAACACCTATAGAAGAGGAAGATCATCATAAGCAACAAGAACAAAAGGCATAAATCTTTATGTTTTTACCAAAATAGTCACAATAAGTGGTTTTTACAAGCCAGAAAAATGATGAAGTAGTGTATAAACATGAAGCCAACAAGGAGAGTTCAAAGTTTAACCTTTCAAGAGGCTACCCAATTAAACACCTAGTCAGAATGGAGGCCACCAAAGTACCACAAGTCATGCTTGCACCCAAGCATGAAATTGTAGTTGAAGAAGAAGGTAGCCAACCCACTTATCCATTTCAAAATAGTAGCATGTATTACCAACATGAAGAGGCAAGTGGATGTGATTTCATTCTCCAAAATTTATTACAACCATTGGTCAAACATTTATTCAAGCTCCACTTTCTCTTGGCTGCTCATAAGCATGAGAAGGATTGCAATCTCAAGAAAAAAAGGAAGTTATTTCAAGGAAACAATTAATGGATTAATTTAAGAAAGTTTTGTTTCTAGTTAGTGTAGGTTATGATAGGTTTTTATTGCAAGTCAATAAGTGTTGATGCACATAGATGGATTGTCTTTTCCCCAAGTGTTGAAGCACGGTTAGTTTAGATGTTTGGTTAGCTATTTGACAGGTGTTATCAGTTGGTTGTCAAGTTTGGTTTTTAGTTTGTATTAGACTCTCTTGAATCCCATGCCTAATGGATATAAAAGGCTACTGGTCTTATAAGTTTTAGCAAGGAAAACACCCTTAGAAGTTTCCAAATATGTTGACCTTTTTTTGTTTAAAAATGTCATATGCTAAAATTTAGAAAAGGAAGTTTTGTAAAAATTTAAAGCGTGCAATAAAAGTTTTAAGGAAAATGGAAGAATGAGAAGTTTGACCAAGTCCTAGGTGCCAAGTATGGAAAAAGGATATATTTTTTTTCCTTCATGAAGACCCACGTAACAAAAACCTAGGGTTTTTAGTTTAGTTGTTTGAAGGAGTTCAAGAAAATTTTGGTCATGGTGTAAAACCAACAGTTGGTTGCTCTAGTGTTCATCCACATTGCAAAGATTCACAAGGATACAAGGGCATGTTGAGAAGTTTTTTCTAGGTACTCATGTCTCCATTTATGCATGTGCTCATTCTGGGTTGTATTTGGGATAATCATGACTAGATATTCTTTGGAAAACAATTTGATTTGTTTCCTTTATTCTTATTTCACATGGTTATTGCATTATGCATGAGCAACTCTCCATATCTATAATTTTTCCCAAGTCTCTAGATTTGTGAATTGCAAGTGTCAAGGATTGTTGTCCTATTAGGAATCCTCCCAGTTTGCCAATTCAAAATTATTATAAAGGAGTGGCTAATATGCATTAACCCCAATGAATCATTCAAAAGGATTTTTTTGGGAAAGTAGGTGGGTTGATTGATACTTCTTTAAAAAACTCAAGAAAGAATCAATAAAATCATCTCTTCAAAGAATACCATGGTGTCATGGACATGTCATAAAGGAGGGACCACTAGAGCCAACATTAAAAAGCCTTCAATCAGCTTCTCCTCAAAGTGCATAAAGACTATTCTAAGGAAAACCAAACAAAGGTTTCATATTCATCTCATATTAGTGATTCTAATTCTAGTACTGATGAGAAACAATGGAAGTTTAGCAATAAATCATGAGGATTGGATCTATTCAAATTCTCAAAGAACTTAAAGTGATACAGATAATGACACTAGTAATGAAAATCTCAAATTTTATTATGAAATGCATCATTCAAATTGGTCAGATGATGATTACCTTGGAGGTTCTCCAACTTCCAAGATTCATAGAATCAAAATAACTTTAGTTGACTTAACAATAGGTTAGTTGAAGGGAAAATATCTATATATAGAGCAATATATCATGAAAGTCAAGAAGGGAAGAAATATGGTTCAAGGGTCATAATGTGTAAGGGTTGGAGCATGATATGATATCCTTTGCAACTATATTATACTCTTAGGTTGATATCCACAAGGATACAAGGCTACTAGTAATCCTTGAATACAATTCTGACAAAAATAAGCCAACTATAATGTTCATATGGCCCATGCACTTGCATTTGAGCTTCGAAATGAATGCATCTTTGAAGATTCTTTGATTGTTTGACACTCCAATTTATCTCCCATTGTGCCCTCATCAACCAACCAAAACAACCTACACACTTTTGAATCAAGCGTCCCTCCTCGTGACAATGTATAATTACACCAATCAATAATAGAATGTGCATCATTGAATGTTGCACCACCTCTAATATTCATTTGTTCCTTAAATAGAGCTCTCTTCACACTTGCACTTGCTCCATCATTCTCGCCTTTTCCATGAAAAAATTAAAAAATACTCCAGATACGAGGTACACCTCTCTATACATTCATCTTTCTCAACTAATAAAACATAGAAACATTCTTGAATTTCCTCATGTAGTTATCTGACCAAATGATATGTCGACCCATTGCAATATCTTTTTCCTGCAATGACTCAATTTTTTTTTCAAAACAATGTTGGAAAAACTCAAATGAATGAGATCTATCATCACTCATGTAAAAATGATACTCCCTGATTATCTTCATGTCCTCTTTTATACTATTAGGAGCATGTCTACATGTGATGTGGACAAAAATAGCAATTTTAATAGAATTATAATATTGATATTGTACCTTATTTTGTGGTTGCAATGTGTAATTTTCAGCAAAATTAACCATGGATATAATAGTCCCAATTGGGAAAGAGTCCTTACACATCCTAAATTTCTGATACAACCATTGGGACTTGTGTGTATGCATTGCATTTTTGTAAAAAATATTTTTCTTAAAATTAGAAATAAAATTAGCAATACTTGTTAGGAAATAATGTATTCAACCCACATTCTTAATCCATTTTCTACATAACCCCATGAGAGATAAAAATGCATACAAGTAACCATAATGCATAGATCAATAGATAAACTAAAATATAACACAAGATATACCCTAGGAAAACTCTCAAGAGGGAAAAAACCCAACCTCCAAAAGCATCCATACTAGATTATATTATTTAAAAATAAAGCAATATAAGAGTTACAATGAATACCTCTGAAGAATCAAGCCTCTCAATGCATCCTCATGTTTCCAAGCATGAATCCACACATCTCGTGACATGCTTCACATATGCACTCCTCAGAAAGAATCAATAATGACAACATGCTCACCTAGCCAACCTTAACCACTAAACATGTGCTTGCTTTTATAGACTCAAGCTCACATAAATACAACCAAGTGGTAAGATAAAACCATGTTCCACAAAACCAAGTGAACATAAAACCACTAATCCCTTATTTAATATTGGGTACTAAGTTTTCACTTTATTTAATATTTCCCCACTATTAAATTATTATCCCATGTCTCCCACACATTAAATAATAATATAATGTTACACTACAACATAAAGTGGTCCCCAAATAATTACCTAGTGTGATTAACCACACCACCTAGGTGCATTACAACTAAATAATTATTTAATTACAACATCATAATAAATCAAATTATGTAATGGTGTACAACACCATATCCCAACATTCTCCCACTTGTTGTATACATTGCATAAGTTATCAATGCATGAAATACATCATCATAGCCATACATGAAACCACATGAATATCTAACATGATCTCATGCTCCATCAAGATACCTACAATAAGAACAAAGTGGCCACCATCTCAAGCAAGATCTCCTCTCATCCTTCAATGTGCCACCTATGGAAGAAAATGAACATAACAAGGTGAAGATGCACCAATTCAAGAACACAAGCATCAAATCCAAGTGATAACAAAGGCTCCGAACAAGCTGTTGTCAAGTAAAAAACCTATATGATTTGAAATAGCATCCACAACACATTCTAATACATCCAACCATCCATACCTCACAGGTATCAACAACATCAGTAAACTCATGCCAACAACATATTTGACCCTTAAACCATAATCAAGCTCCTTTTATCAAATCTATCAATGAATAACATACATATCTAGGAACTCCCACTACATAGGTAAGATCAAAGCATATCAAGTCTACTAATCAACACTATACCAAGGTGTGATAAATGATAGATAATGAAGTACCAAGAACAATAACAATGATCCACACATGCAACCCAAATAGCTACATAAAATCTCACAACATGTTGCCACCATCCTCCCAAATCATGTAAACATAAACCTCCAAGAAGGAACCGTGAAGAGAGAAAACCTATAAACCAAAACATGTCCTACCTACACCTCAAAATTGCTACGCTATTTCAAGTATGATCTCCTAACAACCCCAAATGACAAGCCTCAACAACACCCTAAACAACATCCAATCTCTTAGATCAAACAAGATATGAATCATGTAACAATACCAACCATGAATGTAAGCCTCTCTAATCAAGAAGATAAAACTCAAAGATAACCATTCCCAAACCAAGGAAATCATCCCATAAACCATCTCCTAAAATCCTCATCTATGAATGATACACAAACTCAAATGCACAAGGAGATAACCATGCCAAACATCCCTCAAAATGAATCCTCAAGAACTAACTATCCATAGCTTGAGATCCATACCAATGAAAGACAAAGCATCATAAAATCATTCTAAATAATTCTCAAATGAGTCTCCAAAATAAATCACCATGACTCTACTCAATCCCATGAGAAATCAAAGCACGAACCAAAACACATGTGAAAGAAATAATGAGCAAATGCCTCTCAAATGATAAATTGTTGAGTAGACCAAGAGTGGGGAATGAGAATGCTCCTTTAGGATAATCAAATCATCATGAATCACTCCAAGAACAATCTCCTCTATTGGTCCATCATGTACTCACATCCATACCCAGGTGAAAGCTCTTCGATCTTCTGTTGAAACCTCCAAATAGTAACCGTCTCAAGAAAATGTCTCTAATCCAAAGAAAACTCTAGCCTCACCTATGTCTCCAAGTATTCATGAGAACTTGTATCTAATCAATACATGCCAAACTCCAAATTCAACATAGCATCATCTTGAAGTAATGAAGAAAATGATCAATGTACTCAATACAAAGAGAACCACCAAGATCAATGTCAAAGATCCAACCACAAAATCAGGAACCTATATTCATGAAAACATGATCTAACCATCTCCTCCTAGGAGATCACATGCACCAATGCATACATCCTGATATCAAGAGAACATATAACATGCCAAACTCTAAACTAGTATCAATATTAAACCATGACATAATAACGAACACACTCTATACCAAGAAACCATATCCCCAATCACATGAAGATAGCCATCACCAATGATGTATCCATGTCACTCCAACAACTCCCACTGAATCGTGATACTGAGCTACACATGGAATCATGACTACCATCTCCTCCATGAAGACCATCCAGGTCTACACACACAACTAAAATTTCAGTAACATCAAGTGAAACCAAGATCTCCAAACTAAGAAGATACATAAAACCACCATAAAACCATCACAAACCAATCCAACACCACCAAATTATCATTGTCAAAAGCTCCCACTGAAAGTGTATAACCAATGAAAATCAACCAAGATATCATGATCAAACCATATGCTACAAGTCCCAAAAACTGACTAATCATGTACTCTAACCATCTATCATCTCATCTCAAAGCAACATACCAATGCACACATGACCACAGATAAGGTCAACTAACAAAATCTACATCAACATTGAACTAATCTCGTGGATATAGAAAGTTCACATCAAGTCATCCCACTACAAGAAAATGGGTAGCTAATCCAAAAAATTGCATAACTTGTGATTAAAATAATGAAGCATGCAAACTCATCATCACATTAGTAACCTACAAACTGAGATATCGAAGAAGATAATCCTAAGACATCAAGAGTCAAACACCAAATCAACCACAAATCTAATTTTCCAAACATGTCTAAAAATAAGTAATCATAGCCAAGGAACCAAATAAGCATCAAGGAGATAAGAACAACCTCCTAATCATCAAACCAAATCACCACCAAACAACCACATACATGATCATGTCCTGCCAATGCATAAATGTACCTGCATACTCATGACACCACAATCATAGCCATTGATGTACCTACACTCAACTATCACCCATATGAGACTCCAAGTTTCCACTCGTGTCAACCCATGTCCTCAAAACCAAAGACAACCTATGTACTTGTCACCATCAAAGTCCAACTCTGAAAAACACCTGTAAACCTGTACTAGGAAGCACCAAACTAATAATCAGTTGTAACATTGTAAATATCATATAAAAACATGTACTCCCTTAAGGCTTTGCCTCTTGACTCGTTTGAGTGCTCACACAATCACACCTCAAATATCAAGCTCCTACAAGTGATCAAACAAGTATCAAACTCATCCAACACCACAAACTGATAAATAATCTAAACCACTATGTAGTATACTGTACATGCTTCCAATGCCTATTTGAAATTGAAAATCTAATTTTATATGCAAAAGTTATGCTCAAAACTATGGAACTGAGAACATATGAATTTAGGGCTCCAAAAACTAATCAAAATGGAAAAATCAAGGAACCAAACTTGTATCACTATGTAGTGCTTAGAACTAGCTTTCCAACGAGTATAAGAAGTCAAAAATCCAAGCTCCTAGATTGAAAGTTATGCAAGTTTGAAAAAAATTGTCTATTTGGTCATGTGGACAAAGTTTGAGGTGGCCCCCGAGCAGAGCTTGGGTAGCCCACCGACAACGGTGGCTGGTCGGTGGTGGATTTCAAGTTTCATTTTTTTCTTTTCTTTTTTTAAATTCCACTGCCTATCACACACGGACTTGACCAACCTTTATATTTTGGGTTTAATTTTATAAGCCTTTACAATATTAAGAAAACTTCAATATTTATAATTTTTTTTTAATAGAAATTGGCAGATTTTTTTAATAGTTATTAAAAACTTTTTAAAAATATTTATTAGTTGGGTGGGGGTACCTACCTATTAGTAGTGGTACCACACAGTACTGCTATTAGCAGGTACCGTGGGGTACCCTGCTGACACAAAAAATATTGGATGGGGTCTGTAGACTCCCACTCGCACCCATATATATATATTTTTTCATTTTTTTATTTCAATTTTTTTCAAAAATATTTTAATAAAATCCTTTTAATATTTTGTAGGTCAAAAATTATTTTCAAAAAGCCTAATATGAATTTTTTTCTACGGTTTAAAAAAAAAGCTAGAATACTTATTTTTTTAATAATTTATTTTTTTGCTAACGGGTCATATGGCTGAATAGGCCTTTGACTAATTTTTTTTTACATTTTTTTCAACTTCTCCAAAATAGAGTAATTTTTGTGTCATTTTTCATGTCTTGGGCCTCTTGGATCCAATTGTGAGGTCCGTTTTGTCTTAAGAGGTCATCCATGAAATTTCCTCTACAAAACCCTCTTTGACCCAAATTGTGAAAGCTTCAGATCTGCAATAAACCCAACAAATCTTGACAAACTGAAAAGCCCAAATTTGCAAAAAAAAATTTGCAACATATGTTCCATATCTTGTAATGCCTCAAATATTTCATGCATAACCATGGATTCAACTTTGCAAAAAACTCTGAAATATTCCTTGCTTGGTGGATGGTGTTTGAAGACTACATGCGGGGGTTCTTGCAGGCCCGTGACCTATAGTAGTTTGCAGTATGCATTCCTTCTTAGCTCTCTTTTACATCGTTGCATGTGCTATATCAAGTTTTGGAAGGTGTATTCCAGCGTGGGGGGGGGGTTGTTTTAAGCTTGCAGGGGTCTTTTTCTATCTGATTTCTATATTTTCTTCCATGTATACTTGTTGTCTGATGCCAGAGTTGGGTGGTGGATTTGTGGTGTTTGTTGATGGTTATTTGTTTGTAGTGTTTCTGTGTATTCTTGCACTTCCGTGTGATGAAGCTCATTTGTGGGGTAGCGAAGGTGCATGCATGCATTGTGGCATTTGGTGGGTATAACCATGTGGTGGTCAACGGTGTATAGCCATTTGGTGGTGGGGAGTGTGAAGTCAGTTGGGGATAGTTGTTTGGTGTTGAGTGGGGGGTTTTTCCTAGTGGTCTCCCTGACAATGGCTCAAGGGGAAGCTTTGGGGGCTAACCTAGCTTTGGATTTTGGATTTGCTGTCGGTACAAAATCTCCATCTCATGCTACGCAGGTGTTTGATAATAATTCATTCTCTAATGACTCTGGAAATGACAATTTTGTTCCATCTAGTGGTTCACATATTCTGAAATTCAATGGTTTCCTTGAGCGATCCAAGGATAGGATGAAGTTGGTTATTTAGTTAGAAATGATTGCTGAGGATATTGATTATTATTCGAAGCATGCTTTGCTTTATTAATTTATGGGAATGAGGGTTTCTCTCCATTTTTTGGAATCATGGGCTCATTGGACTTGGTCTCCAGAGGGTGAGATGGAAATAATGCTATTGATGAACAATTACTTCATGATGACTTTTAATTGCATGGTCGATCTCAATTGTGTTTTTGAAGGTGGGCCCTATTTTCACAACCAAATTGGTTTATTTATCAAACCATGGCATGTAGGTTTTAACCCTTCTAAGGAACTCTCGAACCAGGGTCTGGTGCACGGGTTCGGCTACCTAGATTTCTAGTTGAATGTTGGCACAATGATATATTACACATGGTTGCTTTTTTTCCGAGAAAACTAGTGGGTCCTTATCAACAAACTCAAGATAGGAAGGTAATGACACTTTCTCTTATTTGTGCTGAAATTGATTTAAGTAACCCTTTGCCAGATTCTATGAAAATTTGTGGGGGTTCATATGTGTGGGTGCAACAGTTAGATTATGAGACACTTCCCTTTTGGTGTTGTCTTTACCATGAATATGACCATTTGCAAAGGAGATTCCCTATGTCTAAACCTATGGAACCTCAGTCTACTTAGCCTCCTCACAACCCCCCGAGGGTTGACAAAGGTAAAGCTCCTATTTCAGGTGAGGCTGTAGCTACAGAGGGTTTTATTCTAGTTAAGGCTCATAATAGGAATCATGATCAAAAGAAGACTTTTAAGGAGAGGCAGGAGGATGATTCCTTTAATAGATTTGAAATACTGGATGATCTTAGTCAGCATGAGGTGAATCAGAGCTTGTTGATTATGGATTAGGGTGCTTTGGAGGTGGTTTAGAAGGGAATTAATCCAGGTGAGCCTCAGTCTATGCAGGAAGATGGTGCTTTGCAAATGGACACAGATCTTAGTTTGGTAGTTCATGGGAGGATGAAGCCCCTTGCAGAGGGGAAGTTGGGGGTGGAAGAGGCATGTAATCCTGTGATGAAAGTGGGGCTTGAGATGACTAAAGGTGGCAAGGCTTCTCTTCAGTTGGGTCTTCTTTAGAAAGATTCGAAAAAGGGTTTGGTGGAGAAGCCCTCCAAGGCTGGAAGAAAGAAAGACTTGGAAAAAATTAAGATGATGGGAAAGAATTTGGTGGAATCAAGGTCTATTAAGACTCTGGATTCTCATTTTTCAAACCCTTTGAAATGATCGTGCTCTCATGGAATGTTAGGGGCGGACAGTGGCCCTAGACAAAAATTTGTTTAGGAATTGGTGAGAATTCATTCTCCTGATGTTCTTTTCTTATAGGAGAATAAGTTATTTGTTGAAGCTCTAGTTGGTTTGTTGTCAAAGCTATGGGGGAGGGGTGATTTCCAATGTATTGGGGCTTAGGGGAATTCTGGGGGTGTGGCTTTTCTGTGGAACCCCTTGAAGATCTGTCCTCTTTGGTGGATGTCCTCTAAGTTTTCCATCTCTGTGGTTGCGTCGAGTCTTGAGATGGGAGAATCTATCCTTCTGTCAAATATCTATGCACCTACTGATCTTTCAAGTAAGCAGCTCTTGTGGTCTCATATCAATTTTATTTGTAGCCTTGCTCCTTTTTTCCTTGGATTATGGCTGGTGATTTCAATGTCATTGCTGAGTTGGATGAGAAGAAGGGTGGTATTGCAAGATTGGAACCTTTTTATTCTTGCTTCATGATAACATTTCAGCTTTGAATCTAGTGGTCATTAAGCCTCATAATGGTCAATTTACCTGGAACAAAAGGAGGATTGGGGAGAACTATATTGTTGAGAGACTTGATTGTTTCTTACTTTCTTGTTTATGGGTTGGGGTTTGTGGTCTACGTGTTCAGATATTTTAGACTAGAGGGGCTTAGATCACTGGCCTATTAAATTGACTGCTTCGTTGACTCATGCTTCTTGGTCCCCTTCCTTCAAGTTTCAGCTTATGTGGTTGAGAGACTCTTCTTTGTAGGAGTTTGTTGTTGAATGGTGGCAGATTGGCAAACCAACTTATGGCACTGCTATGTATACTTTTTCCAAACTGCTGCAATATGTGAAGTATCAACTTAAAAGGTGGAACATGCAGTGTTTTGGAAATATTTTTCATGCTAAGCTTGTTGCATAGGATGATTTGGATGGCATCACTCGTGAAATAAGGGAGTTTGGTCTTTCAGAGGATTTACTTAGGAAGGAGGCTAGGGCTCTGAAAGCATTGGAAGAGTGTGAGCTGCATGAGGAAATTTTTTGGAAACAAAAGGCTTGTGTTGAGTGGCTTCAAGAGGGGACAGTAACACTAATTTCTTCTTCAATTCGGTGAAAGCTCAAAGGCATGATAATTCTATTTTTGTCCTTGTGAATGATAGGGGTGAGCATTTATCATCTTTGCATGAAATATCTAGAGAAGGGGTGGAGTTTTTTGCTTCCTTATTTAGAGAATATTCTCAAGATGGTTTGGCAGAAGAAAACTTTGTTCTGTCTTGTATCCCCTCCTTGGTGACTAGGGAGATGAATCAACATATTTTAGGCCCTATTTTGCTTGAAGAGTTGGAGGATACTATTTTCCAGATGAAGAAAGGGAAAGCCCCAAGTCCTGATGGATTTTCGATTGAATTCTTTCAAGATTTTTGGGATATTATTAAGCTAGACTTATCAGAGGTGGTTCATGAATCCTAGAGGAATAAATAGATGCTACATGCTTTGAACTCTACCTTTCTTGCTCTCATTCCCAAATGTGAAGGGGCAGATTGGCTAATTCAATTATGTCCCATTTGCCTTTGTAATGTGGTGTATAAAATTATTTCAAAGTTGATTGCTGAAAGGTTGAAAAGATGGCTTAGCAGGCTTATCTCTAAGGAACAAAGTGGTTTTGTTGTTGAAATAAAAATTCTTGATGGGGTGGTCATTGCTACTGAAACTATTCATTCGATGGCTTCCTCTAAAGAAAAAACCATGCTCATCAAGCTGGATATGGATAAGGCCTATGATAGAGTTAAGTGGTCCTTCTTGCGTAAGATTCTTATTGCCTTTGGTTTTGTTGAGGAGTGGGTCTAGTGGGTTATGAGCTATGTCACTTACACCTCCTTCTCAGTGTTGATTAATGGTGATCCTTTTGTGCTTTTTGGTGCTTCTATAGGTCTTCGTCAAGGGGACCCTCTCTATCATTATTTATTTATTCTTCTTGTAGAGGGCTTGGGGAGAGTTGTGAAGCATAATGTGGAGTTGGGTCTTATTCAGGGTTGGGTGTGGGGTGATGGATTGCCTCCGTAGTCTCACCTGCAATTTGTGGATTACATGGCTTTGATGGGTATGGATAAGGTTAGAGAAGCTAAAAATTTGCACATGGCTTTGGATATTTATCTTGTTGCTTTTGGTCAGTTGAATAATGAACCAAAGGTCTTCGTCAAGGGGACCCTCTCTCTCCTTATTTATTTATTCTTCTTGTAGAGGGCTTGGGGAGAGTTATGAAGCATAATGTGGAGTTGGGTCTTATTCAAGGTTGGGTGTGGGGTGATGGATTTCCTCTGTAGTCTCACCTACAATTTGTGGATTACACAACTTTGATGGGTATGGCTAAGGTTAGAGAAGCTACAAATTTGCACATGGCTTTGGATATTTATCTTGCTGCTTTTGGTCAGTTGATTAATGAAGATAAATCCTCCATTTTATTTTTTAACACTCCATGACCTATTCAGTAGAGGATTTCTCATATATTGAGGTTTTAGATTGGTTCTCTCTTGTTGATTTATCTTGGCATCCCTATCTCTTCTCGTAGTCTTCCTAGGGAGTCTTGGTAGTGTATCCTTGACAAGTTCTGAGTGAAGGTTAATTATTGGACTCATAGATGGTTTTCCTTTGCTAGGCATGTTCAGTTGCTTAAATCTATGGTGCAGGCTCTTCCCATTTATAGATGTATGCTCTAGGTGGCCCCAATTGGGTTTGTTAAGGATTTGGAATCTCTGGCTAAACAATTCTTATGAGTAGGCAGTCTGTATTCTTATAAGTGGAGCCTCATCAAGTGGGATATTGTTTGTAGGCCGAAGGAGTTTGGGGGTCTTGGTCTATGGTAGTCGTCTTTGTCTGGATTGGCATTGGCTACAAAGTTGTATTGGAGGTGGTGCTTGGAATAGATCATATCTGGGCCAGGGTTTTGTCACATAAGTACCTTCAGGGGGCTCTGAAGGAGGATATTCCCAAGTATCCTCTAGTGGGGAAATGTTATGTGATTTGGGGAACACTCAAGAAAGGGGCAACACTAATCAAGGAAGGTCTATTCTGGATCTATAATAGGGGGCTAAGGCTCTCTTTTGGTCTGATTCTTGGGAAGGTTACCCCCCCATCCCTTTCCAATATCCTAATTTATTGAATCTTTTCCAATGTTTCCTCAAGGCTAGCTGGTCTAGGGGGATTGATTTTAAGACTTCCTGCCCTTGTGGGCAGTTGGAGGTGGCATGGTGGAAGGATATTTGTGATTGACCTGTTGTTGGTTTAGAGGAGAATTTTGTTGAGTTGCATAGCCTTTTAGTTGGTAGAAAATGTAGTTCCCTTATTGATATGGATATTCTTTCTTGGAGCCTAAATCCTAAGGGAGTTTTCACTGTGGCTAGCGGGTATCAGGAGTTGTTAGCTCAAAATTTTGGTGGAGTGGAGGCCCCTTGGTGGGAATAGGTGTGGAATAAGTTTTCTTGGCCTAAATGTAATTACTTTATGTAGACCTTGGCCTAGAATAAGTGTTTCACTTGGGATAATCTTCATAAGTGGGGATTCGAGGGTCCCTCTATGTGTGTTCTGTGTGGCTAATGTGATGAGGATTCTTCCCACTTATTCTTCTTGTGTCCCTTTTCTATACAACTCTGACATTATTGGTGGGCTGTTTGGAAGAATCCTTGTGTTCATGCTTCTTCCCTTGTGGATTTTTGGAGTAGTCTAGGTAGACCACCTAAGTTGGATTCTTTTCTTTAGATTGTGTGGTGTATTGGTCCTTCTTTCATTCTTTGGAATATTTGGCTAGAAAGGAATCATAGGATTTTTCGTGGGGATAGGTTGATGGTGCTACAAGTTTGGCTTAGAGTTGTGGGTATGATCCAGGAGATGGTGGAAGCTAAATATGCTAGGATCTGGATTTGTGACGATGGGTGATAAGGGCTCATTAGATGGAGCGGTTGGATCTTGAGTGTCAAGGGAATCATGGGATGGAGTGGATGGAGGACTATGATCTTGAGATGGACTAGATGGGACGACAGGATCTAGATGTGGAGAAGGGAATATGTTGGTATGCTTTGGATCAAGCTCTTGGCATGACTCATCGTGTGTGGGAGGCATGATAACAGAGTGTTGGAGATGGAAGGATGGAGGATTCATGCAGTTCATGGGAATGGATTTTGGTGATACTAGGAGTGGGAGAAGTGGATTGGATTCAGGTGTCTTTGCTGGATTGGGTGGATCTAGGAGTAGAAGAAGTGGATTGGCTTTGGTTATCTTCGATGGGTTTTATGGCTCTCGGGGTAGGAGATGGGGGTTCAATGGATCCAATGGGTTTGATTATTTCAGTAGTTTGAGTGGTACTAGGGGTGGTAACATCAATGATTGGTGTGGTACGGAGAAGAGTCTCATCACTAGTGACCGTGGATGATGGATTGGGATGGCATGGTTCCACAACTTCAAGGTGTGAAGTTGGGGATGTCTTCTTTGTCATGAGTCCTTGGAGAACTTCCGAAGTGAGAATCGTGCATATTCTAGGCTTAGCTGGGGTGATGGGAATAGATGAAGGATTAGGGATTGGTGCAGGATTCAGATTATGGATTGGTGGACTAGGATTAGATGGGGGAAGGGGATTGGATGTAGGACTAGGAGTAGATGGAGGATTAGGACATGGTGGAGTGGAAGATGGAGTGACATAGGAGGATATGGATGGTGGATTAGAACAAGAGGGTGCAACTGGTGGATTGTAATAAAGGTATTGGGATGGTGGATTAGGATGGGAAGATTGAGATAGGAGGACATGGATGATGGATTAGGATAGGAAGATGTGGATGTTGGATTAAGATAGGTTGATGGGGGTGTAGGATTAAGATAAAAAGGTGTCAATGTTGGATTAGGATGGGTAGATGTGGATATTGGATTAGGATGGGTAGATGTGGACATTGGATTAGGATAGGTTGATGGGGATGCATGATTAAGATAAGAAGGTATGGATGTTAGATTAGGATGGGTAGATTAGTATGGAGGATTAGGGTATGGGGACATGGATGGTTGATTAGGAAAAACGGATGAAGATGGTGGATTATAGTAAAGATACTTAGATGGTGGATTAGGGAAAGAGGATGTCGATGTAGGATTAAGAGAGGAAGAGTGTCATGGTGGATTGAGATAGGAGGACATGGATGGTGGATTAGGATAGGAAGATTTGGATGTTGGATTAGGATAAGAATGTGGGGATGTAGGATTAGGATAAGAAGGTGTGAATGTAGGGCTAGGATGGGCAGACTAGTAAGAGGATTAGGATAGGGGGACATGGATGGGGGATTGTAATAGGAGTATTGGGATGGCAGATTAGGATGGGAAGATTGGGATGGTAGATTGGGGTAAGAGGATGTGGGTGTTGGATAAAAGAAAGATGTAGATGAAGGATATGATGAAATACATACGGGGAAGATAATGGATATCCCTTGTCAAAGGTAGCATAAGGATTGCTAGTAGGTGTGGGTGAAGATGTGATGGGATAGCTTGGATGAGTGATCAAATTTTGGACAGTGGTTGGGGAAACTTCCTAGAAATGATAGCGTCAAGGGGATCTATGTGATATACTTCTAGATCAACAAGACTCTCATTATCATCATCAACATAATTAGGTTTTCGCTTGACTACTATTTTCAATTGCATTGATGGAGGATAATGATTCATGATGGATATGGATTGAAAAGATGGAAATGAACGATTAGAAGGAAAGAAAAGGTGATGAAAGGATAAATAGGATGAATTGGAAGAAGATGGAGGAATGGATCTTAAGATTTGTTTTAGAATATCTTGGATGGTAGTGGACTAAAGCCCAACTTGGGATTTAGGTCAAGCTCAAATTGGGATTGGATTAAATCTCATATTAGGATTGGATTGAAGCTCAAATTAGGATGATTGGAGGATGCAGTGGAATTGATTCTAAACCAAGTTCAGAGGTTTGATGGGATTGGATTACCACAGGATGATTACGACCCCGAATCTACCTCAAGATGGAAGTAGATTGATTGGGTGGTTGAATTATATTGGATAAGGTTGACTGATGAAACAATTGATAAGATCAAATGATGGATCAAATAGGATGATGAAAGGGATTCTAAACCAAGTTCAAAGATTACCCTAGGTGACTTAGGGTGCTAATTGATCAGATTAAAATATAGATAGATGATTGTGGCACAAAATTCACCTTGAGATGGAAGTGGATTGATTGGGCCGAATGATGATGACTGACTTAGGATGGATGACGATCCTAAGCAGATGTTATAGGATGACGATCGATTTTAGACACCTAGGTCAATTTGGATAATAACTCCAAGTGAATTTCAGAGGATTTGGATTAAGAAAATGATGGGGGATATGTAACCTAGAGTCATTTGAAGATGTGTCTATTTGATGTAGATGATGAATGGATGTCTTGTAGATGGACCAAAGTGGAGATTATGGATGAACAAAAGGTGCAAATGAATTGGGGGCAAGGTCACCTATCTGGAGGGAAAGGTCGCCTATCTCTGGGTCAAGGACACCTATCTACTAGGAAAGATCGCCTATCTTTGGGTCAAGGTCACCTATCTATGGGTCAAGGTCACCTATCTACTGGGCAAGGTTGCCTATCTACTGGGCAAGGTCACCTATCTACTGGGCAAGGTCACTTATCAGGAGGGAAAGGTCGCCTATTTGGAGGGAAAGGTCATCTATCTAGAGGGAAAGGTCGCCTATCTACTTTTAGACCCTTAGAATAGGGAAACGAACTCTTGGAACGAGGAGACAGATGCTCAAAATGGATGAACGGATGCTCGGAAGGGGAGACTGACTCTTGGAATGAGGAGAAAGATGCTCGAAATGGATGAAAAAATGCTCAAAATGAGGAGATAGATACTCAGAAGGGGAGACTGAATCTCAGAACAAGAAGACAAATGCTTGGAATGGATGAAGGAATTCTTGGAAGGAGAAACAAATGGTCAGAAGGGGAGACAGACTCTTGAAATGAGGAGATAGATGCTCAGAATGAATGAACAGATGCCCAAAATGAGTAAACGGATGCTTGAAAGGGGAGAATGACTCTCAGAATGAGGAGATAGATGCTTAGAATAGATGAAAAGATGCTCAGAATGAGCAAATAGATGCTTGAAAGGGGAGACTAACTCTTGGAACGAGGAGACAAATGCTTAGAATGGGGAAATGGAAGCTCAAAATGAGAAATGAATTCTCAAAACGAGGAAATGGAAGCTTGAAATGGACATACAAACGCTCAGAACAAGGAAATGGATGCTCAAAATGAGAAACAAATGCTCAAAATGAGGAAATGGAAGCTCAAAACAAGGAAATGGAAGCTCAGAATGGATGAACGGACTGACAGGACAGATGAACAAACTGACAAGATGGATGAATGAACTGACGAGACTGAAGATGGAGGGCAAGGTTGCCCAATTGGGGGTAGGGTCACCCAATTGAGGGCAAGGTCGCCCCTATTGATGAAACAGGTGAAAATGATGGGTTGACTTGGTCAGGAAGCATAATCGCCCCTCTAGAGGTCAGGGTCGCCCATCTTAGGGTAGGGTCACCTATCTTAGGGTAGGGTCGCGTATCTTAGGGCAGGGTCACCTGTCTTAGGGTAGGGTTTCCTATCTTGGGGCAGGGTCGCTTGTCTTAGGGCAGGGTCACCTGTCTTGAGGGCAGGGTCGCCTATTCAATGAAGGATGGGTGATTCTGACATAAACATACTAGGAAATGACTAAGAAAAAAAGAAAGGTCACCCCTATTGAGGGAAAGGTCACCCCTATTAAGGGAAAGGTCACTCTTGTTTAGGGTAAGGTCACCTTTATCAACAGACCTGGACTTGACTTAGATAAAAATGACTATGGAAAAGGACAAAAAATAATGAAAATAGGAAGTAGAAGGTAAGGTTGACTTGAATAAACAAAAAATCACTAGTTTAGCACAAAAAAGATAGTTCAAGCAACACAAATCCTAAGATTAGTAAGATGGGTATGGGCAACACAGTCCTCTAACTAGGATGAACAAGGAGATCTAGGGAGTCCTCGATATACACACGGTACATGAGTCACAACCATGAATGCCAACCCATATACAAATGTGAGTTGGGAACCCGAGTGAGGTATTGGAGGCTCAGACCAACTCTTCATGTCTTATCTAGGTATCACCCTAGCTTCGATGCTCTTCCAGACACGACATGACTGGATTGGAGTATAGATTTGGCTCTCACTGCTTTATATACGCCATCGGTACACGTGGTTGGGATCATCCCTTGGGGTGATGAAATCCCCAACCAGGTCCCACAAAAAAGAGAACACCAAACATTTTCGGCTACTCCTCAGGCTCACACGAAGTGCAAGGGGAAAGCTTGAATGATGTGGTGCCTCTTAGGTAACAAAAAAGACTAAGTAAGCTATGATTTCTCTTCACCCAAGATCGCCAAATGGTGCAAGGGGATTGGATACATCAATAACTTACTTGAAAAGAAAAGAACACAATATATTGACTCCCCCTACTTAAAGCTATGTGCCTAGCTATTATGAAAATGAAAACAAACAAGCTAACTAAGAAACTTGGCATGTTCGTCTTGCAACAAATACATTAGAAGTTTTGACCTTCGTTCTTCAAAAAGAATGAAAAAACTACACAAATGTTAGTAAAAATAGGAACATTCAAAGAAAAGACAAGTTAGGGGTTTAATATTAAGCAAAACAACAAGAAACGAACTCTAAAAATGAAGTTATGTCACTGTTTTACTTCATAGATGCCTCTGTCTAGGTTAGGGTCGCCTCTATTAGGGCATGATTTCCCCTGTTAGGTCAGGGTCACCCCTGTTAAGGTTAGGGTCATCCCTGTTAAGGTCAGGATCACCCCTCTCTAGCGCAGGATCGCCTGTTCAGAAAATAGAGGGCAGATTCTTTATGTTTCACAAATGGGCAATACTTCCTTGCAGAATCGCCCCAATTGAGGGCACAGTCACCGAACTGGGGGCAAGGTCTCCCAACTTAGGGTAGGGTCATCCTATTGACGGAAAGGTCGCCCAACTAGGGGCAAGGTCGCCCCTGTCAGCTATGGATTCGCCTATGTGTAACCTGAACTTGCAAAATGTCAAACAACAAAAAACGTGAAAGAAAGAAACCTGTTTGTGGGTCCCATCGGGCGTGCCAGAAATGTGTGCAAAATTATTTTTACTATCCTAAATGATGCAAAACAGAAAGATGGAAAGGAGAAAACAACACTTCAACACCTCAATGATTTAGCCTAGGTTGACTTGAACAAAATAAAGATAAAAACTAGATTTTTACCTTGCTCAAGTGATCTTCTTGGTTGGCCCTTTGATTGTTGATGAATGTGTGCTCCTTGATGGAAAATGATCTAAAATGATATGTAAAATGATGAGGATTCAATGGAGATTCAAATGATTCAAGTGGGTATGTGAGTGGATGAATGCAATGGATGCAAAATGAACTTCAAGAATGCAACCATGGAGGTTATGAGAGCTTGAATGCAAGTGTTTTAGAGTATGAGTGCTTGAATGAAAAATTGTGAATGTGATGAATGCAAGTTATGTTTGAATGAGAGAAAATCTTCCATTTTAAGGGAAGAATCTCTAGAGAATTGGACGGTCAAGATTTTTCCAACATGGGCATGATGAAGGGTTGTGGTGAGTTGAGGACTCACAAGCCTTCACATCTTTCCATGTGGAAGAGGATGTGTCTCAAGGATAGGTGAGTTGGAAAAATGACATGTGAGGTGGAGGTACTTGCAAGTACCTCAGGATTAGGGGAATATCTCCTTAAAAGGAAGTTCTTGTCCCCATATGAGGGTGATAGTGATAAGTGAGGAATTTTAGAAAGTCCTCTCTTATCATCATGGGGATGAGAGAAGTTGTTGGGGGAATAAATGTGAATTTTAAATTCACATGATTGGAAGGGATAAGTGGTTGGGAGAATAAATGTGAATTTTAAATTTACATGATGAGAAGTACCTTGTGGATAAGACAAGGTCTTTATAAAGGAAGCCTTTATCCTATGTGATTGATGTGACAAGAGAGGGAATGTAGAATTTTCCAACTTGCATGGAGAAAAGAAATGCATTGAGTGAATAAATGTGAATTTTAAATTCACATGGGGAAGAGGTCAAGGCTCAAAAAGGAAAGCACTTATGAAAATTTGACTTGGAGGACATGCCAAAGATGGCATGCAATTAGATTAAGGTTGTGCAAACAGGTGATTAAGAAGATTAATGAAGGATTAGAGACAAGTGGCCAAATATGGAGGATGTGACATAAATCCTGATTAAAGGTGTGCACATCCTAATCGTGGATTAATTAGACTAACCAAAATTAGAAGAATATTATGGAGGATGTGACAAGGAGAGAGAAATGAGTGAATTTAAAATTGGTTTAAATTCAAAAAGGCTAAAGTAAATTAAATACATTGATATATTTATTTAATTTAGAGAGGAAATGATGAAAGGTAAAGTATTTAATTGTTAAATTAAATACTTTAGGAACCTTAGGTAAAGGGGAAATATTAATTAAATAAGTCATCTAATTAATATCGATGGAATAGAAGAATAAATGTGACAGGTTTGACCATATGGGAGTGGTAAAATTTGGATGTCTACAAGTCCAAAGTGCAAAAGGAAAGTGATCTTTGATGAGAAGATACTCAGATACCATGTCACTTAGAAACATTCCATCTGAGGCTATGGGATAACATTGAGCCCCTCTACAATGACCTCTCTCGGTTTTTGGTATTTCTAAGGCATTTTCTCGTGGTGCCCATTTTTTAGTTGATGAAAAAAGTGTCAAATGGAAGTAGTGTAAAGTTGCAAAGGGGTGTAAATTTCATTCTGCAACTCGTGTGACCAAACTGATAGTTCCAACACATCCGTATGGGTACTTTTAGGCTAGGAATGGTCCTCTTTTATACCCAAACGCACTAAAATAGTTTGAGCTACATTGCACTGATGATATCCCTTAAGAGTCCAAAGTGCAAAAAGGAAGCAATCTTTGATGAGCAGTTACTCAAAAGCTCTGTCACTTAGAAACATTCCATCTAAGGCTATGGGATCATATTGGCCCCCTCTACAATAATCTCTCTCAATTTTTGATATCTCTAAAGCATTTTCCCATGGTGTCGACTTTTCAGTTGATGAAAAAAGTGTCAAATGTAAGCAATGTAAAGTTGTAAAGGGGTGTAACTTTTGGTCTGCAACTTGTGAGACCAAACTGAAAATTCCAACATGTTTGAATGGGCACGTTTAGGCTCAAAATGGTCATTTTTTGTACCCAAACATTCTATTCTAGGGTTGTCTGAGCTAGATTACACTGACGATGCCCCTTATGAGTCCAAAGTGCAAAAATAAACAATCTTTGACAAGTAGTTACTCAAACACTATGTCCATTATAAACATTTTTTCTAAGGCTACATGATCATGTTGAGCCGCTCTACAATAACCTCTCTCAATTTTTTATATCTCTGAGGCGTTTTCCTGTGGTGTCAACTTTTTAGTTGATAAAAAAAATGTCAAATGCAAGTAGTGTAAAGCTGCAAAGGGGTATAACTTTCATTCTCCAATTCATGTGACTAAACCGATAGTTCCAACATGTCCAAATGGGTATGTTTAGGCTAGGCATGGTCTTGTTTTATACCCAACCATGTCGAAGTGGTTCGAGCTACATTGCACTAGAAGCATGGAGCATACATGTGAACACATGAAGCATGATGCATACACGTGAATACACATAATACATGGAGTATACACAAGAAGCATGAAGCCTACACATGAATACATGTAATGGATGATGTATACATATAAATAATGAATCATACATGTGAACACATGAATTATACGTATGAAACATCAAGCATACACGTCAATACATGTAATACATGAAGTATACACAAGAAGCATGAAGCATACACATGAATAAATGAAGTATACACATGAATCATGAATAATACATGTGAACACATGAATTATACATTGGAAGCATGAAGCATACTCGTGAATACATGTAATATGTGAAGTATACACAAAAAGCATGAAGCATAAACATGAATACATGATGTATACATATGAATCATGAAGCATACATGTGAACACATGAATTATACATTGGAAGCATGAAGCATACACATGAATAAGTGAAGCACAATTACTCAAATACATGTAATCCATGAAGTATACACATGAAAACATGTAAGTCATAAAGTATACATTAGAATACATGTAAGTCACAAAGTATACACATAAGTTGTAAAGTATACACTTGAATACACGTAACTCATGAGTTGCAAGTCATGAAGTATACATATGAATACACATTACAAGTCACAAAGTATTCACAATTTATTCACATGTATATACATAAGTCACAAAGTATGAATACACATAAGTCACCAATATACACATGAAATGCACACTCATATAGAAATGCATTATTGGCCTATTTAAGAAGAAGGTGGAATATTTCATTAAAGAAGTTAATAGGTTTAAGCATTAGATGTAAACATCAATTTACACAATACGCATGATAACATCATTCAAGAATAGCAGTGGTAAAATAAGATTTACATTAATCAAAAAGTTGTAAAGCTATACAATGATATATGTTGATAAAAGTATACAATACATCCAATAAAGTCATACAGGCTTACTACAAAAGAGCCATATAGACATAAAATGTCACATATATCGATAGTACAAAATATATGTTAAAAAATTCCACATAGGAATACAATAAATGACAATAATACATATTCATTTCCCTCTAGGGGAAGGAAATATATCACATTTTGCCTTCGACAATCGACTAGATGGAGTGTTTGTTGGTTCTTTTGTCTTTCAAATGTGCTCACTAGTCCTCCTCTCTTCACTCATCTAGAGCTTCAACTGATACAATAGCTTCAACTGATACAATAAGAAGTATAAATGTTAGTATATAGAAATTGAATTGTGGAATGGCATATAACAAAATAATCACTTATTGCATACAAATAATCATCATGCTCATTTACAACATTAGCACACCAATGATTTGGAGTGACAATCACCTGTAGCAACCATCAAGATAACAATTAAACTACATACAAGTATCTTGAAAATTTTCAATAATAGACCATACAAGAGCAAATATAATGTCAAATTGACTAATCTATCACATACCTCTCTCAAAGGATCATAACTTGCTATTTTTGTAGCAACTCTGTGGTCTATCATGCCAACAACATCACTAGGGATGTATAATGTCAACATTTGAAAATGAAACAACAAATACGAAGTTTTTTATCACTTTCATTAGTTTCTTTGTTTAATTAAAAGCATAGAAAAGGTAGTGAACTATTTAAAAAAATTCCTCAAAGTAATGTGGTCTCATGTTGATGGTAAGAAATGCTGAATACCATGCCAAGAAAATTTATATGGATTGTCTTGATGTCTATTTCTGGATTTCTTATAAGGTAGTTATCAATGTATTTTTGAAGTATATAACCATACATTTCCCATGGAATCATAAAGAATGGAGAAATTTTTGATATTCATTGAATGTTATCAAAAGGCTTATTGAGAGACCTCATGATGAAAAATATATTTCAACTACTGTATACAAACTTGTAGTAGATAAGGACCTTTGGTCTCAATATGAACTTGTTGACTTTATACAAACTTGTAGCAGATAAGGAAATTGTAGAAAATGGAGGTAAGAGTTACCAATGTTTCAAAATTTGGAGAGTTTCAAGGAGGTCATCTTCATATCCCCACAATACAAACCTTGCATGTAATCTCATTATGACAGGTATGCCATAAGTTTATTTCAAGTGTGAAAGGTATAATGAGAGAATTTAGGTATCTTTCATATCCTTATATTTCTTTAGGAAAGAAAATGCATTCGATAATGAGTGGTATTATGCATAAAATAGATACAAATAATGATGGCTACATTAGCTATGGAGAGTTCATAACAATGTTTAAAAAACTGGAACAAACTAGAACAAACACTATAGTGATTCTTGCAAATAGTTTTTAAAGGAAAACATGTGACAAAATATAGGGGTTTTGAAGCTTGTTGAAGCCATGGCATCATGGTCACACATCGATACAAATATAAAGCTTATTAGAAAAGCTTAGTTTAGATAAAAAAATGGCCTCTTTTATTCTGAGGGTTATACAACCACATGTGAGACTTTTTGTTGATGATTAGGACTTCCTTAAAGCATTGATACACATGTATGAATCCCATCTTGGGCGTCTTTCTCAATGCATAATGAAACACATGAATTCTATTGAACATTATTGTAATAGAGGTATTGGTGTGGATATCATGGTTGAAGTTTCATTTGAGGCATGCTTTCAAATATCATGCTTCATATAGGGCATCCAACTCAATATACATAAACATGCACCCTTACACCCCAATGTTCAAAACAAATGGATACAAGGACATTGATCATGACCATAAGGGGCAGAGTCATAAGGGTAACTCATGAGTAAGATGAAAAAAAAGGTTGCAGTCACCATGATAGCATAAGTATGACAGTGAGAACCTACATTTGTAGACTTCAAGTGAACTCATCATTTTTTATCACAAGAATAGTCCAAATCATGCATCATCATGCAAGATCAATAATAGTGGTTGATGGCACATACCTAGGATGGATAGTCATATTCTTCTTTTTTGGAAATACAAAATAGTGGATGTAAGTCTCCTTCTAGCTTTTAAGGGAGATGACGCCAACAATTGTGAAGATATAGATGAGTGCAAAGAAAAGAAGGCTTGTCAATGCTCAAACTGTAGTTGTAAAGAAAACACAAGGGGTATTTATGAATGTAATTGTAAATATGACCTCCTGTATATAAGAGACCATGATACTTGCACAAGCAAGCCAACAAGCAAAGGTTGGTTGGGCTGTAATGTAGGTGTTTAAATTTGGATTGGTAGCTATTGTTATTGGAGATTGTGTGTTTTTTAAATATACACAAATCATATATGGACTGAGAAATTATAGCCATCTTGGCCCAATACAAGCCTCTTAATAGCCAAGGAGAGACTCCCAATCATGTTAATAAAGAATGGTAAATGAACACTACATGAGGTTTTCCTGTGGTAATGGTAAATGGACTATGAGATATAATGGTGGACAATCATAAATAGGTAGAAAATAATAGCATAACATGGATAGAGGGTAGAAATTCCATAGAGGGATGAAGATAGTGAGAAGTTAGCTCTAGGATATAGTAGAAAAGATAGTCAAAATGAGACATATTCAAGGTTTTGAGAACATATTACACTCAAAAGAGGGTGAGTCAGTGTTGTTTGCTAAGAAGTACAATCACGAAAGATAGAACAACAAGTATTGCAAAGGAAATTGGAATATGAAGAAGAAGTTAAACTAATTGAGAATGAAGATTGAAGAAATGAAAAAAATGAAGAAGATAGAGGCTCAAATACAACTCAAGAGTGAAGATAACATCGGGTTATTAAGAGCTAAATTCAAATAGAATTTTGAAGAGTATGAATGTAAGGAAAATGATTTTATGGAGCTTGAGCAAATGAGGATGAAGAAAATTCCTTCTACAACACAAATCGGAGGTTGAAAAGCTAGGTAAAAATCTAGAGGAAAATGAATTTGAAGTTCAAAATCTCAGAAGAAATCTCCTGACATAATCTCAAGAAGATAGAATTGAGAATGCTAGTAAAGAAATCAAGATAATCCTTGAAACATGCTTGGTCAAGGCCAATGAAGAGGCTGCAACCATGTCAATGGTATTAGAGAATGTGCAATCTTATGACATGCCCTTGAGATCTGAAAACATAATCACATAACATAATGAATTATAATGTCTCTGTAGATAGATTCTAGGTGAATGAACTACATGGATTTATCTCAATTAATAAAAATGATAGCTTTCAATGGTAAATAAGACACGGTCATCAAAGACAAAGCTATAAGATAGAAAAATTAATATGTGAAAGGGTTTGAGATTGAAAGGAAAGTGAAAAGACAAGTTCAAAGCCAAAATATATGATGCATTATTTAAAAGACTAATGAATTCTCCTACACCCATCACTTTAAAGAGCCTAGTTATCTAAGTTCATGTAGTTTCAAGCATTATTTTAGATATGTACATGCAAAATTACCAAAACTAGCTAAAATTTTCTTACAACACCATTAATGAATAAAGGTTACTTGAGTGAAAGTTTTTTGAGGAAATGAATAGTGAGGTGTCGAGGTCGAAGGTCCACCAACAAATTGTTTGAAATCTAAAGTATGTTATGAGGTGATTCAAATAACATTCAACAATTCACATGCAATAATTATTTCTTTAGTACTAGTTGCATACCTATGGACTCAATGTCGAAAAAAATAAGGGTCTATAAGAATGTTGCACATATCATGAACACTCTGACCCTGAATTTTCATCATGTTTATTCTACTAATTTATTTATTCTTACATTTCAAAGCATAATTTAATAAACAAAATTAAATCAATGTCGAATGTTTCATTCAATAATGCATCTATCATAACCCTCTTCTCTGCAGCTGATGTATGTTGTCTAGCTGCATCCCGAGCACTCTCATAATCATACTTGTAAACAAAATTGCAAGAGCGATAATGGTTGGGTGGAACTTTGGGCCTAGCAGTCCCATCCAGATCAAGCTCTACTAGAGGCCTCACATACTGTACACTGCTTTGAGTGAGCGAGCTAATCGACTCCAACATGTTCACCTTGACAAGTTATCCTTCACAACGGAAGGAAAAATGAAATTCTCCACCATGGTTTTGGCCAAGGGTCTCGGTGCCAACTATGGATTACATCATTCACCCGGTCTATCACGTCTGGATCCCCCACCTCTACCCTAAAATTCTAAAATGTCAAAATAATTTAGCACCTTATTGAGGAAAAACTCACAATAGAGTTTCCTCAAAAAATACTATGGTACCTCATAGCTATTGCATGGAGGTTGGTCAAAAACCATCCACCACCATTCCCAAAACTTATTTTTTATTAATTCATGGTAGCACCAATGGATGGGGAACCTCTTGTATGCATGTGATAAAGATGTGTTGGTTCTTAGGTCTATAAAAAGGGCACACAAGTCGGCTTTGCTAATTTTTTTTTTCACATCTGCATATGAGAAGACCACTAGCATAAAATTATTTTAATTCATCCCTCTTATTTGACCATAAATTAATTTTCTCACTCATTTCTCCTACATGTGATACAATCGACTTTAGCGATTTGGTAATCCCTCTCCTATAAGGGTGGGTTTCAACATGCTCAATTAATCTTCCAATCAATTGTTCAATCTCTCTTTTGTTGTTTTCAACTTGATTTAAGATATTTTCTTGGGTTCCTTGTGGATGTCTATGAACATACAGAGGGGTTTGAGGTTGTTCTTGTTTGGGAGGCTTTTCATGAGGGGGTGATTGTGAATTGTCAATGTTTGGAGGTGGAGATTGATTTCTTGGAAATTAAAACAAAGTTTAAAAAAAAAACCTATTTCAATCTACGTTCTAATTCAAATTAAAAAATTAAAACAATAGAAATACATACCTCTTTGACATCTTGGCAGTATCCTTGGGAAGAAACAAAAGAAAAATTTAATCTCATTTTGGCAAGTGCGAGTTGGAAGAGTAGAAAATGAGAGCTAGGGTCGTGGGTTTGGAATAAAGTGAGGTTGCGACACATGTTATTTTAAAATAATTTTCCATTTGGCACTCACCAAATGGAAAAGTAGTTGGGTGCTTGCCAAATGGTCTATTTTGGGTTTTTTTTTCCAAAATGTGACACCTTTTTTGTGTCACGGATTGGTGCATTAACCCATTTGAGAAAATGAAACAATAAATTTCAATGTATCTCCAAATTACACAAGAAGAGAGGATCTTTGCAAAGAATAAAATGAAATCCTAAATCCATCTATTTATAATGAACTAATAAAAATGCTCAACATTCAAGAACCCCAAAAGGGTTACTTGAAATAGATGAGAACATAATAGATAAACTTGATGGAAAAAGGTCATCACGAATGGTTCAATTGTGCGCTACCCAAATGTTCAATCAATAATTTTTCACTAAGACATTAACTAAACAATGTCAAATTTTTGTACCATTGTTAAAGTCTTACAAAATGAGACCATTATTAAAAAAATTGAAGATTCGTGTGACCAAAAAGTTTGAAAAAATAATATTATTGTGAAAAATATTTTTAATACTCTAAATTCTATTGGAAAGACTAATAAGGAAAAAGATAAGAGAGTTTCTCATAAATTAATCACAACCTCATTAGTAAGCCATAATTTGAGAAAGGCTCATTTATTGAGGAAAACTTGTGTTGATCTAAACCTAAATCGTAAAACATTGTCTATAGCACTCTCAAGAAGAGGAAGAATCAAAACTCATCTTCAAAGTGATACATGTGATTTTAATGGGAGGCTTCCATGTGTTGATAAGAAGTTAACAGATAACATAAATGATCAAATCCAACAATTTAGCACTCTTAATCTAGAGTATCACCCAATGCAAAGGATGTTTTAAAGTTAAGAATTGCCAATTGATACCGCATACCACATCCTAAACATTTCTTGGAATGTAGCCAAATAATATTGTACAAACAATTTTGTGAAACCATCCAACTTTGCTAATCTCACAAAGGGATTTTGAATCTTGTAAGTCATTTTATTGTGTACCTCTTAATATTCGTAATACATGTTGTAAATACCATGTAGAGTTTTCAATGTATCATGAACTATTATTTTATATTCATTCTACTATGCATACTAACAAAATGTTGTAGGAGTATGGTGCAATAACACTTCCAAAGTCATCCAAGGAATTGTTAGATTTATGTTTGTGTTAGAGGTGATGGTTTCTTTTTCTATAGAAATTATTGTTTAAATGAGAAGTGTTTACAATGTGGTGGTTTGTCAAATTTCGTAACATATTTTCATGAGGACAATGAACATGTTTTTTCTAACAAAATTGTTGAGAAAAAGAGCTTTGAGATAGTGAAATACAATTTGAAGAGTGGAGGTGAAGGTTCTAGATATGAGTTGGGTATAAGAGAGGCAAGTATTGTTGGGATATGTTGTTGTACACCATTGCATAATTTGATTAATTATAATGTTGTAATTAAATAATTATTTAGTTGTGATGCACCTAGGTGATGTGGTTAATAACATTAGGTAATTATTTGGCGACCACTTTATGTTGTATTGTAACATTATTTATTATTTAAAGTGTGGGATACATGGGATAATAATTTAATATTGAGGAGATGTTAAATAAAGTGAAAACTTATTACCCAATATTAAATAAGGAATTAGTGGTATTATCTTCACATGGTTTTGTGGCACATGGTTTTATCTTACCACTTGGTTGTATTTGTGTGAGCTTGATTCTATAAAAGCAAGCACATGTTTATTGATTAAGGTTGGCTTGGTGAGTAGACTGTCATTATTAATTCTTTTTGAGGAGTGCATATCTGAAGCATGACATGGGATGTGTGGATTCATGCTTATACACATGAGGATGCATTGAGAGGCTTGATGCTTCAGAGGTATTCATTGTAACTCTTGTATTGCTTTATTGTTGAATAATATGATGGAATATGGATGCTTTTGGAGGATGGTTTTTTCCCAAGGTATATCTTGTGTTATTTTGTGGCTTGTCTATTCATTATGGTTACTTGTATGCATGTTTATCTCTCATGGGGTTATGTAAGAAATGAATTAAGAATGTGGGTTGAATGCATTATTTCCTAACAAGTGGTATCAGAGCTTTCATGGTTGATAGGTTTTTGTTAGAACCCTATTTTGAGAGTTTTTTGTAAAGTTTTTTTTTTTGAAAAAAGAGGGGTAAATTTTTTATTGAAATCAAGAAACAATAATTATATAGGGATCAAGGATCCAAAAGTCTCCCAAGAAAGGATAAAGCAAGAAAACCAAACCAAAGAAAAAACCAACACTCGCACAACCAAAAACACCTCAGCCTTCCAAATCATCAACCAAGACCTTCTCTAATTCATGATCGTAATCAGGGGGTAATTGTCCCCAACCTTCAATTCTCCAACCATCATCCTACTTTGAGATCCACTTGGCCAGACAATCCACAACCCTATTCCATTCACACAAAATTTGGACAAAGGACACCATCTACATAATAGAACACCTCTACAAAATATGACGAACAACCAAAGCGAGCTTCCAGTCACCATCAGCCACCTTTCGCTCATTCAAAAAATTAACAATTATCTGTGAGTTAGATTCATATATAATCTTAGGCCAACCCAAAGCACAAGTACACTCAATAGCCTAGAGAATCTCCAACCCCTCCATACAGTTGTTAGAATTCTACCCTTTATGGAAGGAAAATAAGAAAATAACCGCACCCGAATAGTCTCTACCAATACCAACAATCCCAATAGGCCTAGGATTACCCTTGGAGGAACCATCAGTATTGATCTTCAAGGTACCCACTGAAGGGGGCAACCATCTACCAATACTTTGAACCTTTTTTTTCACTCCCCTACCTCTTCTAACATAAGTAGAGGTCGGTGACAATCCATGTAAACGCAAACTAACCATACTCTCTTCACCTAATCCCTCTCTGAATCCCTTACCAATCACTCCTCCTAATCAAGATGCAACTATCCCAGCATCTCCCTCCCATGATCCTCCATCATCGCCTAAACCTACTATCCCCACATCACTTATATATCCCCTTGGTACTCTCACATTCATCTGTGGTGGTTTCCTTGTAGAAGAGGAACCAAGTATATACACCACCCATCCTCCTCCACCTAATAATGGACTCGCACCATTCTTCCAAAGTAACAATCATCCTACTATAGATTGAATGCTCAAGAGCATGAACTATCAAGGAAAAGGTTTAGGCCTTCATGAGAAAGGTATTTTAGAGACCATCCAGATCAAATAAAATTTACGTACACAAGGTCTTGGATATATCTCCCAAGACTCGCAATCCAAATATGTTGGTACAACCTCTATTCATCCTAAGCGAGCATCCTCCAAAAGAATAATAAGCTCTTCTCATCACTCCACTAAATCATTTTCTGCCATCCCCCCTCCATCATATCACCTTAAAACAACCATCCATTTTGGGTCCTTATTTCCCTCCATCCATTATCTCCCATCCTTTATCTACTCCATCTATTTGGGGTCCTTATGTCTCTCCATCCACCATCACACATCCTCAAGGTACTAAGCTCATTTTGGGCCCTTATACCCCACAATCACCTCCTCCATCTCGTCCTATTCATCCTTTTATCCACTAATCACCTATCCATGTCACCCATCATAAACATCCCACTCTCATGTTCCCTAATTAGGATCAACAAAGGCACATACCCGCACATCCTCCATCCACATACCATCCCCAAAATCCTACCTCCATCACTCCATGCATATTTCCTCCACGTCATCCATCTGCTCGCACCCATCCCATTGCTATTAAAAGCACTTTAGATACCAAAGTAAAAATGCATAAATCTAAACATCCACATGAATCGAAAGCTCCTCATGTCCCCTTAAAAAGACATTTTGAAGAAAATAAAAATAAAATCCAAAATCCAAATCAAACCCGTAGGCCACAAAGGCTCACCAAAGCAAAGATCAAAACCATGTGGATCCCAAAAAAAAAAGATGCAATGCCTTCAAATGAAAAATCTGTAACAAAATCCAAAGTTTCTAATCCAAAAGCTAATCATACACCCCTTCCATCTCCTAAATCTGTTTTGGGTCCTTATGTCCCAAAATTCACTATCCCATCTCCTCCATTATCCCCACACCATCCATCCATTAATACTCCTATCATTTCACATCCACCACCATATGTGATAATGTTGGTCCTGAACTCACCACCCCATCACACACCTACCCCATCATTCCATCCATACACTTTCCAACATCCCATCCATTATCTCGCATATCTCCCCCATAAAATCCCTTTAACCCGTTCTCTTGCATAATCGATTTATCCTAATAAGGTTGTACCAACATCAGATAGTCACTTCACCCATGGGCTCTTAATACATCGTATGGAACTTGATGCTTGAGTCCTTCATCCATCTCATTATAACATGTATTCTAAATCCACATATCTACATCCCTATCCTTATCCATCTCCATCCACATTCTATCCAAAAGTCAAAAAAGTCAAAAAAGTCAAAAAATAAAAAATAAAAATAAAAATAAAAATAAAATAATAATAAAAAAATAGTAAGGAGAAATAATTCGTCTAATGGTGAAAACTTGGCAAACAAGTTCCTTGGATAAGTACCATGATAAAAATCTAGAAACTAGGTGTCATGTGTAAATCCCCTAGCCAGCTTACTTCCGCACTTGGGGGCAACTGCATTCCCTTCACCCATCTCCTCCATCCCACCTATCTTACACATCTTGTCTGTCATATCCCATTTATCCCACTCCTTCCATCCTCCTTGTGATCTTGATATAGATAGGGGAAAACATATATACATGCTTTGGACACCTCTTGGCATATATTCCCCCTCACCTATATGCTATTCTAATCCTTATCCACATCCATTTACTTTCCCTGTCCATTTGTCATGATACCATCACTCTCACTTTTATCCATGCATCCTATCCATATCCATTTATCTCCTTTATCTTCCCATCCACTCATCTTCCATTCATCCCGCCTCATCACACATGACATATCTAGAGTGGAGGCATCTATTGCCTTTGTGATATAGTCCTTGGAGACATCATTCATACAACATACCATCCCCTCCACCTCCCATTTTCCAAATCCTTACCTTCCCATCTATCCATCCAGTAACCTTTGCCACATCCACAAATGCTTTTCATCTCCCCATCCTTATCTTCCTATTTATCCATCATCTCATCCCTTCCATCTCTCCATCCTTATCTTCCTATCCATCCATCATAGCATCTATTCCATCTTCCCATCCTTATATCCTTACCAATCCAAACAATCTTTTCATCTCCCCATCCTTATCCCCTTATCCATTTATCTTTATCCTCATCCCATCTCATAATCCCTTTTCATTGGTATCTGGCTATAGGCTTCTCCCCATGCAATCCAATGCCATCTATCTCATCATCATCACTCTGACTTCTTTTGCACATCTTTCCCATCTCTTATCACTTCTCATCACTCATCTCTCCATCGTATCCTCCTCCCAATTCATCTTTTGATGATTTGGATAACTATCCCATATCTAAGCTTTGTGTGATCACCATCACCACCATCTTATCCAATGGATCTATCTTGTCTCATCGTATCGGTCCCATCGTTTTATCCTATTATCATGGTTATCTCATCATCCCTTATCCATCGTTTGTCTTTGGTATTTTGTTAAACTATGTTGCCCCTGCACTTTCATGTAGGCAAGGTTGATCATTTGATCCGCCCCCAGGGCTTTGTTCGTCTGGTCTTTGTCATCCATCAAGGTCTCCATTGTCCTCTTTCCAATTATATCCATGGTCAGTCATCAGCCTTTTATCGAACTACGAGGGCTCTGCACTTTCACGTAGGCAAGGCTAATCTTTGATCGACCCCCGAGCCTCTAGGTCTTTAGGGTGTGTCCGTCTTGCGTCTTGTGTCGCATGTCTTTTGTTGTGTTGTCAAGTTATGTCCTTATCTATCTGGTTCTTCATAAATGAGATCTAAACAGTTTCAAATATCCTATGTCATATCAATCTTTTAGTTTAGTATCCATCTTTGGTCTCAACAGGATGCATCCTTCCTAACATACCTCATCAATCCCATCCATCCCCTTGATCCTATGGTAAAGGATTTTTGAAATTTATTATGCTCTTTTGATGGTTTTGGATTTTGTTTATCATTTGATCTCCCTATCATACCTCTTCATGGACACCTTGATCCATCATATCATGGTGTGCTTTGAATGGTAAACATCGGGGTGTATCTTGATCTTTTGTTTGTTGTTTGCTTCCTGGTTGTCCCACGATGTACCTACCAAGATCCCTGTGGTCTTGTGTTATGCTGGGGCATCCTTTTGTGCTTATGGTTATCCCAATGTCTTGCCTGACCAAGGTCTTCATGAATTTGGGGTGTTGGGATAGCCTTCTTGTCTGCTGTGTTTGTTTCATGCATTAGACAGTAATCCGCCTTGGTTCTTCATACCCTGACACTTGGTGTCTTATGCTATAACAAAAATCAGTGCTCTGAAAATGGAAAATCACATTAGGATGGCATTTCATGATAAATTCCATTACATTTCATGATCTTTTCCTCCATCATTTTCATTCTTTTCATCCATCACACATCGCAATCCAATCCTCATCCATTCAATCTAGTAGAAAATAATCTAATCACATCCTTGGTCTTGTTCCCAGCCTTGCTACAAGCCTTGATCCAATCATCATCATCATTGTCATCATCATCGGGATGTATCCTTCCCTATCCTTTGGTGTGTTTTTGGGATGTATCCTTCCCTCATCAGCAACACTTGCATCATCATCATCGAGATGTATTCTTCCCTATCCTCATGTTGTTTCGGGATATATCATTCCCTCATCTACAACACTCCATCCATCATCAACCCATTTTGGCTTGTAGCTTGACTGGGGCAACATCACATTTGTCCTTAAATCCATTTGTGCTTCCCAATATCCTATTGCTTATCATCCTCTCTTATCCATCACTTTGCATCATCTTCCTCATATACCCTTTCATCATCTCATCCATTTTGAGAGCATGCCCGTGTTCTCTTGAACCCGCATGTCCTCTCAAGGGGGCATCCTCAATCCCTAATCTTCATCTTCACTCCCATCATCCTTCTTCCTAGTCACTCCTTTGATGACTGGGGCATCTTTCCCAATCTAATCATCTTTCTTCCTAGTCACAACTTCTCCCATGCTGGGGCATCTTTTTCCAGTCGCTTCCTCTATAGAGTCATCTGCATTTTATTTTTCTTCGAAACACTGTTATTCTAACAATATTTCGAAGAGGGGTAAAATGTAGACATCCAAATTTGACCACTCCCATATGGTCAAACCTATCACATTTATTCAGCTATTCCATTGATATTAATTAGATGACTTATTTAATTAATATTTCCCCTTTACCTAAGGTTCCTAAAGTATTTAATTTAACAATTAAATACTTTACCTTTCATCATTTCCTCTCTAAATTAAATAAATATATCAATTTATTTAATTAAGTCTTTTATCCTTTTTGAATTTAAACCAATTTTAAATTCACTCTTGTCTCTCTCCTTGTCACATCCTCCATAATCTTCTTCTAATTTGGGTTAGTCTAATTAATCCACAATTAGGATGTGCACACCTTTAATCAGGATTAATGTCACATCCTCCATATTTGGCCACTTATCTCTAATCCTTCATTAATCTTCTTAATCACCTGTTTGCACAACCTTAATCTAATTACATTCCATCTTTGGCATGTCCTCCAAGTCAACCTTTCATAAGTGTTTTCCTTTTTGAGCCTTGACCTCTTCCCCATATGAATTTAAAATTCACATTTATTCACTCAATGCATTTCTTTTCCCCATGCAAGTTGTTGAGAAATTCTAAATTCCCTCTCTTGTCACATCAGTCACATGGGACAAGGGCTTCCTTTATAAGGACCTTGTTTTATCCACAAGGTACTTCTCATCATGTGAATTTAAAATTCACATTTATTCTCCCAACCACTTATCCCTTCCAATCATGTGAAATTAAAATTCACATTTATTCCCCCAACAACTTCTCTCATCCCCATGATGATAAGAGAGGAATTTCTAAAATTCCTCACTTGTCACTATCACCCTCATATAGGGACAAGAACTTCCTTTTAAGGAGATCTTCCCCTAATCCCGAGGTACTTGCAAGTATCTCCACCTCACATGTCATTTTTCTAACTCACATGTCCTTGGGACACATCCTCTTCCACATGACAAGATGTGAAGGCTTGTGAGTCCTCAGCTCACCACAACCCTTTATCTTGCCCATGTTGGAAAAATCTTGACCGTCCAATTCTCTAGAGATTCTTCCCTTAAAATGGAAGATTTTCTCTCATTCAAACATAACTTGCATTCATCACATTCACAATTTTTCATTTAAGCACTCATACTCTAAAACACTTGCATTCAATCTCTCATAACCTCCATGGTTGCATTCTTGAAGTTCATTTCGCATCCATTGCATTCATACACTCACATACCCACTTGAACCATTTGAATCTCCATTGAATCCTCATCATTTTGCATATCATTTTAGATCGTTTGCCATCAAGGAGCACACATTCATCAACAATCAAAGGGCCAACCAAGAAGATCATTTGAGCAAGGTATAAATCTGGTTTTTATCTTTATTTTGTTCAAGTCAACCTAGGCTAATCATTGAGGTGTTGAAGTTTTTTTTCTCCTTTGCATCTTTTTGTTTTGCATCATTTAGGATAGTAAAAATAACGCTACACACAAGACTCTTAGGGGATTTTTCCTGTGCAATGTAGCTTGTACTATTTTGGCGTGTTTGTGTGCAAAAGAGGACCATTTCTAGGCTAAACATACGCATCCAAATGTGTTGGAACTGTTGTTTTGGTCCCACGAGTTGTAGAATGAAAGTTAACCCCTTTGCAACTTTACAATACTTGCATTTGACACTTTTTCCATCAACTGAAAAATGAACACCATGGGAAAATGCCTTAGAGATATCAAAAACTGAGAGGTTATTGTAGAGGGTCCCAACATGATCCCGTAGCCTCAAACAAAATGTTTCTAAACGAAACCGTTTCTAAGTAATTGCTCGTCAAATATTGTTTCCTTTTTGCACTTTGGACTCTTAAGGGATATTGCCAGTGCAATGTAACTCATACTATTTCAAAGAGGACCATTCCTAGCCTAAATTTACTTATATGGATGTGTTTGAATTGTCAATTTGGTCGCATGAGTTGTAGAACAAAAGTTACACCTCTTTGCAACTTTACACTGCTTATATTTAACACTTTTTCCATCAATTGAAAAGTCAATACCATAGAAAAACACCTTAGAGATATCAAAAACCAAGAGAGGTTATTATAGAGGAGCCTAATGTGATCTAGTAGCCTTATACAAAATGTTTCTAAGAAAAATGGTTTTTGTGTAAATTCTCGTCAAATATTGTTACCTTTTTGCACTATGGACTCTTAAGGGATATTGTTGGTGCAATGTAGCCTAGAATGTTTCGACATGTTTGGGTGTGAAAGAGGACCATTCATAGCCTAAACATACCCATCCAAATGTGTTAGAACTGTTGATTTGGTCACACAAGTTGTAGAACAAAAGTTACACCCCTTTGCAACTTTACACTGCTTGCATTTGACACTTTTTCCATCAACTAAAAAGTGGACACCATGGGAAAACACCTTAGAGATATGAAAAAATGAGAGAGGTTATTATAGAAGATCTCAACATGATCTCATAACCTTAGATATAATGTTTTTAAGCAACATGGTTTTTGAGTAAATGTTTGTCAAAGATTGCTTCCTTTTTGCACTTTGGACTCTTAACGTATATTGTCAGTGCAATGTAGCTCAAGCTATTTTGTCATGTTTGGGTGTAGAAGAGGACCATGTATAGCCTAAACATACCCATCCAGATATGTTGGAACTGTCAGTTTGGTCACATGATTTATAGAACGAAAGTTACACCCTTTTGCAACTTTACACTGCTTGCATTCGACACCTTTTCAAGCAACTAAAAATTGGACACCACGGGAAAACACATTTGAGATATAAAAAACCAAGAGAGATTATTGTAGAGGGGCAAAAAATGATCTCCTATCCTTAGAAAAAATGTTTCTAAGCAACACAATTTACATGTAACTGATTGTAAAAATTGCTGCCTTTTTGCACTTTAGACTCTTAAGGGATATCATTAGTGCAATGTAGGTCAGACTGTTTTGGCATGTTTGGGTGTGAAAGAGGACCATTACTAGCCTAAAATTATCCATCTAGACTTGTTGTAGTTGTTGGTTTGGTCGCACAAGTTGCATAATAAAAGTTACACCCCTTTGTGACTTTACACTACTTGGATTTGACACTTTTTCCATCAATTGAAAGTTGGACACCATGAGCAAACACCTCTGAGATTTAAAAAAATGAGAGAGGTTATTATAGAGGGGTCCAATGTGATCTTGTAGCCTCAGAAAGAATGTTTCTAAGTGACATCTAATCATCAAATATTGCTACCTTTTTGCACTTTGGACTCTTAAGGAATATTGTCGATGTAATGTAGCTCAAACTGTTTCAACGTGTTTGGGTGAAAAAGAGGACCATTCCTAGCCTAAATATACCCATATAAACGTGTTGGAACTGTCATTTTGGTTGCACAAGTTGTAGAACAAAAGTTACACCCCTTCGCAACTTTACACTACTTGCATTTGACACTTTTTCCATCAATTGAAAATTGGACACCACGGGAAAACGCCTCTAAGATATCAAAAACCAAGATAGGTTATTGTAGAGGGGCTGAATGTGATCCCATAGCCTCAAACATAATGTTTTTAAGTGACACGATTTTTGAGTAACTACTCGTCAAAGATTGCTGGCTTTTTGCACTTTGGACTCTTAAGGGATATCATCGGTGCAATGTAGCTTAGACTTTTTCGATGTGTTTGGGTGTGAAAGAGGACCATTCCTAGCCTAAATGTGCCCATCTTTACATTTGGTAACTTTTAGTTTGGTCGCACAAGTTGTAGAACGAAAGTTATACCCCTTTGCAACTTTACACTGCTTGCATTTGACACTTTTTCCATCAACTGAAAGTTGGACACCACGGAAAAATGCCTCTAAGATATCACAAATGAGAGAGGTTATTGTAGAGGGTCCCAATGTGATCTCATAGCCTCAAAAAAAATGTTTCTAAGCAACACATTTTCCAAGTAACTGCTCGTCAAATATTGTTTCCTTTTTGCACTTTGGAATCTTAAGGAATATCGTTAATGCAATGTAGCTTAGATTTTTTCAAAATGTTTGGTTACAAAAGAGGACCATGCCTAACCTAAACATACCAATCCAAACATGTTAGAACTATTGGTTTGGTCACACGAGTTGCAAAACAAAAGTTACACCCCTTTGCAACTTTCATGATGAGTCTTAGTTCACTTATGTATTAGGGTTAAATGGTGTAGATTATATTTCCATTATACATCAAGCTTTTATGCCATTCCTAATGAATTTTTTTATGTATCATAATTGAATTAAATTGACTCTTATATTTGATTGTTTGAATGAAGGATGACATATGCGTTAGGTTTAATGACATACATGATAACATCAAACAACTTTTTGATTTTGTGTTTAGCATTCCTCATAACTAGTGTTCATTATGGTGTGCTTAGTGTGTTTATTCATGATTAAAACTTTTTGAGTGAAGGTTCTAATAACATATATGCCACTTATTTGTATGGATTTTAGAAGATTCTAATTACATATATTCCTACAATCCTAACAACATGCTTTTGCACACTATGTTGAGCTACTCAACCATGTCCACATCCATGCATAAAAAAGAATGTGTTTCCATGTCACTATAAATCTCATGTCCACATTTATTTGAGGCATTTTTTCAAACAATTCACTACCTTTTCTATGCTACCACATTTTCCATACATGTCTACCAAATCATTTTATGAAACATGTCTATGCTACCACATTTTTCATACATGTCTACCAAAGAATTTTTCATACATGTCTACCAAAGCATTTTTCGTACATGTCTACCAAAGGATTTTGTGAAGCATTTTATGAAGCAAGGTAGTGAGCTATTTGAAAAAATTCCCTAAAGATATGTGGTCTCATGGTGATGGAAATCACCATGAGACCACATTTCTTTTGGGGCATTTTTTCAAACAACTCACTGCCTTTTCTATGCTACCACATTTTCCATACATGTCTACCAAATAATTTTATGAAAAATGTCTTTGCTACCACATTTTTCATACATTTCTACCAAAGCATTTTTCATACATTTCTACCAAAGTATTTTATGAAACAAGGCAGTGAGTTGTTTCAAAAAATGCCTCAAAGAGATGTGGTCTCATGGTGATGGACATCACCATGAGACCACATTTCTTTTTTCAAACAGATCACTGCCTTTTCTATGCTACCACATTTTCCATACATGTCTACCAAAGCATTTTATCAAATAGTTCACTTCCTTGCTGCTATGGCTAAAATCCTAAAATAGGTGCTTTTGAACAAACTATGGATGCTTGGAAAAATCTATCAAAGCATAATAGTAATAAATAGCATAGACAAGGCAGTGAGTTGTTTGAAAAAATGCCTCAAAGAAATGTGGTCTCATCATGAGACCACATTTATTTTAGGCATTTTTTCAAACAACTCGCTGTCTTTTCTATACTACCACAATTTCCATACATGCCTACCAAAGCATTTCATCAAACAGTTTAGTTCCTTGCTGCTATGGCTAAAAGCCTAAAACAGGTGCTTTCAAACAAACTATGGATGCTTGGAAAAAATATATCAAAGAATAATAGTAAGCAATAGCATAGAAAAGGCAATGAGTTGTTTGAAAAAATGCCTCAAAGAAATGTGGTCTCATGGTGATGTCCATATAACAATCATTAGACCACATTTCTTTGAGGCATTTTTTTAAACAACTCACTATCTTTTCTATACTACCACATTTTCCATACATGTCTACCAAAGCATTTTATCAAACAATTCACTTCGTTGTTGCTATGGCTAAAAGCCTAAAACAAGTGCTTTTGAAAAAACTATGGATGCTTAGAAAAAATCTATCAAAGCATAATAGTAAGCAATAGTATAGACAAGGAAGTGAGCTATTTGAAAAATGCCTCAAAGAAATGTGGTTTCATGGTGATGCCATAGAACAATCATATACTAAAATTTAAATATTAAATCTTGAATTGTATACTAAATAGTAAGAGAAATAGTGAGCATTTTCATCCCTAGCATCATCATGTAGCAGGACTTCAGAAAATATTTATATCTTAGACACAGGGAAACTTCTTCAAAAATGATTTTCTCTTGATGCATTCTTTTTAAGGGTTAAATTGTAGCTCACCATGAGGCCACATTTCTTTGAGGATTTTTTTCAAACATCTCACTGTCTTGTCTCAAAAAATACCTCAAATAAATGTGGCCTCATAGTATTCATTTCAATATGCAACAATGCCACAAAGGAAGGATATAGTCAAATCAAATACAAAAAAATAGTCAACTTTGAAGGGCAGTATTTGACAACAAAGTGCTAAAAGAAAATGCAAAGTCATTATGGTTGTAGTAGGGCAGAGTTTGGAGTTTGAAAACTTTGACAATCATGATTATAAGGACAACATTCTTTGCTTTTAGTTGTGCAAACATAAGAAGGCATAAAGGATAGTGACTTCAAGCTATTTCAAAGGATAGTGATTACATTGCATTGCATATCTTTAAAACTCAAAGCATTACTTCACATTGCATAACTAATGTAACTAGATGTTTATAGATGACAAAATTTCAGTTACAATCTATTTTTTTTGAAAGTCATCCTATGTGCAACTCTTATGAAATTACTTCACATTGCATAACTAATAACTAGGAGTAGTTTCCAATTGCATTTTCTTTTCAATGTATTCCATGAGACCACATTGATTTGAGGCATTTTTTCAAATCCTCTATATAAGTTTACATGAATTCATCTATTATGTCATGTTTTTCAATTTTTATCTTCAAAATCCTAAAAATTAAACTTTTATATGCAACTTCCATCTAATTCAATGTTGAATTCTATGTATAACAATAAAGATTAATAAAATCATCAAATTGAATGGTCTATATTGTAAAAGAAAAACAAAAAAACTCAATATAAGCATCTAGCTAAAATGAAAAAGAGTGAATTCCACTAGCCATGATGAAAATGGACTACTATAAGTAATGCAAATCGAATTCATAAGCAATTTTATGTTAAGTTGATATCCTCTATATAAGTTTACATGAATTCATCTAAATTATATCATTTTTTTCATTTTTTTTCTTCAAACTCCTAAAAAATAATTTTTTTTATGCAACTTCCATCTAATTCAACGTTGAATTGTATGTAAAACTATTATGATTAATAAGATCATGAAAGGAATGGTTTATATTGTCAAAAATAAACAAAAAACTAAATATAAACATTTCAACTGTACCAAAATGAATATATTACCTAAGATAATAAAAAATGATGTAGAAAATTCAAATTGTCTTCTTCTACGTTGTCTAGCATGCAAATTGGTGCTAAAAAGGTGATGGATCAAGCATAATTTGGTACAACAACAAGTCAACTACATAAAAAGGCATCTTTGAGTTGGATAAAGCACAAAACCAGACAAATGCAAAGAATTGTGGGCCTGAATCACAGGTCAACTCCTTTTTTACCATTTTTGGAAAAAAGGAACATTTGGTGCTCACCAAATTTGGTGAATGCCAAATGTGATGCATAATGTGATACATTGTTAGGACTTGAATATTTAGAACAAGCAAAACTAAGAACACACCATTTAACTACACTTGGGTATAAATAAAGGTGATACTGTAAGCATGTAAAATAGACAAAAATAGAAATATGCACAAAAATAGCTTAAATCAAATCAAAACACATGCAAACCTCAAAAGAAATCAAATACATTCAAACCTCAAAATATTGAATGTATTATGTTGAGTTGTTGAAGATTTGGATGTGGTTGCTCATGAATCTAGTAGCATGACATTAGCATAGAAGATGTTGATATCAAAATGACAATGATAGGTCTCTTTTATAAAAAACCAAATTTGGACGAAGGGTTAGGATTAAAAGCCAATATGACATGAAAATCAATGGCCAAGATTGAAAGATGTAGTATGAAATAGGGTTAGGGCTGAATTAGGGAGAAGATAAGACTTGGTTAAGGATGAATGGATGAGATTGAATTATAAAATAATTTAATCAAGGGTGGAAATTAAATGAGACATGAAGAGACAAGAATGACACAAATAAAGATAATGGCATAGAAAAAAAGGTTGTTGGAGAAAATCAAATAATTATAAAATTATTTAATTTAGGAGGAAAAGTGAATAATTAAATAAAAATGATTATTAAATTATAGAAGAAAGGGAAAAGGTTGACTTTTAATCAAAATAACAATTTAATTAAAAGTGGAGGAAAGGGACAAAATACTAAATAATTAAAATAATTATTTATTATTGGAGGGAAAGGTGAAAAATAATTAAATAAATAAAATTTATTTAATTATAGAAGAAAAATCTAATGAATAATTAAATAATTAAAATAATTATTTAATTATAGTAGAAAATGGAAAATAATTAAATAAATTTGGAATTGATTTAATTATAGAAGAAAAGAGAATTAATTAGTGACATAATTAAATAAATAAAATTTATTTAATTATTCAAGGGAGGAATAAGGAGAAAATGAATTAATTAAATAATTAAGAATTATTTAATTAATAGAGGAATATGACCTTAGAAGATAATTAAATAATTAAAAATTATTTAGTTGTGCAAGCAGAAGGAGGAATTGATATGAAAAATGGTGTTCGTAGGCTTAGGATATTTTTCAGTGTCTACATTTTTCTCCTCTTTGAAATGATGTTGCGACTAAGAGAAGTAACATAATTTCAAAGAATACAACATAGTGGGTAGGAAAGGGATTAGGACTAGAAGCATGATGCCCCAATCACTAGTGACGATGAGGAAGGATGATGAGGAGGTAGTGGTATGCCCCTCGAGAGATAATTAAAAATTAAAAATTAAAAATTATTTAGTTATGCAAGCAGAAGGAGGAATTGATATGAAAAATGGTGTTCGTAGGCTTAGGAAATTTTTTCAGTGTCTACATTTTTCCCCTCTTTGAAATGATGTTGCGACTAAGAGAAGTAACATAATTTCAAAGAATACAAAATAGTGGGTAGGAAAGGGATTAGGACTAGAAGCATGATGCCCCAGTCACTAGTGACGATGAGGAAGGATGATGAGGAGGTAGTGGTATGCCCCCTCAAGAGAACATGTGTGTTCAAAGAACACGAGTGTGCTCTTGAAATGGATGAGAGGACTTAAAGGATGAAAGATAAAAGGAAAGAGGAAAATAGATAAGGATGATGAAAGTATGGATGGAGAGGGAGGATGGATGATCATCATGCTACAATGATATGAACAACCTAGATTTGATATTGTACTTGACATTATGCACCAAGGTATAAGGAACTAGGATGACAATGTGCCTAGTACATGATCAAAAAGGTCAAGTACGGAAATATGCCTCATAAGACCATGATTTAGAAGACCATGATGCCCCTGTGACAATAGAATGAAAAAGACCATGATAAATTCAAACAATGATAAAACACACAAGCAACAGGAAAGCATGCACAACAAACTAAATGCAACCAAGGACTATGCTCCAATTCAAGCTAAAAATCGATTGATGGATTTATTGATGATGATGACAATATTGTTTGACGTGGGAAGGACACATCTCAAAAAAACATGAGAATTTGGGAAAGACATATCCCTATGATGATAATGGATTAATGTGGATCAATAGATTATCAGTTGATTTGGATTGAAATCATGGATTTCTTATGGATGATGCACTAGATTGCAAGATTGAATTGCATGGATTATAATTGATTACATTGGATGGAATTGGATGGGGATGGTTGGATTAGAAGGATAGAGGATAAATGGATTGGATAAGATAAGATTGGATGGAGGATTGGATGTGATTCAATGACAAGGGAGAACCAAGACATGGTAAAGGATGGGAGGATGGAGGAATTCCATTGATAGGAGAGAGGACTTTGGATAATAGGATAATGATGGGAGATAGGATGATGGTGGATGGAGGATACGAAGATGGAGCTCCAAGGACTAGTTTCAAAGGAATAAGATGCCCCACACTAGAGGTAGTGCAATCATGGATGTAAGATGATAAGTGATGTATGATATAGAAGGATAGTGCATAAAGGACATGAATGGTAGCAGAAGTGAGGCTTGCATTGTCTAAATCATGCATGTATATTTTTCCCCTAGCCTTATCCAGACCAAGAGTGAAAAGAGAGGGTGACTTGGATAGGATGAGAGGATGGAGATATGATAAGGTATGTATGATGGAGGATATGGATAGAATATGGATGCATTGATATTTGATCCCTAGGCTCTTCATCAAGATTAGATATGGGAAGGGAAGATGTATTTGGATTGGATGAGGGATATGGAATGAATGATATGGATAGGATAAGAAGAATGGAAGAATATAATGAATGATGTATATGGAGATCCTTAGCCTTTTCAAGATCAAAGGAGGGAAGAGGGAGGATGAATGTAAGTAGGATAATGGATAGGAAATGAGGGATAAATGGGGATGTGGTAGGTAGGATAGCATGGACGAAACTTGCTCCCCAAATGTAGAGTGCAAGAGGGTAATATATTACACATGATACCTATTTGTCAGGTTTTCATCACGATACTTATCCAAGGTGTCACAAGAAGTGGTTTTCACAATTGGACGAATTATTTCTCTTTACTTTTTTTTCTCTTTTTCTTTTTGATTTTTTTGATTTTTTGAGAATAGGAAGGATGGAGAAGGGTAAGGATATGGATAGGGGATTTGGAAGATAGTGGATGCATGATAGGGAGATGAAGGGTGGAATCAAAAATTGAGTTCCGTTGATATTATCCCCTAAAGACGTGCTCCATTAGACCATGGACAATTGGAGGGATGCTCATAGACGTTGGTAGAATGATGGTAAGGGGAATGAAATGGATGGGAAGATGGTGGGGGATATGGATTTATGCAAAGGATTGTATAAGAGATATGGAAGGATGAAATATGGATGTTGGATAATGGATGGGTTGATGGAAGACTTGTAGATGATTGGAAGGAAATGTTGGCAAGATCAACCTTGGCACATGCATTGAAGGGTGAAGGAGTTGTGAAAGAGAAGTAGCTTTTACATTTGGAGATTTAGATGAAGGAGTGGATGTGGAATTTGGGATATAAGGATGCAAAATGGATGGAGGTGATAAAAGATTATTAGATGGGGTGGAGGACGTAGAATTGGATGGAGATTTTGGATAAGACATTTTGGATGCCAATTCTGATTTTGCTTTGGGATGCATTGATTCTATGAGTATTTTTGGAATCCACATGGTTTTTGACTATTAATTTTGCTTCATGGGCCTTTGTGGTTTTTGGGATTTAGTTTTTTTTAATTGTGGATCATATTTTTCTTTGTTTTTGTATGTATTTCTTATGGGACGTGTCGATCCTTTAAATTTTGTGGATTTTTGGCTTTATGCATTTGAGTTTTGGCATCCAAATTGATTCCAAGAGAAATGGGATTGGAGGATGGATATGAATGATGTGGATTTATTATGGATGGGTTGGTGTAGGTATATTGGAAAAGGTTCAAGGGTGTGTGCCTTTGTAGATCTTGATTAATATTATGAGGTGATGGATAGAGAGGATAATGGAATTTTGAAATAGGAGTGATAGGTGGTGGAATGTAAGGACCCAAGATGGATGGAGAGGATGGAGGAATTTTTTTGGGACATAGGGACCCAAAATGGATGGAAGGGATGAAGCACTAGGATTTGGAATATAAGGGCCCAAGATATATTTTGAGGATGGGGAATGTAAATGTTTGGATTTAAGTGGAGGAATTTTAGATTTAGGATGGGGGGAAGGAGTACCAACATCTAGATACTTGTAGCCAAGGCCATGATAATTAGGATTTTGTTGGATATGGATGGATTATAATTTTCTTTGCTCGTGGAGGCCTAACCTTTTGCCTTGATAATGCATTTTTTGATAAATATTCTTTCCAATGGGATACTTGTTGTTTTGAAAACAAGATGCAAGTCCATTTTGAGGATGGTATGTTATGGAAGGAATGATAGGTTCTTGGAGGAAACCAACTTGGATGAAAGTGGAGGAACCTAATTGATATGTGTGGGGTTTGTGAGTAGCCTGGATAGGGGTGATGGGATCTTGTGGAGGATTAAGATCATGACATGAAGATGGATGGGTGCTTTGATCTTGACTTAGGGTAGGATCATGGGGTGGGATGGATGGTGTAGTTTTCTCTTGGTTATGAGATGGAAGGGAATCATGAAATGGAGATGAAGGGATGTTTTGATCATGACTTGGGTTAGAATCATGTGATGGAATGGATTGAAGGGAAAGATTAAAGGGGGATGGAGAGACACTTTGATCTTTACATAGTGAAAGGGGATCATTGCATGGAATAGAAGTTATACTTTGATATTGACTTGGGGGAAGGGGATCATTGGATGGGATAGAAGAGATATGTTTCTCTTGATAGGAAATGGGATCATGGGATGGAAGGGGATCATGAGGTGGAAGGGGGTCATGTGATGGATTGGATGAGACATCTTGATCTTTATTGGGAGGGGTATCATTGTATGGGGAAATGGATGGAAAGCTTTATTCTTGTGATGGACTAGGGTCATGCCATAGATATGGTATGATAGGATCATGATATACGGTGGATATGATATGATCATAAAATGGGTTGGATATGGTAAGATTATGAGATGGTATAGGATCATGAAATAGAGTTGATGGACTAGGATTATGGCATGGAGTTGAGAGACTTGGATCATGAGGTGGTATGGAAGGGATGGCTTTATCTTGATATGAAAGGGGATAATTTTGGATTTCTTAACTAATGGTAGGAACTTGATCAAAGATAGGTTTATCTTGGATGCCATGGTCATCTAGAAGGATTTATTGGATGGACTTAAGGATATGATCATGAGATGGACTTGGATCACAAGGATTACTTTGACCTTGACATAAAGGGGGGATCTATGATGTCATGCTTTGGATCAATGAGGTCAAGTGAGTGACATGGTTGATTTTGTGTAGGTGCTATGAAGGTGGAAAAAAATGAAATGGATAATGCAGATGAGATTGATGAGGTGGAAGTGGGTGGAACTAGAGAACTAGGACTAGAATTTTGTGAAATAGGATTTTGCGTGGGTTCTTGTATTCCTTTGATGGTGACTTTTGGTTCTCCTTTGAGGATAACTTTTGGTGGTCCTTTGATGGTGATTTTTGGTGGTCCTTGGATGATGATTTTTATCTTGACGATGGGTTAAATAGGATGTGAAGTGCATGAGATATGGTTATGGATGGGTGTTGGTTGAACATGGAGGAAATTTTGGTTTCCCTTGTCAATGGAGGAAAAGGATGACATGGAAGGTGACATGACTTGGGTATAAGTTTCAATGGTGGCTTGGATGGTGTTTAGGATGATAATGGATTAGGAAAGAAATATTTTGATGTGGATTATGGAGGGTGGTTATGATAATGATTAGGATCTTTATTAGAAAAATTAATGAAGCTTAGGGTCTTAAGTGATGGATTAAGAATGGATGTGGATGATTGAGATACTTGGGATTATTTGAATTAGATGATTGGGTATGATTAGGATAAGATGGATGATTAGAAAGATTAGGGAGATTAGGACAAAATGATTAGGATGAAATGTGATTAGGACAAAGGGGGTGATTAGGATGAAAATGGATGATTAGAATGCTTAGGAGGATAATTAGGATGAGCAATGATGATAATGATAGAATAAAATTTGATCAGGATGGAATGTTTGAAAGGAGATAACTATGATGATTAGGCATTAATGCTTGAGATGGAAATAAATGATTAAGATAAGATGAAGGATGAATAGGATTAGAAGGGATAATTAGGATGATTTTTAAAGGTTAGAATGATTATGGAGGTGATTAAAAATATTAAGAGGAATCAAGGTGAGAAGGGATGATTATGATAGAATGAGATGATTAGGATGAGGAGGAATGATTAGGATGGAAAGGATTGGTTAGGGTAAGGTGATTAGGATGACATGATGGATGGCTATGATTACTAGGATGTGATAATTGATATGACTTGGATGATTAGGATAGGGTGACTAGGATGGGGAATGAGGACTAGGATGATGAGAAATGATTATGATGACTAGGATGGGATGATTAGGTTGAATTGGATGACTAGGATAAGATGATTAGGATGGAGAATGAGGATGAGAATTTTGACTTGGAGGTGATGTGGATAGATTGACTTAGAGGACACCTAGATTTTTTTTATGAAATATTTCTAATGTTTTTGGATTTTTGGTTTTTTTGGTTTTTTTGGTTTTTGATTTTTCTATTTTTTTTGGGTTTATGGTTTTTCTTGCTTGATTAATATTTTGATCTTGAATACACATTCACACATGCGAGACAAGATTTGATGCAAGATGTAATCTAAATGATTATGATAAGAAGATACTTCCAAGCACAAGAACAATCCTAGAAATTATTCAAGTGGGTAGATTGGCCAATAGTCTTAAACTAGGATGCACAAGGATCTAGGGATATCCTTTGTATATCTTGATGTTATGTGATGACCAATTCCATTAATTTGAAAGGAGAATAATGCTAAACAGTCAGGAGGAGAGGGTAACCCACACTCCACCTTCACTTCCCAAAGGTATAAAGTTCTTTGGGGCTTAGCCAAGATTGACAAGATTCTACTTCCAAGAGGTGTGTCTTTAGATTCACCCCCAACTATTTATACTCCATTGGAATGCTAGAGTTGGGGTTTCCCCTAGAGTGATCACTTCTCTAGGTAGCCCCCCCAAGAAGGTTACATAAAAATAATGCAAATAATTATTTTGATCTCCAAGATCATATGATAATTCTAAGAGAGAGCATACACATGTATTTGATCACACAAGCAATGTTCATTAACCTTAGAAATTGAAATGTGTGATGTGAAAATGAGAGTATTGAAGAGTGATTTTGATTCCCAAGATCATATGGAAATGCGAGGGAAGAGCATAGACACCTCCAAGCACAAACAAGATCACCAAGAAATGCAAACAGTTGTTCTTTTTAAGCCCAAATTGAAAGTATGATTTGGAGAAGACACTTGTTCATTTTAAGCCCAAATTGAAAGTGTGATGTTGTAAACAAGGTTAAGATAAAGATATGAGTTGAAAAGTGTGCACCTAGATTTTATTTAGCTCCAAATTTTTGTCCACTTGATCCAATTTTTCCTTGAAAGAGTTTATTTTTCTGCACATTAACAAAACCAACAACAAAACCTAGCCTAGTGGCCAGTTGTTTTGTGGTTTTTTGTTGGCGTTTTGCCGGTTCTGCCCGGGTTTTCTTCTGTGTATCTCTTTGTGGGAAGTGTCCTATTTTTTGTCTGTGCTTTGTTAATGTTCTATCTTATGCTTTCTTACTGTTAAAGGTTTTGGGTTTCCTCTAAAATTTGTTTGTTCCATAATAAAAAACAAAACCAACAACAAAGCAAAACCCTAACAAGATAATCAAACACCAATATTAGAGGGTTAGCTTAAAACCCTACCAAATGGTAATTAACAAAGATTTTATTTTTTATAATTATTTTAAGCTTAAAAATAAATTTGCAAAGAAAAAATCCCCACTAAAATTTTAAGAGATTTTTGAAAATACAATTTTTTTTGAAAAATTCTTTGATTTGTGCCTTAGAGAGTAGATTTATTGAAAAACCCTAATTTTAAAATATATAACTTTTCCTGAACTATTTCTTATCAAAATTAAAATCATAAAGAACAGACCCCCATCATAATTAAAAGAGCTTTCTAAAAATATAAAAAATTCTAAAAATTCTTTGATTTGCTCCCAAAATTATATATAATTAAAAACAGATCCAAAAAATCTGATTTTTTTTTTAAAGCTTCTGATATCATCCCCAACTTGCAAAAGACATTTTGTGAAAAAATTTACAACAATTTGTGAGATATAATTAAATCTTTCTAAAACCCTAATTTTCAAAGATCTGATTTTTTGAAAATTATTTTTCATCAAAATTAAAAACATAAAGAATAAACCCCTATTATAATTTTGAGAGATTTCTAGAAATATAGAAAAATCCAAAATATTCATTGATTCTCTCTCAAAATTAAATTTTCATGAAATGTCATAAGTTTTTTTATAAATAATTCAAAATAAATTCAAAATATCTAATTTTTTGGATGAAAGCTCGTGATACCATCCCCAACTTGCAGAAAAAAAATTGTTTAAAAATTTATAGCTTTTTGGGAGATATGTCCAAATCTTTAAAACCTATGGTTTTGTCCAAGAATGATGGAAAATCTACAACAAAAAGCTAACAAAACCTGCAAAAAACAAGATAGATCAAGTGAAGTGGATCCAACAAAATTCCTCAAAATATAGAGCCAAAAATCAGCTAGCGGGTTCATGTCAGGTTCACCAAAATGTAAGCATGTAAAATGGATATAAATAGAAATATGCATAAAAATAGCTTAGATCAAACCAAAACAAATGCAAACCTCAAAAGAAATCAAATACATTCAAACCTCAAAGTATTTAATGTATTATGTTGAGTTGTTGAAGATTTGGATGTGGTTGCTCATGAATCCAACAACATGACATTAGCATAGAAAATGTTCATATCAAAATGACAATGATAGGTCTCTATTATAGAAAACCAAATTTGGATGAAGGGTTAGGATTAAAAGCCAATATGACATGAAAATCAATGGCCAAGATTGAAAGATGTAGTATGAAATAGGGTTAGGGCTAAATTAGGGCAAAGATAGGACTTGGTTACAGATAAATGGCTGAGATTGAATTATAAAATAGTTCAATCAAGGGTGGAAATTAAATGAGACATGAAAATATAATGACACAAATAAAGAGAATGACATAGAAAAAGAGGTTGTTGGAGAAAATTAAATAATTATAAAATTATTTAATTTAGGAGGGAAAGTGAATAATTAAATAAAAATTATTATTTAATTATAGAAGTAAGGGAAAAGGTTGAATTTTAATTAAAATAAAAATTTAATTAAAATTGGAGGAAAAGGAAAAAATATTAAATAATTAAAATAATTATTTAATAGTGGAGGAAAAGGTCAAAAATAATTAAATAAATAAAATTTGTTTAATTATAGAATAAAAAACTAATGAATAATTAAATAATTAAAATAATTATTTAGTCATAGAAGAAAAATGGAAAATAATTAAATAAAATTGGAATTTATTTAATTATAAAGGAAAAGAAAATTAATTAGTGACATAATTAAATAAATAAAATATATTTAATTAATCAAGGGATGATTAATGAGAAAATGAATTAATTAAATAATTAAGAATTATTTAATTAATAGAGGAATACAACCTTAGAAGATAATTAAATAATTAAAATTATTTAATTATGCAAGCAATAGGAGGAATTGATATGAAAAATGGAATTCATAGGCTTAGGACATTTTTAAGTGTCTATCGATACATTGTTAGGACTTGAATATTTAGAAGGATTACAATTACAAATATCAATTATGATACTTCAAAGACTTGAATAAAGAAGGATTACAATTATAAATATATAATATGTCATGATTTGTGATAGAAGATCATATGTTATAGCCTTCAAAGAGAGGGTTAAGCATCTAGGGGATGACAATTGCAAATGTGGGATCCAATATGGATCTTTAGAGATATGTGATCAAAACCTTCAATCGTAAACATTAAACTCTAATCCCTCTAACCTTAAACCTTAAACCCTCAACCCTAATTTATCAACCTTAATCCATCAATATTAAAACCTTAAACCCTCAACCCTCTACCCTCTACCCTCTACCCTATGTTTATTAAACTTAACCCTAATCCCTCAAACCTCAAACCTTAAACCCTCAACCCTTCAACCCTAATACCTCAACCCTCAACCCTTAAATCCTCAACCTCCAACCCTCAAAAATTAAACCCTCAACCCTTAAACCCTAACACCTCAACCCTCAAACCTCTGCCCTATCAATTAAACCCTCAACCCTAGTTGCTCAACCTTAATCCTTGAATCCTCAAACCTTAAACCCTCAACCCTTAAACCATAATACCTCAACCCTCTACCCTATACCCTATACCCTATACATTAAAACCTCAACCCTATACCTTAAGCCCTAATCACTCAACCCTATACCTTCAACCCTAATCCCTTAACCGTCAACCCTTAAACCCTCAAACATTAAACCCTCAACCATAATCCCTCTACCCTATACCTTAAACCCTAATCCCTCA